>CM038214.1:229957646-230343577 GCA_021442155.1 Cymbidium sinense | reverse complement strand
TTTATTTTATAGACTAGGTTTATTTTATATTCCTTATAGTAGTTTATTTTATTTTTAGGTCTTTTAGATTTTGTGGCTCATTTTTTTTTTATTTTGGTTTATTTTTAGTTTTCTTTTATTTTATCTATTTCAGTGTATTTATTTTATTTATTTTCATTTCATTTATATTTAGTTTTATTTTAGGTTTTATTTTAGTTTTATTTTATTTTTTTTTTATCTTTAGTTTTCCTTTTATTTTATTTAGTTTTATTTTTATTATTTTATGTTTATTTTTATTTGGTTTAGTTTTATTTTATTTATTTTCTTATCTTTTATTTATTTTTATCTTTATTTTAGCCTTTATTTAGGTTTATCTTTATTTAATCTTTAGTTTTATCTTATTTTATCTTGCTCATAGCCCATTTTAGCTCATTTCATCTTATTTATATGCCTAGGCTATTAGCCTTATCTACATTAGCTGCCCAGGATCCAGCGCTCCATCTCAGGGCTTTAGTGGCTCAGTATCTTTATCTTGGGCTGGCTCAGTGGCTAGGTCAGTGGCTCAGTGGCATTTCATGCTCCATGGGGCTCCAGTCAGTTTCTGGCCTCAGAGCCTTTAGGGCCTAGGCTCCAGGGTCTAGGGTAGTCAGGGCCTGGCTGTCAGGCTGGCCCAAACCAGAGGCCTCCTAGCCAGTATCTCTTGTGGCCCAGGAGCTCGTCCAGTGCTCAGTCAGCTGCCTGAGCCCAGTGGCCCAGTGGCCTGGTGGCCTTGAGGTCATGGCCAGGGCCCAGGGCCCAGGGCACCCAGGGTCAGGGTCCATGTCAGCCTGGGCTCGTGGCCTAGTCAGAGATCTTGGCTCAGTGGCCTGTGTCAATCTTTTTCTAGGCCAGGACTTAGGCCTGGGGCCCAACGCCTAGGGCCTAAGGCCTGTTTAGGGCCTACATTTTAGCTCAGTGGTATGGAGGGCCCAGGTTTATGGTAGGAGTGGTAGTGGTAGGTTTTTAATGTTTAGGTAACATTTGTATGGTTCAGTTGTTGGTTCTTTTTATTTTTAACAAAAAAAATTTAGATTCAACATTTCTTCTTTTTGATTTCCTCAACCAAGTAACACACCAAGTTTTCCAATGACATGTTTATGACGATAAAAATGAGTCAATAGAGCAAATCAAAAACCCTGGATAATTAAAATCGTCTCTACTATAAAGAAACAATTACATAAGCTACAGATCAGATCGATTATTCTTCAGTTTCTTTAGTTCCCTTTGGAACCACCCTGGCCTCTTAAGTAGTGGGATCCACTATCATATCCCCGATCTCTCCCTCTGCCACCACCATGGATGTAACCTCCGTCATTCCTCTCACCTCCATGACCACCATTGCTCCAACCACCATGTCCATATCCACCATCACCTCCAGATCTCCCACCACAGATAAGTTATGCCTTGACAGCCTCCACCCTACATATAGACTAAGCATGGTCACGGATGTGTTCTTATCATGATTTTGCCCATTCTGTGGTTTGATTAGTTTAGCTTTTTTTTATTTTTTTTTTAGGTTTGTAGTTTAGGGTGGGATTTGTGGTTTGGGGTTTAGGTTTAGGTTTGTGTAGGTTTAGGTTTAGGGTTGTTTAGATTTGTGGTTTTGTGGTTTAGGGTTAGGGCCCAAGATTTAGGGGTTTGTGGGTTCAGCTAGGTGTATGATCAGTTTTCTTTTAGTTTTTAACATTGTAGAAGTTTATGTTTGTGGTTTAGGCTTTCTTTTAAAATTAAGTAAACCGACAGTAGTTTATTTTAGTTTATTTTATTTATTTTAGTTTTATTTTTTGATTTTATTTAGTTTAGATATTTAATTTTTTATTTATCTTAGTTTAGGTTTTGATTTTAGTTTATTTTTTAGGTTTAGATTATGAGTTTTATATTACTTAATGTTTAAGTTTATTTTTATTTATTTTTGGTTGTTTTATTTATTTTAGTTAATGTTTGTTTTAGTTTATTTTTTTATTTTAGTTTAGGTTTATTTTTTAGTTTATTTTTTATAGTTTAGGTTTAGTTTAGTTTTATAGTTTATTTATTTAGTTTAGTTTATTTTATTTTGTATTTTATTTTATTTGGTTTATCTTTTTTTAGTTTAGGGTATGAATTTTAGTTTTATTTTATTTAGTTTTATTTTTTTTATTTTAAGTTTTATTTTTTATTTTACATTAGTCTATTTTATTTTAGGTTTTAATTTAGGTTTATTTTATATTTAGTTTTTTTATCTATCTTATTTTATTTTTATGTTTAGGTTTAGTTAAGTTAATATCAGGTTTCCTTCAGTTTTAATTTTAGGTTTATTTAATGCAGGCCTGTGATCAGCCTGGTGGGTTTAAGGCCTAGTGTCATGGCCTAGTGGCTCAGGGTGTGGTGGCTCAGTGGCCTTAGGATTTGGGGTCAGTGTTTTGGGTGGCTCAGTTTGGGCTCAGATCAGTGGCTGTGGTTTAGGGCCTGGGTCAGTAGCCTGTGGCTCAGTGGTCAGATCTAGGGCCTATGATCTTAAAAGAAACCAGCAAGTAGGTTTACATAGCTCATATTATTTAGTATTTTATTTTATTTAGTTCTTTATTTATTTAAATAAGTTTTTATCTTTAGTTTATCTTTAGTTTCTTTATTTCAGGTTTATTTTATTTCATCTTGTTTAAGTTTATTTTTAATCTTAGGTTATTTTAATTTAATTTTTTAGTTTTTTATTTTATTTTTGTTCAAGTTAGGCATTTATTTTAGTTTTTTGTTTATTTTTTCATAGTTATTAGTTTATCTTATTTTATCAGTTTAGTTTTATTTTATTTTCTAAGTTTATATCTTTAGTTTAGATTTATTTTATTTTATTTATTTTATTTTATTTTAGTTTTATTTTAGTAGTTTAGTTTTATTTATTTTATTTTTAGGTATTTTTAGGTTTAGGTTTTGTTTAGTTTATTTTATTTTAAGTTTATTATTTTTTATGTTTAGTTTTATTTTATTTTATGTTTTTATCTAGGTTTATTTGATTTTTTAGTAGTTTAGTTTTATTTATTTTATTTGGTATTTTTTATTAGTTATTTTATTTTATTTTAGATTTAGTTTAGTTTAGGTTTTATTTATTTTATTATGAAGGTTTTATTTTAATTAGATTTTATTTAATCTATTTATGTTTTTGTGATTTTGTGGTAGTTTGTCAGTGTCAGTCAGGTTTAGGGTGGGCCAGAGTGTCAGGGCCTGGCTGGCCTAGGGCTCAGTGTAGGCCTAGTTTTGTGGCTCAGTGGCCTAGGTTTAGGGTGTGGTCAGGGTCAGATGAGGGTTTTTAAATAAACCACAGTTTTAGTTTATTTAGTTTATTTTATTTTTTTTTAATTTTTATTAATGTTTATTTTAGATTTTCATTTAGTTTAGTTGATTTATTTTGGGTTTATTTACTTTGTTTAGATTTTTGTTTTATTTATTTTGAGGTTTAGTTTAGTTTATGTTTATATTTTAGTTGAGTTTTATTTTTATTTTATTTTTAGGATTTAGGTTTAATTTTTTTTATTTTTTTGGTTTGTGTATTTTATTTTTTTATTTTTTGTGATTTTAGGTTTTATTTTATTTCTTATTTTAGTTTTATTTTTTTAGTTTACGCCAGTTTACTTTAGTTTATTTTATTTTATTTAGTTTTAGTTTTAGTTTAGGTTATTTATTTTATTTAGGTTTTAAGTTCATTTTATTTGTTTATTTTTTTTTATTTAGTTTGGGTTTTTTTTAGATTATTATTTATTTTAGGTTTTTGGTTTATGTTTTATTTAGTTTTATTTTATATATTAGTTTATCTTTATTTTATTTATTTATTTTATCATAAGTTTATTTTATTTTAGTTTATTTATATTATTTTAGTCTATTTATTATTTATTTTAAGTAGAAAGTTAGTTTTATATATTTTTTATCTTATTTAGGTTTAAGCCTTTACATTTTTTTTATTTAAGCTCAGTTTAAGTTAGTAGTTTTTGGTTTTAAAGCTCCAGTCAGTGGCTTCAGTTTAAGGTCTGGGGCCTAGGTCAGAGGGTGGGTCAGTGGAGGGTCAGGTGTAGCTTTAGTCAGGTTTTTGGGGCCTAGGGTGGGTTAGTTAAGGTGCCTATTTTTAAAAAACCAAGCTTTATTTTTAGTTTATTTAGTATTTTTTATTTTATTTAATTTTAATTTATTAGTATTATTAATCAAGTTTTATTTATTTAGTTTAGGTTTATCTTTTATTTTAGTTTATTTTGTTATGTTTATTTTTAATGAGTATTTAAATTCTTTTATAGATTTAGTTTTATTTTTAGAGTTAACCAGCATTTATTTTTTAGATTTTTTTAGTTTTATTTAGGTTTATTTTTAGGTTTTATTTTAGTTTATGTTTATTTTAATTTTATTATTTAGTTTATTTAGTTTATTGGTTTTATTTTATTTTATTTAAGTTTAGGTTTATTTTTATTTTTTATTTTTATTTTTAGGTTTAGGTTTTTTAGTTATTTTATTATTTTATTTATTTAGGTTTTTTTAGGTTTCTTTTATGTTTTTTTTTAGTTTTATTTTTTATAGGTATATTTTAGGTTTATTTATTTTATTATTAGTTTTATTTTATTTAATTATTGTTTATGTTTGTCTTTATTTTATTTAGTTTATCTTATTTTAATATTTTTTTAATTAGGTTTAATATATTTTAGTTTTTATATTTTATTTTATTTATCTTTAATTTTATAGAAGTTTATTTTATCTTGGTATTAGCTCAGTTTAGATTTAGTAGTGTCTGGGTTATCAGTTTGGGTTATGGTTAGGCCTGGGGCCCAGTGGTTAGTTCAGTGGTGAGGTAGGGTCAGGTTGGGGTTAAAAGGGGCCTGTTAGCCTGGGTTGTGGTTTAGTAGGTTTTAGTATTGGGGTTGAGGAGTTAGTTGTGGTGTGGTGGGTGGTATTTTTAGTTATGGTTTAGTAGTGGTTTATCATTTGATTTAGGCCCACACCATGTTTCAAGACACAAATTTTACATGACATTATAAAAAATATTCAAAACCCTAGATAACTAGAATTATTCAGATATATAGTTTATTTATCTAAGTTATTTCTTTATCATAGAAGGTAGTAATCCACCATTATTCTTATCTAATGGTTGTAACTTATAATCATCCACCACCTCCATATCCACCTGATCCCCACCACCACTAGCTTAATGCCTCACCATAGCCTCCACTACTGAGATAGCCTTATGGTGATGTTCTTATCATGGTCTAAAGGTTTAGATTTTTTAGGTTTAGGTTTTGTTTAGTTTATTTTAATTTATTTTGTTACTTTAGTTTAGTAGGGTGGTGTGGGTATGAGGTTTAGGATTTAGTTTAGTGGTGGGTTTAGAGATTTATTAGCTTAGGGTTTGGGTAGTGAGTTTAGTTTTTTAGGTTTAGGGTTTAGTTTAGGTTAATGTGTGGTAGGGTAGGTTTATTATTTTATTTATTTTAGGTGGTTAGGTTTTTAAGTTTATTTGTTTTTTAGTTTTAGGTTTATTTTAGTATTTTATTTATTTAGTTTAGGATTAGGTTTAGTTTATTTATTTTAGAGTTTAGTTTTATTTTTAATTTGTGTTTTTAGTTTATTTTATTTGGTTTTATTTTATTTTATTTTATTATTTTTATTTTATTCAGCCTTTATTTTAGTTAGGTTTTATTCTAGTTTATTTTATTTTTTAGTTTTGTTAAGTTTTATTAATTTATTTTTATTTTATTTGGTTTAGTAGGTTTGGTTTAGGATTTTTTTTATTATTATTTTAGGTTTAGTTTATATATATTTTATTTTAGGTTTTATTTATTTAGGTCAGCAAGTTTGTTTTTTTGTGGATTAGGGTGGCATTTATTTGGTTTTGGATTCAGTGCCTAGTTTAGCTTTAGTTTTAAGGTAGTGGTTTAGTTATGTGGTAGGTTTTTTTTAAATTTAGTAAACCCATATGTTTAGGTTTATTTAGTTTATTTTTTATTTATTTTAGTTTATTTTTTTATTTTAATTTAAGTTTAATTTTTATTTTAATTTAATTTAGTTTTTTATTTTAGGTTTATTTATTTTTAATTTATTTTAGGTAGGTTTAGTTTAGGTTTATGTTTTAGTTTAGTATTTTTTTTATTTTATGTTTAGGTTTTATTTTATTTTAGGTTAAGTTTAGGTTTAATTTATTTTATTTTTTAGGTTTTTATTTTAAGTTTATTTTGGTTTTATTTTTTAATTTAGAATAGGTTTATTTTAGTTTTTATTTTATTATTTTAGTTTTATGTTTAGTTCATTTAGTTTAGGTTTAGGTTTTATTTAATTTTTTAGTTTGTTTATTAGTCTTTATTTTATTTTGTTTATTTTGTATAGTTTTTTTTAGTTTATTTTTTTATTTTTATTTATTTTAAGTTTTTTTGTGTTTTAATTTATTTTATTTATATTTATGTTTATTTTATTTTATTTTACCTTTATTCTTTATTTTGATTAGATTTTTTTTATTTAGGTTTATTTTATTTTTTTAATTTAGTTTAGTTTATTTATTTTATTTTATTTTTAGGTTTAGGTCAGTTTTAGTTTAGGTTTTTTTTTATTTAGGTTTAAGTTTATTTATTTATTTTATTTTTTAGGTTTTATTTAGTTTATGTTTAGGTTTTAAGGTAGGGTTTAGCATTCAGGGTTTGGGGTTTAGGGTTTAGGGTTTAAGGTTTAAGGTTTTAAGGTTAAGGGTTTAGGGTCTAAGGTTTAGGGTTTAGGGTTTAGGGTTAGGGTTTAGGTTTTTTGGTTTTTTTACAGAGAACAACTTTACATTCAACATTCTTCTTTATTCATTTAATTTATTTAGCTTATTTTTTATTTATTTTACTTTCTTTTATTTTTTATTTTTATTTATGATTATTTTTTATTTTTATTTAGTTTAGTTTATTTATTTTAGGTTTATTTATTTAGGTTTTAGTTTAGTTTATTTAAGTTTAGTTAAGTAGGTTTTTTTTAATGAGTTTTAATTTTATTTTATTTTTTTATTTAGTTTAAGTTTTATTTTTTTGATTTATGTTTTAGGTTTTATTTTAGGTTTATTTTTAAGTTTTATTTTTATTTTTTAGGTTTATTTTTTAGTTTATTTGTTTTATTTAGTTTATTTTAGGTTTTTTAGTTTATTTTAAGTTTAGGTTTATTTATTTATTTTAGTTGGTAGTTTTTTATTTATTTTATTTTTATATAGGTTTAGATTTTATTTTTAGTTTTAGTTTTATTTTTTTTTTTATTTTCAAGTTTTATTTTATGTTTATTTTATTTTAGATTTTATTTTATCCATTTTAGATATTTATTTTAAGTTTTTAGTTTTATCATTTTGTATATTTATTTATTTTTTAAGTTTATTTTATTTTATTTGTGGTTAGGTAGTCTTGTTTAAGTCCATTTATTATATCTTATTTTTATTAGGATGTTTATTTATTTATCTTATTTAGGTTATTTAGCCTAGCATTTTGATCTGGAGTGGCCCAGGGCCCAGTGGCCCAGGTCTTGGGTGAGGCCCAGGGCCCAGGAAAAGGGCCCAGCCCAGTTGTGGTAAGCCCAGAGGCCTAGGGAGGGTTTGTGGCCCAGGTCATTTGGGGCTCAGTGGTTTTTGTGGCCCAGTGGCCTAGCCTGGATCTGTGGTTTTTAGTGGCCTTGGTTTGGCCCAGAGGCTCCGTGCCTGGGCTCAGGCAGGTTAGGATCAGTGGCCCAGGGCCCAGGTGGGTCTTGGGCCTGTGGGTCATCAGTGGGTATGGCCTATAGTTTGCCTGTGGCCAGTGTAAGGCCCAGGGTTATCCCAGTGGGGTAGCTAGTGGCTCAGTGGCCAGTTGTGGCTGGGTCAGTTTTATTTTTATTATTTATTATTTAAATCAAACCCAGGTAGTCATTTTACTCTATTTTTTATTTGTTTTTATCTTGATTTAAGTTTATTTTTATTTTAATTTAGTTTTATTTATTTAGGGTTAATTTTTTAGTTTTATTTTAGTTTTTTAGGTTTAATAGGTTTAGGTTTATTTTATTTTATTTATTTTTTTATAAGTTTTATTTTTTTTAGGTTTTATTTTAGGCATAAATTTTAGGTTTTAGTTTAGCTTTTATTTTATTTTTAGGTTTAGGTTTTAGTTTTATTTTAGGTTTATTTTTAGGTTTTATTTTTTAGTTTATGTTTTAGTTTATTTTTAGTTTATTTTATTTTATTTACTTTAGGTTTAGTGTTATGTTTTATTTATTTTAATTTAGTTTATTTTAGTGTTGGTTTAGGTTTATTTTATTTTTATTTTAGGTTTAAGTTTTTTTAGTTTAGGGTTCAGGTTTTATTTTTTATTTATTTCTAGGTTTTATTTTTAGGTTTATGTTTTTATTTAGTTACATTCAATAATGAAAACTTACTCCTAGGGACGACCGAGGACAACCACCTCTTTACATTACAGCGGATGTTGGCAGATACAAGCTATCTAGAGTTCTGGTTGACCTAGGTATATTAGTCAATATTATCAGTCTAAGAACCCTTGCCTACTCTAGGATCGACATCTCCAAACTCCAAAAAGAAAGGATGATGTTGAGAGGATTCAATGAACAAGGCGAGAGGGCCTCGTGGTACTTATTTTTGGAACTTAGGGGGGCACCACGCAAAACGTAGGTGGGTACTTTTTGAGTTGATTGGGTACAACATTGAGGTATGATGTACTATCTTGAAAGATAGAGGCTTCACCTTATAATGGACTTAATCACATAATAAGGATTACTAAGACATGATGGGTCTTCGAATGTACTAGAGATTTTCGCCCTACTTTATATAGATGGGTAAAGTTAGGTTTATATTAAACCAGGTTCTTAAGTTCCCTATGGAGGTAAGCCTTTATAGTTAATTACATGTTAGAAATAAAATTTTCTAAGAATACTCTAAATTAGACATTATCATCTCCAAATATTTGAAGGTTAGACTATCAAAGGATTGGTTGTATTTGGAAGTCAGTTGGAAAAGTTCAAGGAGAAGACTTATTTTTAGAATCCAAATAAAATAAGTAGGAAATCCTCATGATACTAGGAAGCCTAGTGAGCATTCCAATCTATCCTATGGTTGGGCTTTATAATTTTAAAGTTGAGGAGATTTATATGTTTTGAGTTGAAATTTAAATAGATTACTAGGGAATATAATCCACCAACACACGGTTGTGGGAATGCCTAAGAGATGAGGATTTATTATCATAGCCCAATGAAAATAGCTACCTCGAATCCTAAATTTAGGGACCTTTAGTACGAGCTAAAGCACGACCAAAATCTAAGTGACGGGTGGAGATAAGGGTTTACCTCCACAAGAGAGAATAGATTGTTCTACTTCTGGAGTTATAACCTCTTGGAGTGGCTGCCTGCTAACTCATCCTATGATTTTAAAATAATGTAGTCTGGTCTTCTGAATTGCAAGATAGTTAGCATAGTTATTTAATTAGAAAGAGACTAAAGTCCTAAACACACTCCCTAAGGGACTAGAGCATGAGTGGTATGAGCATATGACTTAATCTGTAGATGCAAAACCTTTTCAAATTTTATTTCATTTTAGATGCATTATTTTGACAGAGGCTTTAGGATTTCTTATGCCTAAATGCATGATGAAATAGGTTATGGGTCAAACATGCTAGAAGAAGGTGTTCTCAGCCATAAGAGATGGCCTCATATGTTAAGCATTCCTTTATCATGCAAGGATGGAGATCCTTCATGTTCAAGAGAGAAAGAATATGGATGCATGATGTGAAACATACAACCATACAACTAAGGGATTGCTAAATCTTTTAATTATTTTATTTATGTATTAGGCTTTATAATGAGGTTATGAGTTGTTTAAAATTTAGTTATGAGTGATTATTTGGGTAGAAAAGTTGTTTTTATCCTAAGCATTGCCAAGCCACAAATTAAAGCATCAATCATTTAAGAAACTATGAAAAGCATGTCATCCTAATGCACAATGTAAATATAACATCAAACGATTATATAAATTATCATAAAAGAATAAAATGCAAAATGCAGTACGCATACAACCCAAGAGAGAAAAGATGGATAAAGCTCCCTTATACAACTTAGAATATTAAAGAGTAATTATAATTGTATTAAATGCTATGGGGGTCTTCTTTCTTCATATCTCCATTTTTGATTTGGTTCCTTCTTTGATTTGGATGGGGCTTGCTTCAAAGGCATCACAAGGCACCCTAAGACAACGCCTTCTGGCCACTGCTCATCCTAATCTCCCATAACACTAATCCTGATTTTGACTGCAAAAATTACATTGATGTAGAAAAAGTAAATCTAACTACACCAGCAAAATAGTGGTTTACTAAATATACATATAATGTCAAATAGCTGTATTTATAATTTGGACTTAGCACCCTACACATGGGTAACTAAGCTTACATATCCTAACTTGGATTATGCTTAAGGATTAAGCAACCTACAAAAAGTGCATTCACATTTATTTTTAAGCATCCCTTAAAAATAATCCCATGCAGAAAACATGATTAGGATAATATTCGCCTATCATCAAGTCTACGAAGCATACACCTTAACATCCAATCTAAAATAATACATTATAAAACAAAACATACATCACATCATACACCGTTCTAACTTAGAGCTAGAAGTGGTGACTTAAATTAAATGTGTGTATTAAGGTTTGTGTGGTAAGTCTTGTTAGGAATTAGTGTTGTATTTTCTAAGCGTAGAAGGATTCAATTTAACATGTAAGGTTGATTTCACTTGAAGTAGTTTAACTAATTTGTGAATTTTAATTTGTATTTTCTTTTGTTTAATTTGATTACACTTAGCAACTGTGTTATAAAGAGATAAAAGAAGATTTTCCTCTTTCATCCCTACCTTAAGTCACTTTATAAAGTATATTTATTTGATTTAGTTCTTTTTAGTGAATGGCTTGTTAAATGATTTAATTAATCATAAGTTCATGTTCACTTTAAATAATCCTATTCAAAATGAAAGGCTTCTTAAGATTAATTTAATTCAATTACTACCACATGACATATATTAAATCATTCCTTTCCATCACATGTACCATGCGTATGATTTAATCCTAAATCTATCTATACATGCAACATATTTTAGCACACTTAAATGATGAATGTATGTGTATGTTAAGAATTTATATTTTATTTGATTGAATTATTTAAACCTATTAATTTAAAACTTTATCCAAATTTTTATATAAAAGCACATAAGAATGAAATTAAATAAGCACGTGTCATTGTTAAACCAGGAAAGTAAGGTAATCAAATGACCTCCTTGGAGCTAGCTAAAGCCTCGTATTCTAAGCATTTCCATACTATATAACCATTTCATTCAAACATAAGTAAATTCGTATACATGAACATAGGAAGTAAGCTCCAAATCATATGGCTAATTAGTTCAACAACTTAGTCAATTATGAATGCATGCAATTTTGTTTTAAAATGGGATTTTTATTCACTAATCACATATACATATACATGTACAAAGATATAAGCAAGTAAGTGTCATTATTAATCTAGGGAAGTGAGGCAATCAAATGACCTCCTTGGGGCTAACTAAAGTCTTATTTTCCCCTGATTTCTAGACTATATACTTACTTTTCTTGGACACACATGGATGTACACATAAATGAGGGAAAAAAACCAATGCAAAGATTGTTTTTTTTGATGAATCAGTAATATATATGAATTAAAGCTCTATCAAAATTCTAATGTTGAAATACATAAGAATGAAATCAAATGGGTACATAACGTTGTTAAACCAGGGAAGTCAGGTAATCAAATGACCTCCTTGGGGCTACCTTGAGCCTCGTGTTCCAAGGATGTCCAGACTATATACCCATTACCATTCAATCTTATATAAATAAACACATAAATAGAGGAAAGAGAACTCAACATTCATACACTTAAGCTATAAGCACATGCATTTCTTATGTATTTATAACTAGCATCACAACACATATTATTATTCATTTATTAGCTTTTGAAAAATACATTTGGATTTAATAGTGATAATATCCACACATATATTAAATTAAATCAACACATGCAAGCTTACATAATCGAAATCCATCAAATTTTACTTGATTTTGAAAAGATGGATCCATGAATTCAAATGACATACCAAATTTAACATGATTGGAAAGAGGACAATCAAATATAGGTATGTGATTCATTCAACCAAACTAGTTCTTAAGGACAATCAAATCAAATAAAATTATTTAAAGCAAACCAAAGCTTCTTTATTAATTAAGTTTTGGATTTGAATTGATTTAAAATGGATAAGAGAAATCATCACTTGATGTTTTGAACCCATTCCCATATTAGTGATTTAATTTTTTTTAAGGAAATGTAATTAAGTTAATTTTATGGGTTTATTAAGTTGAAACCTTAATTAGATGAATTAATTACCCTTATCTATGTCACCTTAAAGAAATTAACTAAATAATTATGGGCCAACATAATATGAATAGAAAATAAACTTGCAATGATCCTAGGAAATAAAAGGGGCCTAATGCAATTGGCTCATGATTAATAGTTAATTAGATTAAGTGATTTAATTAAATACTCTTATGGTTTTCCCATACATGTGGACTAACCATAAATTTATTAAACTCCTTTAGGTTATTAAACAACTAAAGATCTACCCCATGATTTAATTAATTAAGATCTGATGTGATTATGATTTCAGTTTGATTAAGTCATTTAATTAATTAGTTAAATCTTAATTAATTTCATTTAAAAAAAGGTTGAAATGAACTTAAGGAAAGGGCTCCCAACCCTATTCCTTAGTTCACTTACTCTTGAACAATGATTAGTAAACTTAATTAATCAATTTATTATTGTTCATTGGATTAATTAATCATTAATTAACTTAAAAGGGTAGTTAAGGTTTAATTAGTCAATTTTCTTAATTAAGTGAGCAATAAATCCCAAGAAAATCATGGGAGGCAGATGTCATCTCGTTAAATTAACCATTAAAATTTAGGATTAATTGCTCAAGTAATTAAAGAGTAATTAGGCTAATTAATTTTATAATTATACCTTAATTACTATTGGAAATGAGGTAAGATCATTTTTAATTAATTCTCCTCTAAAATACTTTTAAAATAAATATTTATTTATGTTTTTTTAATTTCTCTATGATTTTTTTATAATTTTTTAGAGGTTTTAGTCCTTAAAAATGATTAATTAAGCCTAATTAAAGCCTAATCTGGTTGGCGCCACATGGCGCACTGATGCGGTGTACTTTCCACATGGAGCCAAGGGAATGGCTACTTAAAACTTTTCTGACTCAGCGCCAACGTGGCATTAGCAAATGTACTTTCTCGTCCACTATTCAATCTAAGTTCAGATGGCTATAATTAATCCCACAGGTTAATTGGATTAAATTAGATTGATCTAATAGATCTAATCATGACCGTCCATTTTTATCATGTAGAATGGATTGTGCATGATCTAACATCACGCGAGCGAGGTAGAATGGATTCTGACTACCATTGCTCAATTGATCCGAGCTTACCCGAGCTCAGATCAACTCTAAAAGGACCTCACACATTCACGACATCGATAAAAGGGGATCCATCGATTGAGATCACATGAGATGCATGTTTTCTTCATAAAGCTCCAACCCACTTTTGCATAAGAATTAATTTTGGATGCATACATCATCGAAGCTCAAGACCAGTGGCTAGAATGATTGAGGAAGCTTCAACTAGTAGAGATGAAACCCTATTGAGCAGTAATTGGAGCTTGACTTTGATTGAAGTGCCACCTTTGGTGCTCGAGAAGCTTGGGAGATTATTCACTCTCGCTCGATGAGGCTTGGGGAAGGTACATGCAAAGTTAATTTGAGCTTGATGGTGAAATGGGTAAGTTAGGTTAGAAATGGGAGAGTCCTATTTCGGGATGGATAGGAATGGCATTTTTTGATCGAGGAATGAGCTTAGGAGCTTAAGAATGGCTCTAGCAGCTCGTCTTCGATAGGTAGGGCTCTGAGGAATGATTTTTTTATGTGTTTGAGCAAAAATGAATGGGTGTATACCCCACCCCCTTAATCTTGATCAGACTGTGGGATTGAGTTTGGCTTTTAATGGCCATCCAACCATCTCAAGTCATGGTGGTGGGAGGCGTTGGCTCACTTTGGTTGGGTGTGGATGTGGCTGCCAAAGAGGAATCAAGGGTGTCATATGGGTTTCAAACGCTCCAATGGGGAGGGTGAGGTGATTTCACCCGCCATGGGTCATCGCCGACCCAACCACTCCTTAGGTCAGGTTGGGGAATGTCCTAGGTTCCTAGGTGGACCATTGAAAGAGTACTACGTGGCCAAGGAATGGAAATGACCACTTACATGGGTGATTTGTCTCATGTGATGCCCTTGACCCAACACCCAAGGGTAGAATGATCATTTGGCATTGGATTTGATTTAGGCAGATTTAAAATGAGCCAAAAGTGGGTTAGTCCAAATTTCATGTCAATTGGAGTTGATTTGCTTATGTTTTGCTCAATTTGACTCATTTAGGTCAAATTAGGTTAAGTTGGGTCATGTTGACCAATTGGTCATATTGGGTCAAACCAAGAATTGGGTCAAGGTCATATGATCATTTGGGTTATTTTGGTTCAATTGGTTTTATGTAGTTTGGCTTAGATTTGATTTTGGCTCATTCGAATTCATTTGGGTCAAATGGGTTAAGTTGACCAATTTGACCAAATTAGTCAAATTGGCTTGGGTTGAGTGTTGGTTTGGATTTACTTGACCAATTGAAGATGATTGTAGGCTTTGGTTTCAATTAATTTTGATTTAGGCCTCCTTGAACTTTTAGGTTTTTGTTTGATTTTATTTTATTATATTATTTTATTTAGGTTTATATTTTTTGATAAATTTTATTTTTATGTTTTATTTAATTTAGTAAGTTTAGGGGATTAGTGGTTTAGGGTTAGGGTTTATGGTAGGTTTAGGGTTTTAGGGTTTAGGGTTAGGGTTTAGGCTTGGAGGGGGTTTAGTGTTGGCTATGGGTTTATGGTATTTTAGTGGCTTAGTTTTTATTTTTAATTATTTAAATCAGTTGGTTTAGGTTTACTTAGTTAATTTAGTCAATTTTTTTAGTTATTTTAGTTTATTTTATTTTTTATTTATGTTTATGTTTATTTTTTTATTTAGTTCAATTTATTTATTTTAGGTTAATTTTCTTTAATTTAGGTTTTTTGTTTTAGTTATTTTTTTATGTATGGGTTTAGGTTTAAGTTTTTTTTAGTTGAGTTTTATTTTTATTTTATTTTTTAGGTTTAGGTTTTATTTTTATTTTTAGGTTTAGGTTTAGGTTTTTATTTTATTTTCTGAGGTTTAAGTTTTATGTTTTTATTTTAGGTTTATTTTTAGGTTTTATTTTTTAGGTTATTTTATTTTATTTAGTTTTGGTTTAGGTTTAGGTTTAAGTTTTATCTATTTTAGTTTAGTTTATTTTTGTTTAGGTTTAAGTGTTTTTTAGTTTAGGGTTTAGGTTTTATTTTTAATTTAATTTTAGGTTTATTTATTAGGTTTAAGTTTATTTTTTTGATTTATTTATGGTTTTATATATTTAATTTTATTTATATTATCTTTTATTCAGGTTTATTTTTAGTTTAGTTTAGTTATTATTATTATTATTAGAATTTATTTTTATGCTTTATTTAAGGTTTAGTTTAGTTTAATAGATTTTATTTTATTTTTTATTTTCTTATTTAGCATGTTTTTATTTATTTTTTTTTTTTTAAAGTATGGTAGGTTAGTAGGTTTAGGTCTAGTAGGGTTTAGGTTTGTTAGAGTTTTTAAGATTTTAGTGTTAGGTTCAGTGGTTGGGTTAGGGTTGTGATTAGGAATTTTTGGGTTTAAGGTAGGGATGTAAGTTTAGGGCCAGGGGTTTAGGTTTAGGTTAGTTTTAGTTTAAAATTTAGGTTTTTAGATTTTTTAAAAATATTTATTTTATTTATTTATTTTATTTTTTCATTTTAATTTATTTTGGTTTGATTAGTGTATGTTTTCTTTTAGTTTTAGTTTTCTTTTATTTTATTTTAGATTTAGTAGTAGTTTATTTTATTATTATTAATTTAAGTTTTTTTTCTTTAACTTTTATTTAATTTAATTTAATTTTATTTTGAATTTTTATTTTATTTTTTACATTTTATTTTTTATTTTAGATTTTTTTTATTTTAAGTTTATTTTTTTTTACTTTTGTTTTAGGTTTTATTTTTTATTTTAGTTTATTTTTATTTTATTTTTTTATTTTAGTAGTTTTTTAGGTTTAGTTTAGGTTTAGTTTTAGGTTTTATTTTATTTTATTTTTTTTAGGTGTAGATTTTTTTATTGATTTAATTTTTAGGTTTTACTTAGTTTAGGTTTAGATTTTTAGGTTTTGGGGATTAGGGTCAGGTTAGTTTTAGTCTGATTTGTGGGTTTGTGGATTAAGAATTTTTAGGGTTTTAGGGATGTAAGTTTAGGGTTGTAGGTTCAAGGTTTAGGGTTTAGGGTTAGTTTTAGGGTTTAAAATTTAGGGTTTAGGGTTTAGATTTTTTTTTTAAATTAACTCAACCGATAGGTTTTGGTTTATTTAGTTTATTTTATTTTTTTCATTTTAATTTATTTTTTTGGTTTTGGATTAGGTGTATGTTTTTCTTTTTTAGTTTAGTTTTCTTTTTATTTTATTTTTTAGATTTAGGTGTTATTGTAGTTTATTTTTATTTATCTTTAGGTTTTAATTTTAAGTTTATTTTTTAGCTTTAACTTTTTATTTAATTTTATTTTATTTTATTTTTGGAATTTTTTATTTTTAATTTACATTTATTTTTTATTTAGATTTTTTATTTTTAGGTTTATTTTATTTTTTACTTTTGTTTAGGTTTTTATTTTTTTATTTTAGTTTATTTTTTATTTTATTTATTTTATTTAGTTTTTATTTAGTTTAGGTTTTAGTTTAGGTTTATTTTATTTTATTTTTTAGGTGTAGATTTTTTATGATTTTAATTTTTAGGTTTTACTTTAGTTTATTTTAATGTCTTTAGGGTACAGGTTCAGGGTCTTGTTTAGGGTCATTTGTTTAGGGAGTAGGGTTGAGGGTAGGGCCCAGGAGGGCTTAGGGCTCAGTAGTCAGTTAGGTTTGTAGTGTAGTTTATGTTTATTTTATCTTATTTTATAGGTATATTATGATTTAATTTTAGGTCTTTAGTAGGGTTTAGATCAGGTAGGTCAGGGCCCAGGATCAGGGCCCAGGGTGTATCTGTTTGATTTAGGTTTAGTGGTAGGCCTTTAGGCCTTTTATGGAGGGCCCAGTGGTTGGCCCAGTGTAGGGTCAGTAAGAGTGCAGAGTTTAGAGGGTCACTTAGTGATCAGTGGGGGTTTTTAAATTCAAACCCGGCAGTTTAGGTTTATTTTGGTTTATTTTATTTTATTTTGATTTAGGTTTCTTTTATTTTATTTAGTTTAGTTTATTTATTTTAGTTTAGGTATTTTATCTAGTTTATTTTGGCTTAGTTTATTTTTAGTTTAGATTTTTATTTTATTTTAACCATAGGTTTTATTTTTATTTTATGTTTAGGTTTAGGTTTTATTTTATCTTAGTCAGGTTGTTTATTTTAGGTTTTATTTTTAGTTTAACTAGGTTTATTTTTATTTTATTATAGGTTTAGGTTTAGTTTTTATTTATTTAGTTTTTATATATGTTTTTAGTTTAGTTTTTATTTTTAATTACTTTATTTTAGTTTATTTTTATTAGATTATTTTATTTTATTTTTAAGTTTCGATTTATGGTTTAGTTTTGGTTTTTATTTTATTTTATTTAGGTTTAGTTTTTTTATTTATTTTATTTAGGTTTAGGTTTTTTATTTATTTTTTTTTAGATTTTATTTTGTTTACATTTAGGTTTAGGTTGGAGCCCAGGTTTAGGCCCAGGTATGGTTGTGGTGTTTTAAGTTTAGCTCAGTGGCCTGGTTTATGGCCCAGTCAGGTATTTTGGGTGGGTCTTGGGGTGGTTTTGGGTCTGGCTCAGAGTTTGGCTGGTTTTAGTGTTCATGGCTCAGAGCTGGCCCAGTGGTGGCCTGGGTAGGGTCTGGGGCTCAGGGTCTGGGGCCCAGTGGCCTAGGTTTGGGTGGCAGGTCATGGCTCAGAGTACTGCATAGTGTCAGATTGGCCTGGTGGCCCAGTTTGCTGAGGTTAGTAGGGCCCACCATCATGGCCCAGGGCATAAGGTCTTTAGGTCTAGTTAGCAAGAGGAGGCCTGAGGTCAGGGTAGAGTCAGGGTCAGAGTTTCCATAATTTTAAAATTAACCAAACCAAGTGCCTAGGTTTATTTATTTTTATTTATTTTAGTTTATTTTAATCCATTTTGACTTAGGTTTTCTCTTTAGTATAGTTTATTTATCTAGTTTATTTAATTTTGTTTTTTAGGTTTAGGTTTATTTTAGTGTTTTATTTTAGTTTTAGGTTTAAGTATTTTGGATTTTTATGTTTTAGTTTTAGTTAATGTTTTATTTGTTCATTTTATTTTATTTAGTTTAGTTTATTTTTAAGTTTAGTTTAGTTTTATTTATTTTAGTTTAGTTTATTTTAGTTTTAGGTTTATTTTATTTATAGTGTAAGTTTAGGTTTGTTTTATTTATATTTAAGGTTTAGTTTTTTTAGTAGTTAGGTTTAATTTTATTTATTCTTTTATTTTAGGTATTATTTAAGTTTAGGTTTTTATTTTGTTTTTATTTTATTTTATTTTACGTTAATTTATTTTTTTAAGTTTAGTTTTTATTTAATTTAAGTTTTATTTTAGTTTAGGTTTTTATTTATTTCATTTTATTTTAGTTTTATTTATTTTCTTTAGTTTAGTGTAGTTTAGGTTTAAGCATCATATGTTTTATTTTATTTTATTTTATTTTACTTTTGGTTTTACAGTTTATTTATTTATTTTAGCTTATTAGGGGATCAGTTTGGCTGGGCCTAGAGTCAGTTGTGGCTTAGTTTAGTGGTTTAGGATTTAGGGTTTATATGGGTAGTTTAGCATGTAGTCAGGGTCAAGTTTTAGGCTCAGGGTTTAGTTTATTTTTTGTTTAGTCCATCTTTAGGTTTAGGTTTATTTTTAGTTTAGTTTAATTTTATTTTATTTAGTTTAGGTTTAGGTTTTGTATTTTGTAGTTTTGGTTTTATTTTAGGTTTATTATTAGTTTAATTTTGAGCTTTAGTATTTATTTTGTTTATTTTATTTTATTTAGTTTAGGGTTAGTTTAGTTTATTTTAGGATTAAGTTTATTTATTTTGTTTAGTTTATTTTAGTTTAGGTTTAGGTTTATTTTCTTTAGTTTATTTTATATTATTTATTTTATTTTATTATAGGTTTAGTTTTTTTTAGTAGGGTTTAGATTTTATTTTTTTTTTATTTATTTCTAGGTTTTATTTTTAGTTTTAGGTTTTATTTAGATTTTATTTTATTTTATTTTAGTTTTATTGCATTTTTTATTTTACATTTAGTTTTCTTTTATTTAGGTTTTTTTCTTAGGTTTAATTTATTTTTTAGTTTAGTTTAGGTTTTTATTTATTTTATTTTAGTTTCTTTTTATTAGTTTATTTTATTTTATTTTTAGGTTTAAGTTCAAGTTTTAGTTTAGGTTTTTTTTTATTTTATTTTTTTATTTTATTTAGGTTTAGGTCTTTTATTTATTTTATTTCTATGTTTTATTTAGTTTTCTATTTAAGGAAACCCAAAGAGGGGAGAATTTTATTGCCACAAAGAAAGAAGTATAAGGTCCTTAAGAGGGGATAATTCTCTTAACTACCTCTCAAAGAGCTACATTCAGCCTAAAGAGAAAAATCCCCTATCTAATATAAAGAAAGTAAGGAAAGTAAATAAAAGAAGTAAAAGACCAAAAAATAAATTAAAAATAGCTCGAGAAACATGACGAACAACTGAAGCCCACTACTAGAGTCAGAGGTCTTTAGAGAGTTGCACAATCCACATCTAGAATCCGAGACCTGCAAGGAACCTTTAAAAGAAACCTCCAAGCAACTAGAAATTGAAATTAGCACAGCTAAAGAAAATCAAGCTTTAGCACATAATAAAGAGCAATATAAGAGAAAATTTCTAATAAGACTTAGGCTTAGTCACTTGCATCTTTAGGGGCAACCAAAAATGTGAGCATCTAGACTTCAAAATAAGGGTTACTGTCACATTTGTTGCTACCAGCCAAGAGATTGTAGGGAAATCATCCCAGCCATCATAACCCACTTACCTGGATGAAGGCAATCCGCCAAAGAGTGGCAATCAACAGTTCTCTAGTACTTATAGCCCAAGCAACAGAAAAACCTATACCACAAATCACCTAGCTGACTAAAGGCCACCAAGCCCGAAAGGAAGTAGCTTCAACAAAACCACCACAGCAGAAATGAAAGAGTAGTTGCCAAGTATTCACTCAAAAAGCAAAGCCACCAGGGATAGGAAAGAAACCCACCAGAGTCACCAAACAACCACAAGTAACATCCCAAAACCAAAACAACAACCTACAACTAACACCAAAAAACCAGAAATTCCAAACTAGATCAGAGCACAACGGCAACACTAACAGTAGCCACCAGTCCAACCCGAACAACAAAGCTAAGAAATAAAAAGGCAGTCACCAAACCTCCATCAGAGACATTATGACAACCATAGGAAAACTATAGCACCCAACCACCATAAGGCCAAAACCAAAACAAAGAAAAACCACCAAAAGGGCAATCGTACCAGCTAAGAATAGTTCAAAAAGAAAACTAAAAAGAAAACCAACCAAACCAGCCAACACAACCAACCAGACCAGCCAACCCACAAGTCCACCCAACCAATTATCAAAGCAGTACATCAGGCAACTCTGATAAGGAAACAACTAGTCCAAAAGGGAGGCAATCCCAACATAGAGAAAGATAGCATAGTGATAACCAACAGGAAGCCATAAAAAACAACCAAGAAACAAATTGTAATCATCCAATCATACAAAAAGTTGTAGCTAGGGAGGACCACCCAACCACTAACAACCAAACAGAGGGGCAGGGAAAATAGACCAAGGCCCTAACTAGACATAAAAACCACCAAAAGGCCCAGCACAAACTCAAGAGTGAAAAGATAAATATCAACCATCAAATAATAGCCACCCAAGACATTCAGGTAGAGTGTAGTAGCAAACAACAGAACCCATCAGGCCCAAAAATAGCAGCCAAAAAACTTTCTAAGTAAGAAAATAGCCAGCAAAAACTAGAGACAAAACCAGAACCAACTAAGAAAAGGGGAAAACCAAAGTAGGTAGAGGCATAACCCAAAAGGAGGCCACCATAAGGTCCAGGCAGCACATGAAGAAACTGTTGACAATGAGATCCTTACATAAAATAGTCAACCAAAGAGAATACCTCTCCAACAAAAGAGGCTGAACAACTAGCCAAAGGAATGCAGTAAAATGAAAATGCGCACAGAGAAAAGCATGAAAAACCTAAAAAATACAAGGCAAGATTAATTTCTAAGATAAGGTAATCCCGTGTTATCCAGATTAACCAAGCCTTTCAATTGTCTAGGTGAATTAAGATGATCATAAAGAGTGAGATCATTTAACTTAGTACCTAAATTATCCAGATAATCTGCACAAGCATTTCCTTCATGCAAAATGTGAGAAATTTTAAAGCATACTTGAGAGAGGAGATCTCTAGTAGGATTAAAATGATAGAATAAATCTGTATTCCTGAAGTCAAGAAATTGATCGATGCTGAAGTCAAGAAATTGGTCGATGCTGGCTTCATCTGGGAAGAAAAATACCCCACCTGGTTAGCCAGCATCATCCTAGTAAGAAAAAAAATGGCCAAATTCACATATGTTGATTTTAGGGATTTAAATAAGGCATTACTAAAAGACAAATTTCCACTACCAATCTCAAAGCTAATGGTGAACATTACCTCATCTCATGCAGTCTTCTCTTTCATGGATGGCTCAACTAGATATAATCAAATAAAGATGGCCCCTAAAGATGAAAGAAACACTACTTTTAGAATCCTGATCAGAATCTATTGCAATAAGGTCATACCATTCAGCCATAAAATTGCCTGTGCTACATACCTACAGGCTATGACTCGAATCTTTGACAAACTCATTCACCTTCGATAAACATCTGGTTCTAGTAGCCCCTATCCTGGGCAAGCTGCTCATACTTTACACTACTACATTAGATGACTCCCTTGGTGCTTTATTGACCAAGCTAATTATGAAGGGAAGGAAAACACACTCTTCTACCTAAACTATCATCTAATCCCTGCTAAGGCTAATAATCCACTCATTGAAAAGCATTGCCTAGCTTTAATCTTTACATCCCAAAAGCTACAGCACTACATGCTTCCTCATAAAGTCAACTTAATCTCTATGATCAATCCACTATAGTATCTCATGACATGGCAGACGTTATCCAGATGATTGGCACAACAGTCCATGATCCTCTCATAGTTTGACATTACCTTCATACCCCTCCGTGCTGTGAAAAGACAAACGCTAGCAGATTTCTCAGAAGCACACCCACTTCTTGCTGACTCTTTATTTAGTGATGATCTCCCGAATGAATAAATCATGAACTTAGGGGATACTAGCATTCACCACTGGGAGATGTACTTTGATAGTGCATCTTCTTCTCAAAGAGGAGAAGAACCATAATCTACTATTCCAGGAAAGGCAGGGTAGGAATAGTTCTCTTAACTCTGGACTGTGATGTGATGAGATTATCATATCATCTATCCAATCCTTGCCCCAATAATGAAGTTGAACAAGAGGCTTTGATTATCGGTTTGGAGTTAGTTATTACTCTAAGCATCCAGAACATCAACATCTTTAAAGATTTTCAACTAGTTATCAACCAAATTATTGGGTCCTATAAGGTATAAAGCCCAAGCTCAATCACTACCATAAGTACACCATGGAGTTATTGGCCCAAATCCCAGAGGTTATCATTTATAAGATTCCTCAATAAGAGAATGCTGTAGCATATTCTTTAGCTAATATTTCTAAGGAGTTGGCATGTTTTGAGGATGAGTCCATATCAATAAAGATCCAAAATAGAAAAGTCTTATCCTTTATTAAGATTGAACTCATAAAAAAGTACTCTCTTGAAGGAGAGGTTTCTATTTCCAAGAAGAACGAAGAGCTAGATTAGAGGCAACCATTGATGGATTACTTAAATAAAGGAAAACTGCCTCATGGGAAGTCCCAAGCCCACCAGATGAAGTAGAGAGCACTTTCTTACGCTCTTGTGGATGGTGTCTTATACCTATGGTATTTCGATCATATGTGGTTACATTATTTAGACAAGCACGAAGACCATAATATCATGATCGAGGTACACTTAGGATTATGTGGACCAACCATTCTGTTTAAAAGATGAAATCCATGATCAAGAGACTTGGATACTACTAGCCATCGATGATCAAAGATTATGTGGATATGACTAAGAGATGCCACCAATGTCAAATACATAGTGTCATCCTACACAAACCACCCAATATTCTTCATCTTACATTGGCCTCATGGCCATTCGAGTGTTGGGGTATCGACATAGTGGGTCCGATTGATCCTCCTTTTTTAAGGGTCATCAGTTCATCTTAGCTGCTACTGACTACTTTTCCAAATGCATAAAGCCAATTCTACTCAGAGAGCTCACAACTCAGCATGTGCTATAATTTTTTATGAATCATATCGTATATAGGTTTGATGTTTCTCGATAAATTATATCTGATAATGGTACTACTTTCAAGAGCATCGAGATCAATAACTTTTTCTAGAGACACAACATAGATTGGAGATATTCTACCATCAACTACTCGAGGGAAAACCACTTAGTAGAAGCCTTCAAGAGAACTCTCATTCAAATACTGAAGAAGACACTCGACAAAAACATGCGATAGTGGCATGAGCATTTAGTTGAAGTCTTGTGGGCTTACCGCGCCACATATAGAACTCCAGCATAGTTTACTCCTTTCTCCTTAGTGTATGGGTCTGAAGTCATTATACTATTAGAAGTCCAACACTCATCACTAAGGATAGCTGTGGGTAGCAAGATCACAATAAAGTAGAATGCCAAGTTGGGTTTAGAAGAGCTCTAAGGTATGGAGGAGTGACATTTGCGGGCATGCTAAAACCTCTAATTATATAAAGCTAAAATGATTCAAACTCACAACAAGTTGGTCTATTCCAGATCTTTTCAAGTAGGAGAGCTTATTTTAGTTTTATGGAGACCAATTATTGCCCATCGTAAGATGGGAGGCATGTTTGAACCCACAAGGGAAGGCTCTTTTGCCCTAGAGAAGGCCTACCAAGGAGGATCTTATCAGCTTATTAATCATAAGGGAGAGCACCCAATGCTTCTAATCAATGGGCGCTACTTATAGAAATATTATAAATAATGTTTGAAAATAATTATCATCAATGAAAATTCCATTTCAAATTCAATCTCATCCATGTTGAATGTATTCTTGTTTGTGAATCCGCAATGTTGTGTTTAGGGTAGTTGTAAGGAAATCGAGTAGTGTCCTATCCTTCATTGACACAACACAAACATATAAAATAAACACATATCTTTTATCTCAGGCTACTCTGAGTTGAGATAACACCTCTAGTGGCACTCACTCAGTAGATGCTCTAGGTCGGGCTGATGTGGTATCCTACTAGTGTGTCACCCTAATGGTTTTCATGCTTTGGAGGATGTTAGTCTGATACGCTTTCCTTCTTTCCTTGGACACTGCACACTGAAAAGCACCTTGTTAGTTTGGTAGGCCTTACTGCATGGTCAGTAAGCTACCTCTTGTTGGCTTCATTTAAGAGGATGTGAGTCTGCTACACTTTTTCTTGGATTAGCCTTTGTGCACTGACTGGGTCGAGTATATTTAAGGTTTAGGATAAGTCTCTCAGTGTCTCCTTCTCTCCTAACTGCTTCAAGTCTGGGTCTAGTCCTTCCTCTGGGCTCCCTGCTTAGTAGTCACTCTAGGTCATATAGCATCTATCCACTAATGATAGACTATCCAGATGATTAGTTCCACTCAAAAGGTTATAATCCTACATGTTTACTTTCTAGATTGATCATTGTACACTGATGGGCACCTTAGTTTGGTTGGTTAACACTATGCTGATGAATACACCACTCATGCTGATGAATACACCTTAGGTTGGTTGGTTCTCACACCTTAGGATACACCACTCATGGTAAATGTAAGTCTGTTATGCTTTCTCTTTGAGTTGGCCACCGTACACCTATAGGATTTCTTTTTTAGGGCTCAGGATAATGCCCCTAGCAAAACCTCATCTATGGACACTTTACTTGGATCACATCCTTTGCGCCCCCATTTAGACACTAAATGGGTTACTATCAAATTGGACAATTCCACTTTCTTAGAAACAACCCTTGTGGTTGGAGAATCTATTTGTGGATGTGTAAATTCTTCCTTAGTCCAGTAAACCTGAGATAGGTTAAGGCTGACATAGCCCCTTCTCAGTGTGGTCCCTCACACACCAACATGTTCAACATAAACATATAAATAAAATATATATTCACTTGTGGATTAGGAGAACACCCCTAGCGGTACCTTTACCCAAGCAGGCATCCTATGTTTAGGGAAGTGTCAGGAAAACTACTTATAAGAATCGCCTAACTACTCTTAAGTTGATATAAGTCCTCAATGACATTCACTCAGTAGTCACCTCTAAGTCAGGTTTGATTTGTTGTGCTACCAATAGGTCACCCCAGCGGTTATTCCGTGCTTTAGAAGATGTAAGTCTGTTATGCCTTCTTCCTAGCACAGCCATTACACACTGAAAGGCAACCCCTTAGGTTGGCTAGCTCTACCCCAAGGCCAGTAAACTATCCCTTTGGATTTAAAAATTTGAAGTAGGAAAAGTCTGATATAACCACTTCTCAGTGGGTCCATTGCACACTAACATGGTACTTAAATTAAATCTATCAAATTTGATCAAGCTCACATCCCCAGCATATATGCCCTCAATTAAAAATCAAATTAAACCAAATAAACCATATCAAATCACATGAAATTAAGATAAAATTAATTTTGACTACTTTTGAGTTGACATAAGTCCCAATAACATCCACTCAGTAGTCGCTCTAGGTCAAGTTTGATTTATTGTGCATCTAATGGATCACTCCACTGGTTATTTTTGGCTTTGGAAGATGTAAGTTTGCTATGCCTTCTTTTCAGCATAGCCATTGCAAACCAAAAGGTAACCCCTTAGGTTGGCTAGCCCTACCCCACAACCGGTAGACTATCCCTTTTGATTTATAAACCTTAGGTAGGTCAAGAATAATATAGCCCTTTTTAAGTGGATCCATTGCCTAATGATAGGGTCCATACATTAACTTAGATTAAATAAAACCCAATCTAACTTTCCTCAGTGGAGTTATATTACACCCTTCTTGCTAGTGGAGCCCCAAATCATATAAAAATAATTCAAACAAATAAATAAAATTCAAAATTAGCTCCCTAGTGGGGCCAAATTAAACCAACTCCCCAGTAGTGTCTAAATCAAATAAATCCAACTAAACTCTTATTCCCAGTGGATACATCCCCAAACAAATCTATGAAATCAAACTCAAATCCCAATCCCCAATGGATATACTAAACTTTCTTCCCTAGTGCAAGGTTCACATACCTGATCCCCAACGGACTTGAGCCCATATCTCTAACAGATATGCCCCCACATCAATTTAAAAAAAATTAGGTTTATTTGAACTTAATCCCAGTGGATTATAGATTTTTTTCCCCAACAGATATTTTTTCCACAGATCATATAATCAAATGAAATTCAAACCTTATCACCAACAGATTTTTCTCTTTTATGCCCTCAACATAGAACCCTCACATGTCATGTCCAATGCATGTTTGATCCCCTAGCAGATCTCCCTCTATGTCCTTGACATGGAATTCTCAACAAATCTTTTTTTTCTCTTATTCACACCTTTAATGTTGCAACCAAAAGCGTAACAGTGTATTCATTCAAATAACATCATCTTAACATTGTAATTAATATTTTATGATTTGTGATGGTGTAATCTCAAACTAACTGTACAATATCATGCTAAACATATTATAGTGTGAATTAACACACTATATTATATTATAATATATGATGTTATATTATAATTTTCTATAATATAATATATTGTCTAACATTACACCTCATTAGAATCACTTAAAAGGAACAAATAACAAAATTTTATCAAAATATGAATAATGTTCATTTTGGATGTAAAACTATTATTTATCTATTAGAAATGGTACAAAATAGCATAATTTTGGTGTTGCTTCTTGGTGTCTGCTATGAATTTGGCCAAATTCTTCCATCTCAACCTTCAAATTAACATTTTTGTTAGTTTTGACCCAAGGTATTATAACAAAAGTAAAACATACTAAAATGTTCAATAACATTTAGTAACACACCACCGCATTCATATATATATGTGAGGTTTTATTGTTATGTACATTATATTTTAATATGCTTTCATATAATATATTATCTTACATTGCACCTTAAAATGAATCACTTTAAGCAAAAAATTTATAAAATTTGGTTGAAAAATGAACATTTATTTTGGATGGAAAATTTCTTTCTTTTGATTAAATGACACACCATAGCACACCCCCAATGATGTTCCCTAAAGCTTACCTTAAATTTGTCCAAATCCCATTATCTCAGCCTATAAATCAATATTTTTATGAATTATACCATTACAAAGTCTACTACATCATACTATAACAAACAAAAATATGCTAAACAACAAGTAGTAATACACAATAGTATGCTATAATGCTTGATGATACACTATGTTATGGCATCCTATATTATAATACATCATAGCATATTATACTATATTATATTGCATATCACATCACAAGCGATAGCTTAAGATAAAAATTCATAAAATTAGTCTAAATAAAAAAACTATATATTTTATTTGTATCACTTACATATTTTAAATTGAAATAATATATTATGATGCCATGCTCTACCTATCATGAATTTGGCCAAATTCCACCATTTTAAAGTGTAAATCAACATTTTTATAAATACTGATAGTATAGGCTCGACTGCATGATTATAAAATACTAAAAGAATTTAAAATGTGCAGAATAATATATTATGATATGTGATGCTATGGTACAACATATAATATTTATTTTGAACATAAAATCTTACTTTTTAGACAATAAGTGGCATAGTACACCTTTGGTACTATAACCTAATTCCCACTTCAAATTTAACAAATTTCATCATCTGATTTATTAAATCTGTATTTTATGATTTATATTAATATAGACTATAGGGCATAATACCATAATATACTAAAATATTTCAAAACATCTTATAACATCTAAAACACATCACTTCATGCTCAAATATATGATGCTACACTATATTATAATATAAGGTATTATAAAATGATTTAGGGTTAGGGTTTAGGGTATTCAAAACTCTAATAGTCAAGGGAAAGACTCTTAAAGACATTTTCTTTAGCTACCATAACTATGTTAGGATTACATCATTCTTTAGATCTACTCCTAATGACATCTTTACTCACAGTTTAGGGTTTAGGGTTTATGGTTAGGGTTTAGACTTAGTTTAGGACTTAGGGTTGTAGGTTTTAGGGTTTAGGGTAAGGTTTAAGGTATAAGGTTTAGGGTTTAGGGTTTTAGGGTTTGGGTTTATGGTTTATGGTTTTAGGGTTTAGGGTTTAGGGTTTAAGGTTTATGGTTTAGGGTTTATGATTTACTATTTATGGTTTAGAGTTTTTCGTGTTTAGCTTTTAGGGTTTAAGGATTAAGGTTTATGGTTTAAGTTTTAGGTTTAGGGTTTAAGTTTTAATTTTAGGGTTTAGGGTTTAGGGTTTAGCATTTAAGGTTTAGAGTTTTTATTGTTTAAGTTTTAGGGTTTAGGGATTAGGGTTTATGGTTTAGGTTTTAAGTTTAGGGTTTAAGTTTTAGTTTAAGGTTTAGGGTTTAAAGTTTTTTTTAATAGAAAACAAATTCAGATTCAACATTTCTTCTTCTCAATTTCATCAACCAAGTAGCACCCCAAGTTTTCTAAGACATAAGCGATGACATGGATAAAAATTGAGAACCCATAGAGAAAATCAAAAGCTCAAGATAAGTAGAACATTCTCTACTATAAAGACACAATTTTGTAAGTAGCAAACCGGATTGGTAGTTCTTCAATTTCCCCAGTTCCCATCAAAACCACCCCCGCCTCTCGAGTAGCGATATTCACCATCATATACTCGATCTCTCCTTTTTCCACCACCATGGATGTAACCTCCATCACTCCTCCTACCTCCATAACCACCAATACTCCAACCACCACCTCCATATCCACCAACACCTCCAGATCCCCCACCACCACTGATAAGCCACCTCGGCCTCAACTAGCATCAGTAAGCCTAGTTGATGGTGATGTTCCTACCATGTGCCCATTCTTTGGTAGGTTAGTTTAGGGTTGTGTTTAGGGGTTAGTTTAGGGTTTAGGTAGGTTTAAATGTTAGGTTTTGGAGTTTTGGGTTTAGGGTTTATGGTTTATGGGTTTAGGTTAGGTTTTGGGGTTTTAGGGTTTAGGTTTTGGGTTTTGGGTTTGTTTAGGTTTGTTTTAGCTCAGTTGGGGATTTATCATTTAGGGATTAGTAGTTTTAGGTTTTATTTTAGGGTTTAGTTTAGGATTTAGGGTTTAGAGGTATTTATTTTAACATAGGTTTAGGTTTATTTAGTTTATTTTTATTTTATTTTGAGTTTTTTTATTTAGTTTACTTTATTTTATTTTAGTTTTATTTTATTTTTTTTTTATTTTTGTTTATTTTAGGTTTTATTTTATTTTTATTTTTTTTTTTTTTTTTTTTTTTTTTTTTTTTTTTTTTTTTTTTTTTTCATTTTTTATTTATTTATTTTAGTTTAGTTTTAGGTTTTATTTTAGCTTTTTATTTATTTATTTTATTTTATTTTATTTTAGTTTATTTTATTTTTATTTTATTTATTTATTTTATTTATTTTATTTTATTTTTTTATTTTATTTTATTTTATTTTAGGCATATTTTATTTTAGGTTTATTTATTTTTAGTTTTATTAGTAGTTTATTTTATTTAGTAGGTTTAGTTTATTTTAGGTTTAGGTTTATTTTAGTTTAGTTTATTTTTATAGGTTTAATATTTTGTTTATTTTTTATTTTTTTTTTTTTTTTTAGTTAGTGTATGTTTAATTTTGTATTTATTTTTAAGTTCAATTTTTAAGTTTATAATTTTGGTTTAGGTTTTTATTTAGTTTTTATTTTAAGTTTAGTTTATTTTGAATTTTTAATATATATAGAATTTTTATTTTTTAGTTTAGCTTAGATTTTTATTTATTTTATTTTACTTTATCTCGATTTCCTATTTTATTTTATTTTTAGGTTTAAGTTTAGGTTTTAGTTTCAGTTTTATTTTATTTTATTTAGGTTTAGGATTTTTTATTTAATTTCTGTATAAGTTTTATTTATTTTAGTTTAACTTTTTAGGGTGTTAGGAATAGGGTTTAGGGTTTAGGGTTTAGTGTGGTGGGTGGGGCTCAGGTTTAGGGTTTAGAGCTCTGCTCAGGAGTGGAGGTTTAGTGGGTTTAGTGGCTAGGGTTAGTATTGTGGCCCAGGTTAAGGTCTGGAGTGGGTCAGGAGGGCCCAGGAGGGGTCAGAGTTCACATAGGGTGAGTAAGAGTAGAGGGCTCAGTGGGTTAGTGTCAGTGGTAGGGAGGTTTTGGAGGCGAGGAGGTTTTAGGGTCAGTTGGTTTGGAGGTTTAATGTTTAGGATTTAGGATTAGGGTTTTAAAGAAAATTAATTAAACCAATAGGTGGTTTATTTAGTTTATTTTTATTTATTTGAGTTTATTTTATTTTATTTTATTTAGGTTTATTTTATTTTTTATTTTATTTAGGTTTATTTTTTTATTTAGTTTAGTTTAATTATTTTAGTTTAGGTTTTTTTTTGGAGTGAAATTTTTTAATTTTATTTGTTTTATTTATTTTATTTTAAGTTTAGGTTTAGGTTTTTATTTTATTTTTTCATGTTTATTATTAGTTTATTTTATCTTACAGAGTTTAGGTTTAGGTTTTGGTTTAGTTTATTTTATTTTTATTTTAGGTTTAGGTTTTTAGTTTTTATTTAGGGTTTAGGTTTTTCTTATTTATTTTTAGCTTTTAACCTTTTAGGTTTGATTTAGTTTTAATTTTATTTTATTTTAGGTTTATTTTAGTTTTTATTTTTATTTTATTTAATTTTTTATTTTTTCATTTTGTTTATGTTTTTATTTTTATTTTACTTTATTTAGGTTAAGGTTTTTTTATTTATTTTATTTTTAGGTTTTATTTAGTTTTTTTTTAGGTTTTTAGGGCGCAGTGCACAAGTAAAGTAGGCTAGGTTTGTGGTTAGGGTTTGGTAGGGTGCTCAGTATAGTTTAGTGGCTCAGCCTAGGCGCCTGGGTTTAGAGCTTAGGATGGTGATCAGATCAGTGGCCCAGGGTTTAGGATCAGTTAGGGTTTAGAGCCCAGGTTTTTAGTTTATGGCCCAGTTTAAGTCAGTAGGTTTAGGGCCTGAAGGTTTAGGAGGTCAGTGGCCCAAAGAGGTTTAGTTTAGGGTCAGTATTTTTTGAATAGCAAAACGGTAGTTTAGTTTTATTTAGTTTAATTTTTTATTTATTTTAGTTTATTTTATTTTAATTTTATTTTAGTTTATTTTTTTAATTTATTATTTTTATTAGGTTTTATTTTAGTTTAATTTTTAATGTTAGGTTTAGGTTTAAGTTTATGTCTAAATTTTATTTTATTTATTTATTTAGGTTTTTATTTATTTAGGTTTAGGTTTTATTTTATTTCTTTTTAGTTTTAGGTTTTTAGATTTTATTTAGTTTAAGTTTAGTTTATTTTAGTTTATTTTATTTTATTTACTTTAGTTTAGGTTTAGTTTAGGTTTAGGTTTAGGTTTTATTTATTTTAGTTTAGCTTATTTTAGTTTAGGTTTATTTTATTTTGTTTATTTTAGTTTTAGGTTTTTTTTTTAATTTATGGTTTAGGTTTCATTTTTATTTCTTTTTAGCCTTTTTTAAGGTCTTTTTTTATGTTTAGGTTTTTATTTAGTTTTAAATTTTTTATTTTAAGTTTATTTTATTTTTATTAGGCATTTAGCTTTTATTTTATTTAGGTTTTTTTAAGTTTATTTTATTTTTTATTTAGTTTAGGTTTTTATTTAATTTATTTTAGTTTAGTTTTTTTTTTTATTTTATGCTTTACATTTAGGTTTAGGTTTAGGTTTTAGTTAAAATTATTTTATTTTAGATTTAGGTTTATGTTTTAATTTATTTTATTTAGTTTATTTAGTTTAGGTTTTTTAGGTTTATGGTTTAGGGTTTAGTATTTAGGTGGGGTTTAGGTCAGGGCAAGGTCAGGTTTGGGGATTATGGTTTAGGGTTTTGGGTTTAGGGAAGTTTAGGTAGTGAGGATTTAGGATTGGGACACTGATTAGGGTAGGTAGGGTCCTGGTGTTTATTCTTTTAATTTTTTAAATCAAACCAATAGTTTAGGTTAATTTAAATTATTTAGTTTATTTTTTATTTATTTGAATTTATTTTATTTTTATTTTTATTCAGGTTTATTTTTATTTTTATTTAGTTTAGTTTATTTATTTTAGTTTAGGTTTTATTTTAGTTAATTAGGTTTAAGTTTAGCTTTAGTTTTAAAGTTTTATTTTATTTTTTTAGGTATAAGTTTTTTTGGGTAAGTTTAGGTTTTTATTTTGTTTTTAGGTTTAAGTTAGTTTTATTTTAGGTTTAATTTTAGGTTTTATTTTTTAGTTTGGTTTAAGTTTATTTTTAGTTTATTTTATTTTATTTAGGGTTAAGGTTTAGGTTTTGGTTTAGTTTATTTTAGGTTTAGGTTTAAATTCTATTTATTTTAATTTAGTTTATTTTAGTTTAGGCTTAGGTTTGATTTATTTTTCTTTTAGGTTGAGGTTTTTTTTTTAGTTTAAGGTTCATGTTTTATTTATTTGTATTCTAGGTATAGATTTTTGGTTTAGTTTTCATTTTATTTAGGTTTTTTTATCTTTTAGCTTAGTTTAAATTTTTTATTTTATTTTATTGTAATTTCATTTTTATGTTTAATTTTGTTTTCTTTTTCGATTTAGGTTTAAATTTTAGTTTGGTTTTTATTTTATTTTATTTTTTATTTTAATTTGGTTTAGGTTTATTTATTTATTTTATTTTTAGGTTTTATTTAATTTAGGTTTAGGTTTTTAGATTTTTAGGGTTTAGAGTTTAAGGTTTAGGGATTAGGGTTTATGGTTTAGTAGTTAAGGATTTAGGGTTTAGAGTTTAGGGTTTGGGGTTTAGGGTTTAGGGTTAAGGGTTTATGGTTTAGGGATTGGGGTTTAGGGTTTAGGATTATGATTTAAGGTTTAAGCATTTTGGATTTAGTGTTTAGGGTTTTGGGTTTAAGGTTTATGCTTTTTAGGGTTTAGGGATTAGGGTTTAGGGTTGAAATTTTTTGTCTAGGGTTCAAGTTTTAGTGTACGGATTAATATATTTGATATTTTATTTAATAGAGCACACATTTGTATTCAGCATTTCTTCTTTTTGATTTCATCAACCAAGTAACACACCAAGTTTTCTAAGACACAAATGATAACATAGATCAAAAGTTAGCATGCATAGAGTTAATCAAAAACCCTAGTTAACTAGAACCATCTCTACTATAAAGACATAGTTCCATCAGCAGCTGATCGGATCAGTTGTTCTTCAGTTTCTCCAGTTCCCATCAGAAGCACCCCAGCTACTTGAGTAGTAGGATCCACTATCATATCTTTGATCTCTCCCTCTTCCACCACGATTGTAATCTCCATCTCTCTTCCTGCCTCTATAAGCACCACTTTTCTGACCTTTACCTCCATACCCATGACCACTGCAATAACTTCTGCCTCCACCTTCTCCTCTACTGTTAGATCAAGACTAAGCCTGGTTGATGGTGATGTTCCTGTCGTCAAGGTTATGCCCATTCTTAGGGTTTAAGTTTAGGTTTACATTTATTTGGTTTTAGGGTTTAGGTTTATTTTTAAATTTATTTAGTTACTTTAAGTTTAGGTTTAGGGTTTGGGGTTTATGGTTTAGGTTTAGGGAGAGGTAGGGTTTAGGGGTGTATGGTTTAGGGTTTAGGGTTTATGCTTTAGGGTTTAAGGATTAGGGTTTAGGTTTTTTTAAAATTAGTAAACCGACAGTTTAGGTTTATTTAGTTGATTTAGTTTAAGTTCATTTATTTAATTTTACTTTTTATTTTATTTATTTATTTATTTTAGTTTAGTTTATTTATTTTAGTTTAGGTTTTTGTTTATTTTATTTTTTAGTTTAGGTTTAGGTATTTATTTTAGTTAAGTTTTTTTCTTTATTTTTAGGTTTAGCTGTTTAGGTTTTATTTTATTTTTAGGCTTAGTTTTATGTTTTTATTTTAGGTTTATTTTAAGTTTTATTTTTAATTAAGGTTGGTTTTTTTCATTTTATTTTATTTATTTAGTTTAGGTTTATGTTAATGTTTAGATTTTAGGTTTAGGTTTAGGTTACATTTATTTTAGTTTAGGTTTAGGTTTATTGTGTTATTTTATTTTATTTTAGGTTTATGTTTTTTAGTTTATAGTTTTGGTTTTTTTTAATTTTAGGTTTTAGGTACATTTTTAGGCTTTAATTTAGTTTTTATTTTATTTTATTCTATGTTTATTTAATTATTATTTTACATTTAGTTTTTATTTTATTTAGGTTTTTATTCTTAAGTTTATTTTTTTTTAATGTAGTTTAGTTTTTCTTCATTTTATTTTACTTTAGATTTATTTTTAATTTTATTTTATTTTTAGGTTTATGTTTTGGTTTTAGTTTAGGTTTCAATTTTATTTTTATTTTATTTTATTTTGATTTAGGTTTTTTTTTTAGATTTATTTTAATTTTATTTATTTTATTTTTAGGTTTTATTTATTTTAGGTTTAGGTTTTCAAGTCATTAGGGTTTAGGGTTAGCATTTTAGGGTTTAGGGTTTAGGGTTTAGCATTTTATGGCTTAGGGCTTTAGAGTTTAAGGTTTAGGGTTCGGGTTTAAGGTTTAGAGTTTATAGTTTAATGTTTAAGTTAATTGAGGTCAGATGTGATTAAGATTTTAATATTATAAAGTGATTTAATTAATTAGTTAAATTTTAATTAATTTCATTTTAGAGAAGGGTGAAATGAACTTCCAGAAAAGGGTCCCAACCTTATTCTTTAGTTCACTTACTGTTAAACAATGATTAATAAACTTAATTAACTAATTTATTACTGTTCATCACATTAATAAATCATTAATTAACTTAAAATAGTAGGTAAGGTTTAATTAGTCTTTTTTTAATTAAGTGAGCAATAAATCCCAAGAAAATCATGGTTGTCAGTCATCCCATTAAATTAACCCCAAAAATTTGAGATTAATTGCTCATGTAATTAAAAAGTAATTAAACTAATTAATTTTTCAATTAAACCTTAATTACTATTCAAAATTAGTTAAGATCATTTTTAATTAATTCTCCTCTCAAATACCATTACAATTAGTATTTATTTGCATTTTTTATTTCTCTATGATTTTTTAAGATTTTTAGAAGTTTCAGCAATTAAAAATAATTAATTAAGCCTAATTAAAGCCTATTCTTATTGGCTCCAAGTGGCACCTAAGGATTGGCTACATAAAACTTATTCAACTCAACGCCTACGTGGGGGCGACAGATGTGGTTTCTCATCCACCATCCGATCTAATATCGTACTACTATGATTAATCCTAAAGCTTACTAAGATTAAATCAAATTGATCTAGTAGATCTAATAACAACCGTCTGTTCTGATCATAAGAAACATATAATGCCTGATCCAACATCATACGAGTGAGGGAGCATGGAGTTTTTCTACCATTTCTCACTTGATTCGAGCTTACCCGAGCTCAAATCAACTCCAAAAGGATTCCACACCTTCACAACATCGATCGGAGGGGATCCATTGGTTAAGATTACACTATATACAAGTTTTCTTCAAAAATCTGCATTCCATTTTTAGCTAAGGATCTATTTTGGAAGCATAACTCACCAAAGCTCAAGACTGCGGGCTCAAACGATTGATGAAGCTTCATCTAGCAGAGATGAAGCTCTATTGAGCAATAATTAGATCAATTCCTCAATGTTTGCTCCGAAGGCCACTAATTGATGATTTGGAGTTTGACTTTGATTAAAGTCCTAGTTATAGTACTCGGGAAGCTTGGGAGATGTTTTATTCTTACTCGATGAGTCCTAGGGAAGGTGAGTGCAAAGTAAATTTGAGTTTGATGAAGAAGTGGGGAAGTTAGGTCAAAAATGGGAGCATCTGATTTTAGGACTGACAGGAATGTCATTTTTTGAATGAGGAATGAGCTTAGGAACTTAGTGAATTATTCAAGCTGGTCTTCTTGGGAAGATAGGACTCTAAGGAATGATTTTTATGTGTGTTTGAGTTGAAATGAGGGGGTGTATATCCTCCCAACCCCCCCCCCCCTTTCATCTTGATCAGATGGTGCGATCAAGTTTGTCTTCTTGCTATGGGTTTCAAATGCTCCTATGGGGAGGGTGAGGTGATTCAGCTCCTATGGGTCATGGCTGACCCAACCACCCCTTGGATTTGGTTGAGCAGTGTCATAGGTGCCTAGGTGGACCATTGAGCGATTACCAAGTGGCTAAGGAATGGAAATGACCACTTACATGGGTAATTTGTCTCATGTGATGCACTTGACCCAAGGGTAGAATGATCATTTGGCATTGGATTTGATTTGAGCATATTTGAAATGATCCAAAAGTGGGTTAGCCCAAATTTCAAGTTAGTTGGAGTTGATTTGGTTAAGTTTGGCTCAATTTGACTCATTTAGGTCAAATTGGGATAGGTTGGGTCAAGTTGACCAATTGGTCAAATTAGGTCAAACCAAGGGTTGGGTCAAGTTCATATGATCATTTGGGATGTTTTGGTTCAATTGTTTTGTTTAGTTTGTCTTACATCTGATTTTGGCTCTTTTGAATTCATTTTGGTCAAATGTGTTAAGTTGGCATATTTGATCAAATTGGCCAAATTAGCTTGGGTTGGGTGTTGGTTTGGGTTAAGTTGACCAATTGAAGATGATTTTAGGTTTTGGTTTCAATTAATTTGGATTTGCTTTTGATTTAGGCCAATATGAACCTTTAGGTCAAATTGGGATAAGTAGGTCAATTGGGTTCAATTAGGTCCAATCATGGCTTTGGTCAAGTTCAACAATTAATTTAGAATGAACTTGAGCCATTGGTTGCAATCAATTTGGCTTATATTTTTATTTGACCCAATTTGGTCTTTTAGATCAATTTGGGTCAACTTGGGTCAAGAGGGCCAATTGGGTTTGGTTTGACTCAATTGAAGGTCAAGTCATATTCAAATATTTATTTTGATTTGGTATAAATCATTTGTTTCAAGGGATTTAGCTTAGGTCGTAATTTGGCTAGTTTAAGTTCATATGGGTTTAGTGGTTGACTTGGTTTGATCCAATTTGTGACAATTGATCAACCTAGGGTGATCAACGATCATGATGGGATGTTTTGATGGGCTTGGTTCAATCTAATTTGGGTAGGATTAGAACTTGGGTCAAATAGGTCAAGTTGGGCACTTTGGGTAAAGTAGACCAATTGGGGTTAGTTGGCTTGATTTTGGGTTGAGTTTGATTTAGTTGAGTTTATATATGGATTTGGGATTGATATATAAATTCAATTGCAATTAGCTTTAGTTCAAATGGGGTTTGGTTCATTTGAACATTTCAAGTCAAAAAAGTTAAGTTGGGTTTGACTTGGGTTGATTTTGGTTTGGTTTGATTATTATAGATTTTATTGATACTTGTGAATATGATTGAAGGAATGATTGATTCATTAGAAAATAAATTGAATTTGGGTTTTGGAATGAAGAAATTTGTGAAGGTGGTTGATTCAAGTCCATAGAGTTAGGTCATGTGGCTTAGGTTTGGATTTTGATTTGGTTTGATTTAGTTTTGATCATTTAGATGTATATTTCATTTAAATTTGTGAAGGTGGTTGAAAATATGATTGATTTGGTAGAAAATCAATTGATTTTAACTTGATTTGGATTAAGATTTGGCTAAGTCCATGGATAGGTCATATGGCTTAGGAAGGGTTTTGATTTAATTTGATTTAGTTTATTTAGTTTTGATCATTGGAATGTAGATTTGATTTATATTTAGAAGGATGATTGAAGATATAAATTGATTATGGCAAAATCAGTTGATTTTGGATTGATTTGGATTAAGATTTGGCTAAGTCCATGGGATAGGTCATATGGCTTAAGAAGTGTTTCAAATTTGGATTTAATCATGGGCTTCAACCATTTGGTTTTGGAATTTGGATTTGGATTTGGATTTGGATTTGATGTTTGAATTGAACTTGAGGTTGGGTTTGAGAAGGTGAACATGGATTGGATTTGGCTTGTAGAGTATGTCAATTATCTTAATCCCTAAGTCATAACCTAATCTTATGGTTAACCCTTCTAAGTCCTTAGGCTTAAGCTAAGTGTTTCAATAATTGTTAGAAGTATCTTATGATTAGGGAAGTCTTAGTGTCTAGGTGACTTCTAAGTTTAAGATGAGAAGATTGAATCCACACTCCAAAAGTGAGGTCAACAGGCCTTAGGCTCCATAGTGTTGCCCTTGGACATTGATGATTGAAAGACCGAAGCCAAGTTTCACATTATAGGCTTGAATACATCTTTCAATGCTTTATTTGGGAGAGCATGGATACATGAGAACATCATAGTTCCATCCTTTTTACATCAGTGTATGAAGTTTTTGAGAGGTAGGATCATCTACTATGTCAAAGGAGATATCAAGCCATTTACAGTTCATGAGGTCGGCATATATGACGATGCAGCTTACTGCCTCCCTCAAAATCAACAAGTCTATTCTCATAAACTTGGCCAAAGTTTAGAATTAAAAGAAAAAGAAAAAGGCAGAGGAACAGAAAAAAATGAAAAGAAAAGAGAAAATAAAAAAGAAAATAAAAGGGAGCAGAAATAGACTTGGAGGAGGAAGTGGAGCCTGACATTAGAATCCAACCACAGTTCATTACTCTATTCGAACATATGGGGAGGATGACCTGATCTCCACCTGCTAGTTTAGAGGAAGTTCTAGGGGTGGAAAATCTCCTTATTGCCACCCAATAGAAGATATGTCCCAGCTATCAGGAGTACACTTGCTATCCATATAGAATTAGAATCTAGTTCATAGGATGACTCTTATATGTTTAGCACACTAGTCAGCTCTTCTCAATAGTAGATTCTCTTGGAGATGACACTTGAGCCAGATAGCGATGAAGACCTAGCTCAAAAGTAAAGCATAAGTGTATCCAAGTCTATATGTGAATAAGTTAGGCATTAGTTGGGAACCTTTGCTCTAACCCACCTTTCCTCTCAAAAAGCTGAGGGCTTGGTAGTTAAGAAAGCCCATAAGTCATCCACAGGTGTGAAGTCTAAGAGGTTCTTTCTGGAAGCATCATCCTCAATTTAAGAAGTTGATGTAGAACTTGAGGATGATTCCTATAAAAATATAATACAATTACCTTTTGATTGGTAATTACCTTGTGTTCATAATTTAACAAAGAAAGGGTTAATCCCACATACTTGGTCAAAGCACAGGTCTGACTACTTTGAAAGAATATGTAAGAATAAATGCAAAAGCTCTCAATCAAGATCGAGACTAAGATTTGGTGCAGTGGTTCCAATCGATGATGACGATTACTGCTTAGTCATCACCAATCACTTGGAATTGATAATTTCTTTTCAAACTACATTAACTCATATGAGTAATTTTGCTTAGAAACTTTAGATGATCCAAATGAATTTTAAGTCAAGATGCACTGCCAGATTTTGAAGAAGAGATTAAGTCAACCATCGACGAGCTCAAAAAAATCAACTTAAGAGCTATAGAAGATCCACGTCCGACATACATCAATTCTGTATTGAATGAAATTGAAACCAATGACTTTATTAGGCTATTGACTAAGTTTAAGGACAACTTTACATGGAGTTATGAAGAGATGACTGGATTGGCTCTTGATTTAGCAATCCATAGACTAGCAATAGAGCCTACTGTTAACCCTATCAAGCAAGCTCCTAAACACATGCTATTAGACACAAAACAATAGGTCATTTATGAAGTCAAGAAACTGATCAATGTTGGCTTCATTCGAAAATAAAAATACCTTACCTGGTTAGCCAGCGTCATCCCAATTAAGAAAAAGAATGGCCAAATTCATATATGCGTTGATTTTATGGATTTAAATAAAGCATGTCCAAAAGTTGAATTTCCACTACTAATCCTGGAGCTGATGGTGGACATTGCCTCATCTCATGTAGTCTTCTCTTTCATGGATGGCTCATCTGGATATAACAAAATAAATATGGATCCTGAAGATGAAAGAAATATTACTTTTAGAATCCTGATTAGAATTTATTGCTATAAGGTCATGCCCTTCAGCCTTAAAAATCCTGGTGCTACATACCAACGGGCTATGACTCGAATCTTCGACTAACTCATCATCGTCATGTCGATCATCAAAAGTAGAGAAAAGGAAGGCTATACATTTGACTTGAGAGTCATTTTGAAACAGTTAAGATAATTTAACCTCAAAATGATCCCACTAAAATGTGCAATCAAAGTAGCTTCAGGAAAATTCCTTGGGTTTGTTGTATTACACTAGGGAATTGTAATCAATCTAGAGAAGATCAAGGTGATATTAGAAATGCCACCCCCTAAAAATTTAACTCAACTCAGATCATTCTAAGGGCAGTTGGCATATCTAAGATGCTATATATCCAACCAATCATAAAAATGTCAGCCATTCTCAACACTTATCAAAAAGGACTCTAAGTTCAAGTAGGATGAAAAGTGTGTGCATGCCTTCGAAGACATCAAGCATTACCTGATGACACTATCAGTTCTAGTAGCCCCTATCCTAGGCAAGCCACTCATACTTTACACTGATGCATTAGATGACTCCCTTGGTGTTTTGTTGACCCAAGCTAATGATGAAGGGATGGAAAACAAACTCTACTACCTCAACCGTCATCTAATCCTTGCTTAGGTTAATTATCCACCCATTGAGAAGCATTGCCTAACTTTAATCTTTGCATCCCAAAGCAACAACACAACATGCTTCCTCATAAGGTTAACTTAATCTCTAGAATCAATGCACTACTGTATCTAATGACATGACTGACACTATCTGGATAGTTGGCACGACGGTCCATGATCCTCTCACAGTTTGACATTTTCTTTGTATCCCTCCATGCGATGAAAAGACAAGCGCTAGTGGATTTCTTAACAGCAGACCTATTTCCTGGTGACTCTCTACTTAGTGATGATCTCCCTGATGAACAAATCATGAACTTAAGGGATACTAGCATTCACTGTTGGGAGATGTACTTTGATGGTACAACTTCCTCTTAAAGAGGACAAGAACCATAATCTACTATTCTAGGAAAGGCAGTGGTAGTAATAGTTCTCTTAACTCTAGACTGTGATGTGATGACATTCTCGTATCATATGTCCAATCCCTGAACCAACAACGAAGCCAAATATGAAGCTTTGATTTTCAATCTGGAGTTAGCCATTACTCTAAGCATCTAGAACATCAACATCTTTGAGGATTCTTAGCTAGTTATCAAACAAATTGTTGGGTCATATAAGGTTATAAAGCCCAAGCTTTGTCACTACCATAAGTACACCATGGAGTTATTGGCTCAAATCCTAGAGGTTACAATTTATAAGATATCTTGAGGACAGTCGCCATAGTGTATGCTTTAGCCAAGCTTGCAAAGCAGTTGTCCTGTCCAAAGCATGAGTCCAAATCTATAAAGATCCAAAATAGACAAGTCTTATCAATTATTGATATTGAACTCATCAAAAAGCACTCCCTTGAAGGGGAGGTTGCCATTGCAAAGAAGGATGAGGAGTTAGATTGGAGGCAACCATTCATGGATTACCTAAATAAATGAAAACTACCTCAAGAGAAGTCGCAAGCTCATCAGATGAAGAAGAGAGAACTTTAGGATTAGTTTAGGATTTAGGGTTTAGACTTTAGGGTTTATTGCTTAGGGTTTAGGGTTAGTTTCTTATTTAAGGTTTAGGGTTTAGGGTTTAGAGTTTTTTGGGTTTAAGGTTAGTTTAGAGTTTAAGGATTAGGGTTTTAGGGTTTAGGGTTTAGGGTTTAGGGTTTAAGGTTTAGGTTTAGGGTTATGGTTTAAGGTTTAGGGTTTAGGAGTTTTATTTTCTATTAGGAATATCATGGAAATTTTATTGCCACAAAGAAAAGGTACAAAGTCCTTAAAGGGAGTAAATCTCTAAGCTAATGCTCAAAGAGATACAATAAGTCCTAAAGAGATAAACTCTCTAAATATTACATTTATTAAGGAAAGAAAGCAAAAGAAAAGTAGCCAAATAAACAACAAAAGAAAATCTATGTAAGCAACATCCAACTTCATCTGGTCTTTTTGATTCCAGTAAGATCCACCTAAAAGAGTCTTCCAAGCTGTAAAAGAAATCTACAACATACTATTGAAAGGATGAGTACAATTAATCAAGCATAAAAAGTAAGAGAAGGTAAAAGGTGTAAAGTAAAGAAAAGGCTTAGGCTCAGTTACAATCATCTCAAGGAGCAGGACGATCGCACTTACATATAGTGCTACCAGCCAAAAGAAGAAAGAGTGGGAAATATCAAGGCCATCATTGCCAGCATACCTCATGTCACACATAATCCAAAGACGGACCTCCAGTAAGCCTACAAAATCCTGAAAATAGCAAATATAGCAGCCAACCACCAATCCACCAGAACATTCAAGCTTAAAAAGATATGTGGTTAAGCAACCCGCAAGGATAATAACAAAGTAGAAGGACCACCACTAGAGCCACCACCAAATTAGAATAACTAATTAAAGATGAGAAAACATCATGATATGGGAAGCAACACTAAAAAGAGATAGACAAGAGCTAAAAGGAAGACCATAAGTGCTCAGATCCTCCAGCCACCAAATAGAAAAATCCAGCCTAACAATAAGAGGAGTGGGGAGCAACGATGCCATCCTAGCAGGAAGAGGGTGTTCTTATCTAGCAAAGAGAGATGAGACCAAGCAGGAAAAAACCAGAAGAAAATAATCATAGAAACACAACCAGTAATTTTCTAAAGCAGTCACCAAAGGAGCAGAAGAAATAGCCAAGATAACCACTCCTCCAACTAATCCAGCTAGCCAAAACAAATAGTCCAAATAGCTATCCAACTAATCCTCCTAGCGAACCACCTCAACAAAAGAAGATCCAAGTCATCAAACCCAAAAACATAAGTATCTAGACCAAATCCAGTCATCAAGCCAAAAGCATCCAAAATAGCCCGGGAAGGCGAAGAGAAAAATAACAGCCTCCAAACCCAATCAAGGAAAAAGAAAAACCAATCTAGAAGGGTAGAAATACCAACCAAAGATAGAAAGATTCATAGCCTAGTAGGACAAATAATAAGTCAAATAAAAAAAATAGCTCAAGAAAGGCACACAAACAAAAAACTAGCTGTCAGGGCCCAATAACAGCCATACAACAGCCGTCCACCTCCCATTTCAAAATAATACCCAAACCCAAATCCTTAGTATTACAAGAGGAGGTCCAACCCATAACCAAAAAAATCCAACCAAAATTAATCCCAACAACCACCAAACCCCAGTAAATAAAATGGAGCAAATAACAGCTGGCCAGCAACCTCCACCATGCCAAAAATAAGCAAGAGATGAACCACTCAAAACAACCATCCAACGAACCCAAATAACAAAAATTGTCAACCAACCCAGGTAGCCAACCAAGCCACATAGTCCACCACCACAGTAGCAGGTATAATAGATTTGTAGGGAGGCTAGAAAAGAGGCAAAACCTTATAGAAGGACATTCTTGCACCAGCCAAAGCCGCATCCCAAAAGAAGGAAATAGGAAATAGATAAGGGAAAATTTTGATAAAAGCCCAGCCAAACAGTTACCAACCACCAAGCTGAAAAAACTAAAACACATAGGCTGCACTGAAAATAACCATATTGGAGCAAAATCCAAGCCAGAAAAAAAAACAAAAATTGAAGAGGGAAAATTAGAAGTTGACCACAATCCAAAGATGGTTTAACAATGCCAAAAAAACAAACGATCATCAAAAAAGGATAAAGCTAATTAAAGAAAATATAATCTAAGGTAAGGCGATCCAGTATTATCCATATTAACCAATCATCTTAATAATTTAGGCAAAGTTTGGTTGTCAAATAAAGTGAACTCAGTCAAGTTGACACCAAAATTAGCTAAATAATCAACAAAAGCATTACCTTCACGAAGGATGTGAAAATTTTAAAAGAAACTTGAGAAAGTAAAACTTTAGTATGATTAAGAAGATAAAATAATTCAACAATCCCATTTTGATTGGAATTAAGAAAATCAAAAAGCAAGAGCATCAACTTCAATCCAGATGTTGAGGAAACCTCTATTCAAACAAATATCAATTGCTTTATTAACAATCATAAGCTTAGTAAAGAGAACTTAATAGGCCTTCAGAGGGTGGTCAAAAGCATAAATGATGGTACCCTTTGAATCTCTAAGGATACCACCATAACCATATTTATTGAAAGAAACATAACCATCAGTATTGACTTTAATCAGATTGTCTTTAGGTTTGATCCAATAGATAATTCTAGCACCTTTATGAGAATCAAGATCCTGCAGAATGATACCTAATTTTTTAGACACAAATTTGTAACCTCTAAAATGAATGTTACTAATAAGACTATCATTAAAAAGAGCATGAATTTTTTCTTTAGTTCTAGCCAGGATCCTTTTATGGTTCATAGGAATACCACAATATTTAGCATCATACACATCCATCCAGATGAACCATATAAGGGTAACAACAATTAAAACTTTTATATGACCTTTCATAGTGTTTTGGAAATAGGCTTTAACAAGTTGCTATAAAGAAAGAGAGCCATGAAAATAGTTGGTATTAAATAAATCATCAGACCAAAATCATAATTTAGAAGCATTAACACCATTGATAAAGACACAATTTACATTTTCAATATGAAAGCAACAATAGCACTTTGAAGGTAAACAAAACCCTTTAGTCTAGAGCGAAGAGTCCACAGGAATATAGTTATTCAAAATCATCCAAGCTAAAACTCAATAAAAAATGGGAATGATATTGTTCCAAAGTTTAATAAAAACATCAAAAGGTTGAAGTTTATCTCTAATAAAGTTCCAAACCTCTTTAAGAACAAAATCACCATTATGAGAAAGTTTTAAAAGAATTTGATCAGGTTTGCCAGAAGTAACAGGAATATTTTCAATGTTGTCAAAAAGAGAAGTAGGGATATAGTTATCAGGTTTCTTTTCATTCCAATTATTATTAAGCCAAAAAGAATTAACTTTGATAGCAATAGTAGAGTGCGTACATAATTGGGTGTCAATCGAATTGTTGCCAATCTAATTGTCTTGCCAAAAGAAAGAAGATCCCACTGGATACCCCAAGAAGTTAATAATTTTGCAACCCATTTAATGGAACAAAGCCTTTTCCAAACCAGAGAGTCACCAACTTTATAAGCACAGTTAAGAGGCTGTTTACCTTGACAAAATTTTTTCATCATATAATTAGCCTAAAGGCTATCATTCATTCTAAAATTTCACCAGAGTTTATGAGAGAAAGTAGTGATAGCTTCACAGATAGGTTTGCAACCAATAGAACCTTCACCCAAATAACCACAACATTTATTCCAAGATGTCTAATGCATTATTTTGATAGAATTATTAGAGCGCCAAAAAAATTTGTTAAGCAAATGATCAATTTTGATAAGAGTAGCATTAGTGGGAATAATGGTTTGAATTAAATAAAGATGCATAGAGTTGAGAGTGCTTTTAAGGATAGTGAGCCTACCACTAAAAAATAGTAAATGGAATTCCCAAACATATATTTTATTTGAAATTTTTTGAATTTTTTCATCAAAGAGATGGGAACATTTTAGGCTTTTAAAGAGTGGAGCACCCAAGTACTTAAGTGTTGATGTTTAAAATTTGTGATATGAAGGATTTGATTGATATTATTATTTGAGATGTTAGAGTACATGATAAAATAGTTTTTGTTATCATTGATCGAAAGGCCACTTTCTCTGCCAAATTTATCTAAAAAATTCTTAAGATGGTCGATGTGATGAATGGAAGCATTGCAGAAAATGATGAAATTGTCAGCAAAAATTAGATGGGCAATAGGGAGACCACCAAGAGTTCTATAGTATGTACTAGGATTATTTAAGAATAAGTCATTGATACTCCTAGATAAGTACTCAACAACAATAATAAATAAATCTAGAGATAAGGGATCCCTTTGTCTTAAGCCATGAGAAGAGGGAAAGAAGCACAAAGCTTCCTGATTAAACAAAATAAAAAACAAGGCATTATTCATACAATTTTTGATGAGAAAAATAAATTTTTTAGAAAACCCAATTAAATCTAGAATATGGTAAACAAAATCCCAAGAGATATTATCTACGGCTTTGGTAATATCAAGTTTGAAAAGAATGTGGCCTCATCTAGTCTTGGTGTCAAGATCGTGAATTAATTCTTGGGCAAGTATAATATTATTAGAAATATATCTACCTCTAAAAAAAGTACTTTGGTTGAGAAAGATAAGTCTATTAAGTAAAGGATTAAGTCTGTTGGTAAGGATTTTGGATATCAGCTTATTGAAGAAGGTGCAAAGACTAATAGGTCTACAATCACACCAGTAATCTGGTTTATCTTTCTTTAGAATGAGAATGATAAAAGTACTAAAAAAATATATGGGACAAAGATTAGCATTAAAAAATTCAATCATAGCCTCAATCAAATCATTTTTAATGATAAACCAACATTTCTGAAAAAATTGAGTAGTGAAACCCTCAAGGCCAGCTATAGAATCAGTGTTCATGCTATTAAAAACTTTAAGAATTTCCTCTTCATTAGGCACCAAGGTAAGTAAATCATTATCATTATTATTTATAATAGAAGAAATCAGTTGAGAATTAGAAATAGCTTCATAAGAGCAATTCTTATTAAGCATATTTCTAAAGTAATTAATAGTCAAATCCTTAATCTCATTATTCACCAAAATTCAATCTCCATTGTCATTTATAATTTTAGAATGTTATTGAAAGATCTTGTTTTGTTAACCAAAGCATGGAAATATCTAGTATTCCTATCACCATCTGCAATATGTTTACTAGCCACTTTTTGGCACTAGTAAGTCTCTTCCATGTTTTGGAAATTGACAAGCTTATCTTTTGCTTCAGTCAAATCAGTAAGCTTTGAAGGGTCATACATAATAGACACTTAAAGGTAATAAACCAAATTTTCCATGTCTTTAATATTAGCAAAAATGTTTTTTAAAATAATGCTTATTCCACAAACCCAAATTTTGTTTAAGTCTTTTAAGTTTAAACCATAGTCTATTCATCCTCGTAATTGAATTATTAGAATGTAAAGGGGCTTTCCAATTCTTAACTACAACAACAAAGAAATCAATATGCTAAATCCACATGTTTTGAGATCTAAAAGGAGAGGAGTTTTTTAATTTATTATAATATTTTTAATAGAAACCAAGTAAAGAGGAGCATGCTTAAGTGATCAATAAAGTAGTAGCATTGGGTTATCTAATGAGCATTAAAAAAAAATCTTGTCCAACCTTTGCCAAAATCTAGAGTTTTGGGAAGTGTAGTTAAAGTCCTTAATACCAATATAATTCGAACTACAATCAAGGATCATATTGGAAAATTCTTCCACAGAATGAATGTTGGGAGAGCAACCACCACTCCAGTTAAAAGAAAATAAAATAGTGTTGAAATCACCCCCCACAAACAAAGGTTTATTGATGGCGGTAGAAAAGTTCATCAAATTATCCCAAAGGAGATTACGACCAGATCTATAGCAAGAAGCATAAACAAAGGAGCCCAAAATACAATAGTCACCATAAGAGATTAGAGCATTAACAACTTATTGAAAATAATCAATAATAAAAACCTCAAAAAAGTTATTTTAAAAACACCAGATCTTATTACTAACATTAGAGTAAAATTTATGAAAGCCGATCATTCTAGCAACATGGCTAATTTTATTAGAATGGAAGGTTCCAAAATAATGAGTAAAGAAATATTATGAATGCGACAAAGATTTCTAATATGATTACAAATAGAGAGGGTACCAATCCCTCTAACATTCTAAATAAGAAAATTAAACATAATGGAAAAAAGGGGTAAGCAAAGGTTTATTGATAGATGAGTGAGAGACAGTAGTAGATCTAGTGTTTTTGGATAGTTTGGGAGGGTAATTTTAACATATTATTTTTTTTTAGCATGATAAGTTTGAAAATGATTTCCTTTTTCACTAGAATCATGTTTAGAGGGAAGTTCACCCTCTACCAAATCCAAATTAAGTTTAAAAGTAGGATTAACATGAATATCAATATTAAAAATGAGAGATGGTGATGACTTAGAACTATTTAAAGCACAAACAGTTAAATCTAGATCAAAAAAATTTTCAACTTGATTGACATCATTTAAATCCTCATTGGAATTGTCCTTTTTGTTGATCAAAGCAAGTATAAAAGTAGGGATAGATCAAAAGAAACATATTCAAGATCCAATAACTTAGAAAAATTATTATTCTCTGTATTAGAAATATTCAATTTTAAAGAAGCGGTAAGAGGTAGTTCATCCTTCCTATTCTAAAAATCAGTCGAATCCCTAGCAACCTTAGAATCCAAAATTGGTTCAATAGGGATAATCCTAATATTCAAGGAATTAACCTCATTAGCAGCTTTCATACCATTCTTAAGATTTGAGGCTGATTTTTGAACATATGTGGGGATCAGCTTATTACTAGGAACCAAATTTTCCTTGGGAGGATTTCAATTTTTCAAATGAGGATGGAGAATAAAGCAATCTAAGTTATTATGACCATGAATTTTATAATGATAACAAAAAACTGAAAGATTCTCTAATTCAACCTTTTATGAATACTCATATTTTTCAGAGGTAATCCAAACTTCCTTAGGGTATTTTTCAGTTATGTCTAATTCCACTAGGATTTGAGCGACAGAAGGGCGAGATCACTCAGTGGTCACTTGGACGAGTTGTAAAGGTCGACCAAAAAAAGCCCCAATAGGAAAAAGCACATTATGTGTAACAAAATGAATGTGCATATTAGGAAGAGATAACCACTCAAGGATAATAGGAGATTCCTCCTTAATGTTAAAAAGGGGTGACCACTTCAGTAAGAACATTTGATAATTAAAAATGAAGAATGATGCACAAAAACTTGAGAATAATCCAAATCATTAGAAAGTTGAATCAGAATATGTTGGGGGTGAATCTAACCAATCAAGAAAACACCCATAAACTTAAGATTATGAAAAAAAGGTGCTAATCTTATCCAAATTCTAGCGATAAAAAGAAAATTTCCAATGAAAGAGAATTCAAATGGTTTTCCCAACATTTCAACATCCATATCAGAGCACATTACGACTGGAAAACTACAAAAAGAAGTTGAGATGATATAAAATGATGGATTTGATGAAGAAGCCTTACCAGAGAATGCATCGTTAAATGATTTTATCAAGTTTGTAGCATTAGAGCCACCAATCTACGAAATGTCAGATGCCCTAGCCGAAGCATCCAAAATTTGAGCTAGTGCCATAGGAAACAAACTCACCACAACAGCCAGGATTAAGAATTTAGCATTATGCAATTGGCCAGGTGTAGATCAACCTTTGGAATCAGATGAACCGAAGCCAAAATAGTAGAGATCCCTAGTCAAGGGCGCGCCACCAAGAGGAAATGAAAATCACCAGAGAGAATAGAGCCCTGGGTGGGGTGGGTTTGGTTTGGGTTTAGGTTTATGTTTACTTAGTCTAGTTTAGGTTTAGGTTTAGGTTTTATCTAGTTTATTTTTTAGTTTATTTTATTTTATAGTTTAGTTTATTTAGTTTATTTTATTTAGTTTAGTTCAGTTTATTTTTTATTTATTTATATCTTTTATTTATTTTAGATTTACTTTTAATTTATTTATTTTAGTTTATTTTATTTAGTTTATTTTTAGTTTAGTTTAGGTTAGTTTTATTTTAGTTTAGGTTTAGGTTTATTTATTTAGGCTTTATGTTTAGTTTATTTTTATTTATTTAATTTAGTTTATTTTAGGTTTATTTTAGTTTATTTAGTTAATTTTAGGTTTATTTATTTTTATTTTTTATTTTATTTAATTTTAGGTTTAGGTTTACTTTATTTTAGTTTTTATTTTATGTTTTTAATTTAGTTTATTTGAGTTTAGTTTTTTAGGTTTTATTTTTTTTCTTTCAGGATTAGGTTTTAGTTTATTTATTTAGATTATTTTTATTTTTATTTATTTATTTTTAGTTTAAGTTTAGGTTTAGGTTTTAGTTTATTTTATTCTTTTAGGTTTTGGTTTAGGTTTAAGTTTATGTAGTTTATTCAATTTAGTTTATTTATTTTATTTAGGTTTAGGTTTTAATTTTTTTTAGTTTAGGTTTAGGTTTTTAGTTTAGGTTTATTTATTTAGTTTATTTATTTTAGTTATGTTTAGGTTTTATTTATTTAGTTTATATATTTTAGTTTATTTAGTTTAGTTTAAGTTCTAGTTTGGTTTAATTTATTTAAGTTTATTTTATTTTTTTATTAGTATATTTTAGTTTATTTATTAGTTTATTTTAATTAATTATTTTATTTTATTTTTTTAGTTTTGGTTTAGTTTATTTTTTAGGGTTTAGGGTTTAAGGTTAGTTTAGGGTTTAAGATTTAAGGCTAACTTAGGTTTTAGGGTTACCATAGGGTTTAAGGTTTAATGTTTAAGGTTTAAACTTTAGGGTTTAATGTTTTAGGGATTAGGCTTTAGAGTTTAGGGTTAATTTTGAGGAGTTTATGTTTATGGTTTATAGTTTTAGGTTTAGGTTTAGGGTTAGTTTAGTTTAGGTTTGGGAGAGAGGGTGGGTTAGGTTAGGAAGGTGGAGTGGGTAGGTCATTTAGGAGTTTAGGTTTAGAGTTTAGGTTTGTGATAATATTTAGGTGAGGATTTAGTGTTTGGGGTTTAGGGTTTAGGGTTTAGGAGGGAGTTTGGGTTTTAGAGTTTAGGTAGGTTAAGTATTTTTAATTTTAAAATTTTTAATTTATAGTTTTCTTTAATTACAAACCCAGTTGGGTTTATTTAGTTTATTTTTTATGTATTTTAGTTTATTTTATTTTCTATATTGATTTAAGTTTATCTCTTTTATTTAGTTTAGTTTTTTATTTTGATTTCAGTTTAAGTTTAGGTTTAGGTTTTAGTTTATTTTATTTTTAGTTTATTTTTTACGTTTAGGTTTTTTTTTTATTTTTAGGTTTAGGTTTAGGTTTATATGTTATTTTTTGGTTTATGTTTTCATTTTATTTTTTTATGTGTAGGTTTTGGGTTTTTATTTTAGTTTACTTTTAGGTTTTATTTTTTAGTTTAGGTTTCAATTTATTTTTAGCTTATTTTATTTTATAAAGTTTGGGTTTAGGTTTAGGTTATATTTATTTTAGAATAGTTAATTTTAGTGAAGGTTTAGGTTTATTTTATTTTTATTAAACGTTCAATTTTTTTTAGTTTAGGGTTTAGATTTTATTTTTTATTTAGTTTTAAGTTTTATTTTCAAGTTTATTATTTAGGTTTAGATTTTTATTTAGTTTTTATTTTATTTTATTTTAGGTTTAGGTTTTATTATATTTAAGTTTTTTTTTAGTTTAGTTTAGGCTTTTATTTATTTTATTTTATTTTAGTTTTTATTTTTTATTTTATTTTTTTCTTAGAGTTTAGGCTTTAGTTTATCTTTTTATTCTATTTTATTTTCTTATTTTATTTCAATTTAGTTTTAATTATTTATTTTATTTTTATTGTTTATTTAGTTTAAGTTTAGGTTTTTAGCTTTTTAGGGTTTAGGGCTTAAGGTATTTTTTATTTTATTATTTTTGGGATCGGGGTTTAGGTTTTAGGGTTTAGGGTTTTAATTATTTAGAGTTTTGGGTTTAGGGTTTAGGTTTTAGTTTAGGGTTTAGGGTTTAAAGTTTAGGTGTAGGTTTTTTAATTTAGTTTGTTTTCTAAGTTTATGTTTAGGTTTATGTTTATTTTTTAATTTAGTTTTAGGTTTAGGTTTTGATTTAATTTTTTAAGGTTTAGGATTAGGTTTTATCTTAGGTTTATTTTTACATATTATTTTTTAGTGTAAGTTTAGGTTTATTTTTAATTTCTTTTATTTTATTTAGTTTAGGGTTTTGTTTAGTTTATTTTAGGTTTAAGTTTAGGTTCTATTTATTTTAGTTTAGTTTATTTTAATTAAGCTTTATTTTTATTTTATTTTGATTATTTTATTTTTATTTTAGGTTTAGTTTTTTTTAGTTTAAGGTTTAGGATTTATTTTTTATTTTTTTAGGTTTTATTTTAAGGTTTATTTTTTATGTTTAAATTTTTATTTAGTGTTTTTAGGTTTATTTTCTAGGTTTAGGTTTTCATTTAGTGTTTATTTTTTTATTTTAGGTTTATTTTATTTTTAGTTTAAGTATATTTTTTATTTTATTTAGGTTTTTTTTCTTTTAATGTTTATTTTATTATTTAGTTTAGTTTAGGTTTTTATTTAATTTATTTAATTTTATTATTATTGGTTTATTTTATTTTATTTTTAAGTTTAAGTTTACATTTTAGGTTTTTATTATTTTATTATTTTTTAATTTTTTTTATTTTGTTTAGGTTTAGTTTTATTTATTAATTTTATTTTTGGGTTTTGTTTAGTTTAAGTTTAGGTTTTAGGTTTTGTGGCTCAGGTGGGGTTTAGGCACAAGATTTATGATCTTTAAGGTTAAGTTTATGGTGGGGTTTCAGTTAGGTTTAGTGCTCAGCCCAAGGCCCAGGTCACCAGGGCTCAGGTCAGTAGGGTAGTCAGGTGGCCTTAAGCCAGTTTTTAGTGGCTAGGTTTTGGGCCTAGGTCAGTGGCAGGATCTGGTGGCCTGCTTTGTGGCTAGTGTAAGGAGCCTAGTTTGGTGATCAGGGCTCACACCCAGAGAAGGCCCAGATTTAGCCTGGGTCAGGTCATGATCAGATTCTGGCCTGGGTACAATCATTTAAGATGAAGCCCAAAAGTCAGTTTAAGTTTTAGATCTAAGTTCTCAGTGAGGGTAGGTATGGTTAAGATTTATGATTTAGGGTAGAGTTTATGGGCTTTATGATCATTTAGTGTATCGTTAATCACCAGAGCTCATTCAGGATTTAGCCTAGTCTGGATTTAGAGCCCATGGCTAGTGGCTCATGGTGGCCCACAGTTTAGTGGTAGTGAGAGGGTTTAGTGGTTTAGGGTTGGGGTAGGATTATGATGGCCAGGGCCTGGAGCCAGTTTTGAGCCTGGGTTTTTTTGGTGGATCAGGGTTGGTTTAGGGTAGGTCAGGCTCAGGGTTTTAGGGCCTGTGAGCTTAGCTTGGTTGAGGTTTAGGGTTTAATGTCAGGATTTTATTTTGTATTTTAAGTTTATTTTATTATTATTTTAAGCCTTTTATTTTATTTTTTTTTATCTTATATATTTTATTTTTATTTAGTAATTTTATTTTATTTATTAGCATATTATATATTTTTTATGTTTAAGTGTTCATTTAGGATCATATTTTATCTTCTCTTTCCATCTTTATTTAAGTTTAGGCTTATATTTATTTTATTTTAGGGTTTATTTAGTTTTGTTGTTGTTGTTGTTGTTGTGTTATTTAGTAGGTTTAGGCTCACATTGTGATTGGTTTAGAGTTTAGGGAAACCCATGGTCTGGCCTGGGTAGGTCATTGTTTGGGACTGGGTCAGGTGAGCCTTTAAGGATCTTGGCCTGGGGTCAGGGCCCAGGGCCCAGGGTTTAGGCCCAGGGCCTAGGGCTCAGGTAGATCAGGTTTATAGCATCAGAGTGGCCCAGGTCTAAGACTCAGTGGTCACAGGCCAACACTCAAAGCCCAGGGCCCATGATCAGTTAAGATTTGGTGGCCAGGGCCCAAGCCTTTGTGATCCAGTGTAGAGGTCAGGGCCCAGGTAAGCCTTTAAGATTATAGCCTGGGTAGTGTGTTCCATTAGGGTCATGGCCTGTGGTCATGAATCAGGGCTCACATTAGATTTAGTGTCAGGGTTTGGATTTAGAGTAGGGTTTAGTGGCCCATGGTAGCACAGTGGTGTAAAGGCAGTGTTGGAGCCTAGATTTAGGGTTAGTTTAGGATTATGAATCAAGGTTTTGTGTGCTCAGTCAGTGGTTTAAGTCAGTGGTTTTAAAGCCATCAATCAGGGTTTGGTTTAGGGCCTGGGTTTTAGAGTAAGGTAGTATGGGTTGAGGTTTAGGGTTTAAGGTTTAAGGATTTTATTTTATTTTATTTTAAGTTTATTTTATTGTTATTTTATGTTTAGTTTTTATTTTTAAGTTTATTTTATTTTTTAGTTCAGTTTAGGGTTTATTTATTTTATTTAGTTTATTTTTATTAATATATTTTATATTATTTTTATGTTTAAGTTTCAATTTTCAATTAAGATTATATTTTATTTTATTTTTTCTAATTAATTTAAGCTTAGGTTTTTATATTAATTTTATTTTTAGGGTTTATTTAGTTTAAGGGTAGGTTTTCATGTTTTGGGGATGGGTGAGAGGTTTAAGCATGGTTTTGGGGTCAGTTTAGGGTTGTATTTTATTTTGGGATCTGGGTCAGGCAGAGCCTAGGTCACAAGATCTTGAGCCAGGGTTTAATGATCAGTGTTGGTATGTAGCCTGGGTTTAAATATAGCATGTGGGTTTTAGGTCATGGTTTGAGAGGATTTAGGGTTTAGGATTTAGTGGCCTAAGATTTAGAGTGCAGGTTTTATTTAAATTTATTTTAGGTTTATTTTATTTTATTTTACATTTAATTTTATTTTATTGAGTTTTATATTTAAGTTTATTTTATCTTTAGTTTAGAGTATTTTATCTTAGTTTATTTTATTAATTTTTTATATGCACTTTAATGTTTAGTTTTTCTTTATTTTACTTATATATTTAGTTTTTATTTTATTTATTTTTAAGATTATAGTTTAGGTCCGATTTTAGGTTTTAGAGTCAGGGTTTTTAGGGTTTTTGGCCTAATGTTGAGGTCAGGGTAGGGTTTGGGCCCAGGGTATGTTTAGGCCTTATTTAGGACTCACGCCTCAGGAGTTTAGGGTTTAGCAGGTTTAGGGTTTCCTAAAATTGGGTAGTTTAGGTTGTGGCCTAAGGAGGCCGAGGTAATGCCTGTGGTTAGTTTAGGAGGGAGCCCATGATTTAAGTAGGTTTAGGAGGTTTAAGATGCAGTTTAGGTTTAGGGCTTGAGTTTAGGGTTTATGGTTTAGGGTTTAGGTTTTAGGTTTAGGGTTTAAGGATTTTAGGTTTAGTGGAGGTTTGGGTTTGAGTTTAGTGGGTTTAGGGGTTTGGTTTTATGGTTTAGGGTTTAGGGTTTTAAGGGTTGGTGGGGTTCAAGTTTAGGTTTAGGGTTCAAGTTTTAGTTTAGGTTTTTTGTTTTTTTTTAACGAAAAACAAATTATGATTTCGCATTTCTTCTTTTGGATTTCATCAACCAAGTAATAGACTAAGTTTTCTAAGACACAAGCGACGACATAAATAAAAAAATGAGCACACACAGAGAAAATCAAAAATCATAGATAACTTGAATCTTCTCTATCGTAATGATATAGTTTCGTTTGCAGCAGATAGGATTGACCATTCTTCAATTTATCCAGTTCCCATCAGAACCACCCTGACATCTCGAGTAGCAGGATCCACCATCATATCCCAAATCTCTCCCTCCGCCACCACTGCGGCCTGTAACCACTAGTGCTACTCCTGCCTCCATAAGCACCACTATTTCGACCACCACCTCCATTTCCAACAGCACCTCCAGATCCCCCACCACCCCTGTGATAACAGTCACCTCTGCCTTAGCCTCCACTGCCAGATCTAGACTGAACCTAGTTGGTGGTGATGTCCCTACTATCAAGGTTCTGCACATTCTTAGGGTTTAGGTTTAGGTTTAAGTTTATTTGATCTTAGGGTTTAGGTTTATTTTTTTAATTTATTTAGTTTGGTTTAGGTCTATTATTTGGGGTTTAGGGTTTAGGGTTAGGGTTAGGCTATAGGGTATCAAGTTTAGGGTTTTATAGTTTATGGTTTTAGGGTTTAGGCCTTAGAGTTTAAGGTTTTTTAGTGTTTAGGGTTTATAGATTTTTTTTAAATAAACTAAACTAGTAGGTTTAGGTTTATTTAGTTTATTTTTATTTATTTTAGTTTATTTTATTTTTTATTTTTATTTATGTTTATTTTTTATTTTTAGTTTAGTTCATTACTTTACGCTTAATTATATTAGTTAAGTCTTTTATTTTAGTTTATTTTAGGTTTAGGTTTAGGTTTATTTTTTGTTGAAATTTATTTTTATTTTTATTTAAGTTTAGGTTTTATATGTTATTATTATGTTTAGGTTTTATTTTATTTTTTTAGGTTTACATTTTAGGTTTTATTTTAGGTTTATTTTAGGTTTAAATGTTTTGTTTTGTTTTAGGTTTCATTTTAGTTTATTTTCTTTATTTTAGTTTATGTTTAAGTTTAGGTTTAGTTTATTTAGGTTTAGGTTTTTTTTTTAGTTTAGGGTTTATGTTTTATTTTATTTAGTTTTTTATTTGTTTTTAGGTTTTATTTAGTTTTATTTTAGGTTTATTTTTTTTTATGTTTAGTTTTATTTTATTAAAGTTTTTATTCTTAGGTTTATTTTATTTTCTAATTTAGTTTAGGTTTTATATTTTATTTTAGTTTATTTTATTATTTTATTTTATTTTATTTAGGTTTAGTTTTTAGTTTAGGTTTTATTTTATGTATTTTATTATATATTTATTTAGTTTAAATAATTTTATTTATTTTATTCAGTTTTATTTAGTTTAGATTTAGTTTTGGGATAGGTGGTCAGTGGTTTTAGGTTTGTCAGGTTTTAGGGTAGGGTTTAGGTCAGGTCAGGGTTGGGTAGGGGTTTAGGTTTGGGGTTTAGTGTTAGTTTAGGGTTGGGTTTAGGGTTTAGGGTTTAATTTTGGGGTTTAGGGTTTAGGGTTCGGTCTTTTTTTATTTCATTTTTATTTCTTTAAAATTAAGTAAATAGGTATGTTTAGGTTTATTTAGTTCATTTAGTTTATTTATTATTTATTTTAGTTGATTTTATGTTTTATTTTTATTTAGGTTTTTTATTTTTATTTAGTTTGGTTTATTTATTTTATGTTTATTTATTTTATTCTAGGTTCTTTATTTTTGTTTATTTTTTTAGGTTTAGGTTTATTTTTTAGTTTAGTTTTATTTTTTGTTTAATTTCTAGGTTAACGCTTTTATTTTTTTTTTTAGGTTTTGGTTTTATTTTATTTTCTTAAGTTTAGATTTTAGGTTTATTTTTAGGTTTTATTTTTAATGTAGGTTTAGTTTTATTTTAATTTAATTTATTTTATTTAGTATAGGTTTTGTTTTAGGTTTAATTTATTTTAGGTTCAGTTTAGGTTTTATTTATTTTAATTTAATTTCTTTGTGTTTAGGTTTATGTTTATTATATTTTAATTTTAGGTTTAGGGTTTCTCTTTTTTTAGTTTAGGGTTTAGGTTTTATTTTTTATTTATTTTTAGATTTTATTTTAGGATTTTTTTTAGATTTAGGATATTATTTGGCTTTTATCTTATTTTATTTTTGATTTAGTTTATTTTTATTTTAGGTTTAGTTTTTTTTAGGTTTTTTATTGTTTAGTTCAGTTTAGGTTTTTATTTATTTTATTTTAGTTTAGTTTTTTATTTTAATTTTATTATCTTTTAGGCTTAGGTTTTTAGGTTTTAGTTTTTTTTTTCATTTTATATATTTATTTTATTTTCATTTAAGATTTTTTATTTATTTTATTTTTAGGTTTTATTTAGTTTAAGTTTAGGTTTTTACCTTTTTAGGGTTTCTGAAGGTTTAGGGTTTAAGGTTTAGGGTTTAAGGTTTAAGGTTTTTTAGGGTTTAGGGTTTAGGTTTAAGTTTTTGGGTTTAGGGTTTAGGGTTTAGGGTTTTTATTACCATAAAAGGAAAAGATATAATGTCCTTAAAAGGGGTAAAGCTTTAAAATTTTACTGCTCTTAGAGCAATAAGAAACCTAAAGAGCTAGATGCCCGTCTAAGTACATTAGGAAAAGAAAAGAAAATAAAAGAGGAAATACAATAGCTAAAAAGCACAAGAGAAAAAGATAGAGTAAGACTAAATCAAATCCTAAAATTAGTAAAAGGATGAGCCAGTAGTAGTTCATGATTCCTTTGAGAAACCAAGATAAGTACGATCCACAACAACACTTGGTTTGATTGAGTAACAACCATTCCCTCTGTAAAGTTCCAAACTATAAAAGAAATTTATAAAACACTACAAAGGCAAAAGTCGTAGCTAAAAAAGATAAGGATAAAGAGAGGAAAAGGAGAGTCGAGAAGAGGTGCTCAATTAGGATCATCTCAAGGGTCAATAATTTATATTAGCATCAAAGCTTCTTAAAGAAGGGTTACAATCATATGTAATGCTACCAACCAATGAGAAGAGGTGAGTAACATCAAAGCCATCATACACATCATACCTGATACATGTAAACATCCAAGGCCAGTAGACCGTAGACTTTTATATACTGCACAAAGAAACAAAGAGCAACTAGCCAGCAACTTACTAGTAGCCAAACCAATAAATAAAAACCACAATAGACTAATCACAATAACCTAGAGAGAGGCTAGAACAAAGTTAGAACACCAACAATAGCCAATATCCAAATATTGATCAAAGCTCTAAACTAGGGAAACTAGAACCAGACATCAGCATGCAATGGAGAAACAACCAACAAAACCAAGATAAGAGCCCTCAAGCCAAAGTCCCAATAAGTAGTAGTCAATAAGCCAAACCATGGTAAGCAACCACAAATGACTAAACAACTCAGAAATGAAGCCATCAATTGATGGAAACATAAGCTGCAGCCAGTGCAAATCCCTAGAAGATAAAATAGCCACACAAAAGGGGGCGAAAGGCAACCACCAACCACCAGAAAATAAAAAGTCCAATATAATAATATCAACAAAGGTTTGGCCAACACAGCAAAAGGCTCTAGCAAATTGTCGAAGAATAAGTAACAGACCAACCAAGAAAAAGTCAACCAACCAAGATTCTAAAGACTACTAAAAGTCCTCCAACCAAATCAGCTAAGTAAAATATCCATAAGGCAACTTCCAGAGAATAGCCCATCAAAAGTAACCAACAAAGGTAACATCCCTAGTAGCTAAGGAAATGTTGAAAACCAATAAAGCACCATAAGAGGTCTAAAAGAAGCAAAACCACCATATGAAGGCAACAAAAAGAACTAGGACCAATCAAAATACCAAACTTCCTAGCAATAAAGACTAACTTGACAGAAGCATAAAAATAACATAAAATGTGATGCAAACAATGCACTCAACAGGCTAATCCTAGAAGAATAAGTAGACACAAGCCAAGGCAAAAGAAGGATCTAACAATGAACAACAAGGAACTAGGAGGCAACCCCTAAAAAGCAGTAGTGAAATTCTCAAAAATAAGGCCCAGAAAGGCAACAACCAATAATAGTTCCCACTAGGAAGGCCACCCACACAACCATAAAAACTAGTTAAAGTAATTTGAGTTCATGTGGAGATCCAACAAACCATGTAGTGCATAAAACATAATAAAGCTAGGCTAGAAGCCATCTCATCCACCAGCAACTAGAGTAACAAGGCAGAGAAGATATCAGCCACCAAGCTAAAAAAAGCACGCTAACCTAGGCTGAAAAGCCAACAACCACTAAGTAGCAACAACCAAGCCAACCAAAAAGCAAGAGGTCAAAAATATAACCCAGCTCAGGCTAAAAAGTAAAAATAAGTTTAAGGTTTAGAATTTAGAGTTTAGGGTTTATTCTTAGGGTTTAGGGTTTAGGGTTTAGGGTTTAGTGTTCATGGTTTAGGGTTTAGGGTTTTGAGGGATTAAGGTTTAGGGTTTAGGGTTGTAAGGTTTAGGGATGTAGGGAGGGAATATAAAGTTTAGGGTTTAGGTTCAGCTTAGGTTTTAGGGGTTTATGTTAGTTTAGGGTTTAGGGTTAAGGATTTAGGTAGGGTTTAGGGTTTAGGTTTTTAATGTTTAGGGTTTATTTTAGGTTTAGGTTTTTTTTTTTTTAAAAGTAAGTAAACAGGTAGGTTTAGGTTTATTTAGTTTATTTTTTATTTATTTTAGTTTATTATATTTTTTATTTTTATTTAGGTTTATTTTATTTATTTAGTTTAGCTTATTTATTTTAGTTTAAGTTTTTTTATTTTAGATTATTTTTTAGGTTTAGGTTTAGGTTTAAGTTTATGTTTATTTTTTAGCTTTGTGTTATTTTTATTATATTTTTAAGGTTTAGGTTTTATTTATATTTAAGTTTAGGTTAGGTTTTTAATTTATTTTTTTATTTTAGTTTTAGGTTTTAGTTTACGTTTATTTTTCAGTTTAATTTTAAAGCTTAGGCTTAGGTTTATTTTAGTTTATTTTATTTTATTTAGCTTAGGGATTATGTTTAGTTTATTTTAGGTTTAGGTTAATTTTTTATTTATTTTAGTTTAGTTTATTTTAGTTTAGGTTTAGGTTTATTTTATTTTGTTTATTTTAGGTTTAGTTTTTTTTTTAATTTATGGTTTAGGTTTTATTCATTTATTTATTTTTAGATTTTATTTTTAGTTTTATTTTTCAAGTTTAGGTTTTCATTTAGTTTTGATTTTATTTTATTTTAGGTTTATTTTTTTTTTTATGTTTAGTTTTTTTTATTTAGCTTTTTTAGTTTTAGGTTTTTAATTATTATATTTTAGTTTATTTTTTTTTTATTTTCAGGTTTATGTTTAGGTTTAGGTTTTAGTTTATGTTTTTATTTTATTTTATTATTTTATTTTATTTATGGTTAAGTTTATTTATTTATTTTATTTTTAGGTTTTCTTTAGTTTAGGTTTAAGTTTTTAGGTTTATAAGGTTTAGGGTTTAAAGTTTAGAGTTTAAGATATGGGGTTTAGTGTTTATGGTTTAGGGTTCTAGGTTAGAGGATTCAGGGTTTAGTTTTTATGGTTTTAGGTTTTAGGGTTTATGGTTAGTTTTAAGGTTTACGATTTAGGGTTATGGTTTTTTTTACTTATTTATAATTTTTTTATTTTTATATTATTAAGTAAACTAGTAGATTTTAGTTTATTTATTTTATTTATTTATTTTAGTTTATTTTTTATATTTTATTTTTATTTAGGTTTATTATTATTTTAATTTATTTTAGTTTATTTATTTTATTTTAGGTTTTCTATTTTAGTTATTTTTTAGGTTTAGGTTTATTTTTTAGGTTTAGTTTTATTTATTTTATTTTAATTTAGTTTTTATTTTTATTTTATTTTCTTTTTAGGTTTAGGTTAACGTTTAGGTTTTAGTTTAAGATTTTATTTGATTTTATTTTTTTATTTCATTTTGGTTTATGTTTTTTATATTTATTTTATTTTTAAGTTTTATTTAGTTTAGGTTTATGTTTTTAGCATTTTAGGGTTTTGGATTTAGGGTTTAGGATTAGTTTAGGGTTTATGGTTTGGGGTTTAGGGTTTAAGATTTAGGGTTTAGGGTTTAGGGTTTAAGGTTTAGGTTTTAGGGTTTATGGTTTAGGGTTTACGGTTTAGGGTTTTAGGATTTTGGGTTTAAGTATTAAGGTTTAGGGTTTAGGGTTTAGGTTTCAGGTTTAGGGTTTAGGTTTTAGTTTAGGGTTTAGGGTTTTTAATTCTTTTAACAGAGAACAAATTTAGATTAAACATTTCTTCTTTTTGATTTCATCAACCAAATAACCACCAAGTTTTCTAAGGCACAACCGACAACATAGATAGAAAATGAGCACGCATAGAGCAAATCAAAATCATAGATAATTAGAATCATCTCTACTATAAAGACACAGTTCCATTAATAGCAGATCAAATCGATCGTTCTTCAGTTTCTCTAATTCCCATCAGAATATTCCCAAGCTTTTGAGTAGAGGGATCCATCATGATATCTCTTATCTCTCCCTCCGCCACCACAACGGTTATAACCTCCATCGCTCTTCCAGCTTGGATAACCACCATTGCTCTAACCACCACCTCCATATCCACCAGTACCTCTAGATCCCCCCCACCACTTTGATAACTGCCACCTTCGCCTTCGCCTCCACTGCCATATCTAGATTGAGTCTAGTTGATGATGATGTTCCTGCCGTTAAGGTTTTGTCCATTCTTAGGGTTTAAGTTTCGCTTTAAGTTTCTTAGGTTATAGGGTTTCAGTTTATTTTTTAAATTATTTAATTACTTTAGGTTTAGATTTAGGGATTGGGGTTTAGGGTTTAGGTTTAGGTTTAGGTTTATTAGGTTTTAGGAATTAGGTTTATTTTTTAATTTTTTTTATTACTTTAAGTTTAGGTTTAGGGTTAGGATTAGGGTTTAGGGTTTAGGGTTTAGGGTTTTACGATTTATGATGTTAGGGTTTAGGATTTAGAGTTTAGGGTTTAGTGTCAGCACAGGGTTTAGGTTTTAGGGTTTAGGGCCTGGTTAGGGTTTAACCAGGGGTTTAGGAGTCAGTGAGTGTGGCTCAGTGGAGTTGGTCAGTGAGTTTAGGTCAGAGGTTTGTTTGTGGGTTTAGGTTTAGGTTTAGGTTTACAGGTTGGGGTAGGGTCACAATTTAGAGTTTAGGGTTTATGGTTTTTGGGATTAGGGTCAAGTTTAGTTCAGGATTAGGTGGGTTGGGTTCAGGATCTTACATACTATGGCTTAGGGTTTAGAGTTTAGGGTTTAGGGTTTAGGATATAGGGTTTAGGGTTTAAGGTTTATTTTGTTTATTTTTTTATTTATTTTCATTTAATTTATTTTTACATTTTTATTTTTGTTTATTTTTATTTTTAATTAGTTTAGTTTATTTATTTTATGTTTATTTATTTTAGTGTAGATTTTTTTAGTTTATCTTTTAGGTTAAGATTTAGGTTTAAGTATATTTTTTAGTTTAGTTTTATTTTTATTTTGGTTTTTTAGGTTTAGGATTTATATTTTATTATTTTAATTAGGTTTAGGTTTTTATTTTATTTTTTAAGTTTAGGTTTTAGGTTATTATTTTAGGTTTATTTTTAGGTTTAATTTTTATAGTTTAGGCTTAAGTTTATTTTTAGATTATTTTATTTTATTTAGTTTAAGTTTAGGTTTAGGTTTAGGTTTAAGTTTTATTTAATTATTTTTTGATTACTTTAGTTTAAGTTTTGTTTATCTTATTTTTTATTTTAGTTTTATTTTAGGTTTAATTTTTTTAGTATACGGTTTAGGTGTTTTTTTATTTCCTTTTTATTTTTTTAGGTTTATATTTTATATAGTTTTATTTTTTTTTTATCTTAGGTTTATTTTATTTTTATTTTATGTTTAGTTTTTATAATAATTATGTTTTTTATTTTTACATTTATTTTATTTTTCAATTTTAGTTTAGGTTTTTATTTATTTTATTTTAGTTTAGTTTTTATTTTTTTTTATTTGATATTTAGGTTTTGGTTTATGTTTTAGTTTAAGCATTTTATTTTATTTTTTATTTATGTTTACGTTTTAAGGTTTAGGGTTTAGGGTTTATGGTTTAGGGTTTTAGGGTTTAGGGTTTAGGGTTTAGTGTTTTTTGTTTAATGTTTAGGGTTTAGGGTTTGGGGTTTGGGGTTTAGGTTTTAGATTTGGGTTTAGTGTAGTTTTGCGTTGGGTTTAAGATTTTTTTAACGTGAGCTCAGTTTTTATGATTTAGGGTTTATGGTGGAGTGGTGGAGGTTTTAGGGTTGTTTAGGGTTTAGGGTTAGTTTTGGGGTTTAAGGTTTGGGTTTGAGTTTTTTATTTTAATTTTATTTTAAGGTTTTATGTTTTATTTTCAAGTTTAGATTTTTTCAAGGTTCAATTTTTATTTAGTTTTTATTTTATTTTTATTTTAGGTTGAGTTTTTACTTTGTTAAGGTTTTATATTTTTTTTAGTTTAGTTTAGGTACTTATTTATTTTATTTTAGTGTATTTCTTTTTTTATTATATTTTCTTTTCACATTTAGGTTTTAGTTTTTTATTTTTTATTTTTTATTTTGGTTTATGTTTTTTTATTTATTTTATTTTTAGGTTTTATTTAGTTTAGGCTTAGGCTTTTAGCTTTTTCGGCTTTAGGATTTAGGGTTTAGGGTTTTAGGTTTAGGGTTAGTTTAGGGTTTATGGTTTAGGGTTTAGGGCTTAGGGTTTGGGGAAGGTTTAGGGTTTAGGGTTTATGGCTTAGGGTTTAGGGCTGTTTACCGTTTAGGATTTTTTTTGGGGAAAGTAAGAATTTTATTATCATAAAAGAAAAAGATACAATGTCCTTAAAAGGGGTAAAGCTCTAAAATTCTAATGCTCTGAGAGAAATAAGAAACCTAAAGAGCTAAATCCCCATCTTAGTACATTAGAAAAAGAAAAAAAAAACAAATGAGCAAATACAACTGCTAGAAAGCATAAGAGAAGAAGACACAAAGTAAGACTAAAACAAATCCTAAAATTAGTAAAAAGATAAGTCAAAAGCAGTTTATGATATATTTGAGAAAGCAAGATAAGCAAGATCAACAAAGAACAACAATTGACCGAAACGACCATATTCCTTCAGAAAGTTCCAACCTATAAAAGAAATCTACAAAACACTACAAAGGAAAAAGTCATAGATAAAAAGGATAAGGTTAAAGAGAGGAAAAGGAGAGAGCTGAGAAAGAGTAGGCTCAGGCTTAGTTAGGATCATCACAAGGGGAAACAATATATATGCGCATCCAAAGTTCATAAAGAAGATTTACAATCATATGTAATGCTACCAACTAGAGAGAAGAGGTGAGTAGCATCAAAGCCATGATAGCCAGCATACTTGAAATAGGCAAACATCCAAGGCCAGTAGTCCATAGAGTTCTAGATCTTGCACCATTAAACAGAGAGCAACCGAACAGTAAGCTAGCAGGCAAACGACCAAACAAAAACCACAACAAGCTAATCACAATAACCTAGAGAGAGGCTAGAATAAAGTCAGAACACCAACAATAGCCATTGTCCAAATACCCATCCAGGCTCTAAACTAGGAAAACCTAGAACCAACCATCAACATGTAGCAGGACCACGCCAATTAATAGAGAAAAACCAACAAAAAGAAAAATAATTAACCAACCAAGATTCTAAGGACAACTAAAAGTCCTTCAACCAAACCAACTTAGTAAAATAACCATAAGGCAACCACCAAAGAATAGCTCATCATAAGTAACCAATAAAGGATGCATCGCCAACAGCCAAAGAAAAGCAAAACCAATAAAGCACCACACAATAGAGGTCCAAAATAAGCACAACCACCATAGAAAGGCAACAGTAGTAGCTAGCTAGGTATAGCCAAAAAACTAAACTTCCCCAGCAATAAAGTCTAACGTGACATGAGGAATTATAACAACATAAAATGTGCTGCAAACAACACACCCAGTAGAGGTTAATCCTAGGAGAATAACCAAATACAAAACCAAGGCAGGAGAAGGATCCAATAATAAATAATAAGGAACTGGGAGGCAACCCCCAAAAAAGTAGTCAGGAAGTTCTATAGGATGAGAAAGAGAATATCCAATAGTAGTTCCCACTAGGAAGGCCACCCATCGAACCATGAAAAACTAATAAAATGTAATTTGAGTTCAAGAGGAGAACCAACTAACCAACAGTTGTAGAAAACAAAATAAAGCTTGAGCAGAAACCATCTCATCCAACAGTGACCAGAGTAATAAGGTAGAGAAGACAGTAGCCACCAGGCCAAAAAAACCAAGCCAACCAAGGTTGAAAAGCTAGGAACCACCAGGGAGCAACCACTAGGCCAACCCAAAAGCAAGAGGTCAAAAAAATAACCCAGCTCAAGCTAAAAAGTGAAAATAAGTTTAGGGTTTAGGGTTTAGTGTTTAGTTTAGGTTTTTTTTGGGGAGTTTAGGTTTTGAGTTTAGGTTTAAGGTTTAGGGAGGTTAGATAGAGTTTAGGATTTAGGGTTTATGGTTATAGGGTTTATGTTTTAGGGTTATATGGGGGTTTTTGGTTTATGGTTTAAGTTAGTTTAAGGTCTAGGGTTTAGGGTTTATGGTTTCTTAGGGTTTATGAATTAAGGTTTAGGGTATAGGGTTTAGGTTGTTAGGTTTTAGGGTTTAAGGTTTAGGGTTTTTCAGTGTTTTCGGTTTATGGTTTATTTTAGGTTTAGCGGTTTATTTAGTTTATTTTTAATTTATTTTACTTCATTTTTTATTTTATTTAGATTTATTTTTAAATTTTATTTAGTTTAGTTTATTTATTTTATGTTTTTTTATTTTAGTTATGGTTTTTTATTTTAGGTTATTTTTTATGTTTAGGTTTGGGTTTATGTTTTTTTAGCTTAGTTTTATTTTTATTTAATTTTTTTTGGTTTAGGTTTGGGTTTATGTTTTTATTTTATTTTATTTTTTTGTTTAGGTTTTAGGTTTTTATTTTAGGTTCATTTTAGATTTTCTTTCTTAGTTTAAGTTAAGGTTTATTTTTAGTTTATTTTATTTTATTTAGTTTAGTGTTTAGGTTTTACTTAGGTTTAATTTTAGGTTCCATTTATTTCAGTTTAGTTTATTTTTGTTTAGGTTTAGGTTTATTTTATTTAGTTTAATTTAGGTTTTGGTTTTATTTTTTATTTGTTTTAGGTTTTATTTTTTAGGTTCATTTTTAGGTTTTGTTTTATTTTTAGTTTTATTTTATTTAATTTCATTTTAGGTTTATTTTATTTTATTATACGCTTAGTTTTTATTTTATTTGTGTTTTTTATTTTTAGGTTTACTTTATATTTTTAGTTTAGTTTTGGTTTTTATTTATTTTATTTTATTTTATTTTTAGGTTTAAGTTTAGGTTTAGGTTTTAGTTTAGGTTTTTATTTTTAATTTAGTTATTTTTTGTTTTATTAATGTTTAACTTTTTTATTTATTTTATTTTTAGGTTTTATTTAGTTTAGGTTAAGGTTTTTAGGTTTTTAGAGTTTATTTTGGGTTAAGGGTGGGGTTTAGGGTTTATGGATTGTTGTAGGTTTTAGCATTTAGGGATTACTTATGGTCACAGTTTAGGGTTTAGGGTTAAGGTTTTATAATTTTAATTTTAATCCATTTTATTTACTTTTATTATTTAAAAATTAAGTAAACTAGTAGGTTTAGGTTTATTTAGTTTATTTTTTATTTATTTTAGTTTATTTTTTAATTTTAAGTTTAAGTTTAGGTTTATTCTTAGCTTAGTTTTATTTTTATTTAATTTTTTTGGTTTAGGTTTAATTTAGGTTTTACATTTAGGTTTTAGGTTTTTATTTTAGGTTTTTTTTTAAGGTTTAATTGCTTAATTTAGGTTTAGGTTATTTTATTTAGTTAACAGTTTAGGTTTAGTTTATTTTAGGTTTAGATTTAGGCTTTATTTATTTTAGTTTAGTTTATTTTAGTTTTGGTTTAGGATTATTTTATTTTGTTTATTTTAGGTTTAGGTTTTGTTTTTAGGTTAGGGTTTAGATTTTATTTTTTTATTAGTTTTTAGGTTGTATTTTTAGGTTCATTTTTAAGTTTAGGTTCTTATTTAGTTTTTTAATTTATTTTAGTTTTATTTTATTTTATTATATGCTTAGTTTTATTTTATTTTTGTTTCTTATTTTTAGGTTTATTTTATTTTTTTAGTTTAGTTTAGAGTTTTATATATTTTATTTTAGTTTAGTTTTTATTCTTAATTTTATTTTATTTTTAGGTTTAAGTTTAGGTTTAGGTTTTAGTTTATATTTTTTTATTAAGGTTTAGCTTTTTTTCTTTATTTTTTTTTAAGGTTTTATTTAGTTTAGGTTAAGGTTTTTAAGTTTTCTGTGTTTAGGGTTCTGGGTTTAGGGTTGTACGCTTTAGGCTTTAGGGTTTACAGTTTTACGGCTTAAAGTTTAGGGTTAGGGTTTTAAGGTTAGGGTTAGGTTTTTCTAAATTTTAAATTTAATTTTTTTTATTTTTTTTAATTTTTTTAAAATTTAGTAAACTAGTAGGTTTAAGTTTATTAAGCTTATTTTTTGTTTATTTTAGTTTATTTTATATTTTATATTTTTAGGTTTATTTTCATTTTTATTTAGTTTAGTTTATTTATGTTAGGTGTATTTATTTTAGTTTGTTTTTTAGTGTTAGGTTTATTTTCTAGTTTAGTTTATTTTTATTTTATTTTTTAGGTTTCAATTTTATTTTTTCTTTTTAGGTTTAGGTGTAGGTTTTTATTTTATTTTTTAGGTTTAGGGTTTAAATTTTTATTTTAGGTTTATTTTTATGTTTAATTTTTTAATTTAGGTTGAGGTTTATTTTAAATTTAATTTATTTTATTTAGTTTAGGTTTAGGTTTAGTTTATTTTAGGTTTTATTTATTTTAGTTTAGTTTATTATTATTTAGGTTTAGGTTTATTTTATTTTTATTTTAGGTTTAGTTTTTTTTTAGTTTAGGGTTTATGTTTTAATTTTATTTATTTTTAGGTTTACTTTTAAGGTTAAGGTTTTAATTTAGTTTTTATTTTAGGTTTATTTTTCATTTTATTTAGGCTTTTTATTTTTTTACTTAAGCCTAGGTTTTATATTATTTTCATTTAGTTTTACTTTTATTTTATTTTATTTTTAGGTTTAAGTTTACATTCTAGTTTAGGTTTTTATTTGATTTTATTATTTGATTTTATTTTTATTTAGGTTTTTTATTTATTTTATTTTTATGTTCTATTTAGTTTAGGTTATGGTCTTAGCTTTTTAGGGTTTAGGGTCAGTTTAGGGTTTAGAGTTTGACATTTAGGAATTAGGGTTTAGGGTTTAAAGTTTAGGATTTAGGGATTAGGTTTTAGGTTTAGGGTTCAGATTTTAGTTTAGGGTTTAGGGTTTTTTGACTTTTTAAAATAAAGAACACATTTAGATTTGACATTTCTTGTTATTGATTTCATTAACCAAGTAACACATCAAGTTTTCTAAGACACAAGCGACAACTTAGGTAAAAAATGAGTACGCAAAGAGAAAATCAAAAACCTTAGGTAACTAGAATCATTTCTACTATAAAAACACAGTTCCATAAGTAGTAGATCTGATTGATCATTATTCAGTTTCTCCAGTTCCTATCAGAACCACCCAACCACTGAAGTAGTGGGATCCACCATCATATCCCCAATCTCTCCCTTAGTCACCACCACAACTGTAACCTCCATCGTTCCTCCCGCCTTTATAACCACAACTACTCCGATAACCACCTCCACATCCACCAGCACCTCCAGATCCCCCACCACCACTGGGATAATCATCGCCTCCACTACTAGATCTAGGTTGAGCTTAGTTAATGGTGATGTTCCTGCCGTCAAGGTTTCATCCATTCTTAGGGCTTTTAGTTTAAGTTTATTAGATTTTAGGTTTTAGGTTTATTTTTTAATTATTTAGTTACTTTAGGTTTAGGTTTAAGGTTTGGGGTTTATGGTTTAGGGTTTAGAGTGTTTTAGGTTTTATGTTTTTTGGGCTTAGAGTTTAGGGTTAAGGTTTAGGATTTGTGGGTTTATTTAGTGTTTAGGCTTTAGGGTAGGGTTTTGTGGTTTGTTTTAGGTTTAGGATTTATGGTTTTAGGGTTTAGGGTTTATGGTTTAGGTTTAAAGTTTAGAGTTTAGGGTTTAGGGTTTAGGCTCACTGCCAGTTGTTTAGGTTTAGGTTTAAGGTCTGGGTCTTTATTTAAGATATCTAGTTTAGGGTTTAGGGTTTAAGGTTTAGGGTTGTAGGATTTAGGGTTTAGAGTTTAGGGTTTAGGGTTAGAGGTGGGTTTAGGGTTTTGGGTTGTAGGTTTTAGCATTTAGGGTTTACAATTTAGGGTTTATGGTTTACAGTTTAGGGTTTAGGGTTAGGATTTTTTATAATTTTAATTTTAGTCTATTTATTTACTTTTATTATTTAAAAATTAAGTAAACTAGTAGGTTTAGGTTTATTTAGTTTATTTTTTATTTATTTTAGTTTATTTTTCAATTTATTTTTATATAGGTTTATTTTTTTTATTTAGTTTAGTTTATTTATGTTAGGTTTACTTATTTTATTTTATTTTTTAGTTTCAAGTTTAAGTTTAGGTTTATTCTTAGCTTAGTTTTATTTTTATTTAATTTTTTTGGTTTAGGTTTAGGTTTAAGTTTTAAATTTAGGTTTTAGGTTTTCATTTTTGGTTTTTTTTAAGGTTTTATTGCTTAGTTTAAGTTTAGGTTTATTTTTAGTTTATTTTATTTTATTTAGTTTATGGTTTAGGTTTATTTTATTTTAGGTTTAGGTTTAGGTTTTATTTATTTTGGTTTAGTTTATTTTAGTTTTGGTTTAGGATTATTTTATTTTGTTTATTTTAAGTTTAGGCTTTATTTTTAGTTTAGTGTAGATTTTAATTTTTATTAGTTTTTAGGTTGTATTTTTAGGTTCATTTTTTAAGTTTAGGTTCTTATTTAGTTTTTAATTTATTTTAGTTTTATTTTATTTTTATTATACGTTTAGTTTTATTTTATTTTTGTTTCTTATTTTTAGGTTTATTTTATTTTTTTAGTTTAGTTTAGAGTTTTATATATTTTATTTTAGTTTAGTTTTATTCTTAATTATTTTATTTTTTTAGGTTTGGTTTAGGTTTAGGTTTTACTTTATGTTTTTTTTATTAAGGTTTAGCTTTTTTTCTTTATTTTAGTTTTAGGTTTTATTTAGTTTAGGTTATGGTTTTTAGGTTTTTTGGGTTTAGGGTTGTAGGCTTTAGGGTTTAGGGTTTAGGGTTTTACAGTTTAGAGTTTAGGGTTAGGGTTTTATGGTTTAGGGTTAGGGTTTTTTAAATTTTAATTTTAATTTTTTTTAATATTTTTTATTTTTTTTAAAATTTCGTAAACTAGTAGGTTTAGGTTTATTTATTTATTATTTATTTATTTTAGTTTATTTTATATTTTATATTTATTTAGGTTTATTGTCATTTTTATTTAGTTTAGTTTATTTATGTTATGTGTATTTATTTTAGTTTATTTTTTAGTTTTAGGTTTATTTTCTAGTTTAGTTTATTTTTATTTTATTTTTTAGGCTTCAATTTTATTTTTTCTTTTTAGGTTTAGGCGTGGGTTTTTATTTTATTTTTGAGGCTTAGGGTTTAAATTTTTATTTTAGGTTTATTTTTAAGTTTTATTTTTTAATTTAAGTTGAGGTTTATTTTTAATTTAATTTATTTTATTTAGTTTAGGTTTTGGTTTAGTTTATTTTAGGTTTTATTTATTTTAGTTTAGTTTATTACTGTTTAGGTTTAGGTTTATTTTATTTTTATTTTAGGTTTAGTTTTTTTTTAGTTTAGGGTTTATTTTTTATTTTTATTTATTTTTAGGTTTTCTTTTTAGGTTTACTTTTTAGGTTTAGGTTTTTTTTAGTTTTTATTTTAGGTTTATTTTTCATTTTATTTAAGATTTTTATTTTTTTACTTTTTATTTTATATTCTTTTTAGGTTTAAGTTTAGGGTCTAGTTTAGGTTTTTATTTGATTTTATTTATTTTATTTTATTTTTATTTGGGATTTTTATTTATTTTATTTTTATGTTCTATTTAATTTAGGTTTTGGTCTTAGCTTTTTAGGGTTTATGGTTAGTTTAGGGTTTAGGGTTTGACATTTAGGAATTAGGGTTTAGGGTTTAGGATTTAGGGTTTAAAGTTTAGGATTTAGGGTTTGGTTTAGGGTTTAGGTTTTAGATTTAGGGTTCAGATTTTAGTTTAGGGTTTAGGGTTTTTGGATTTTTTTTTAAACAGGGAACAAATTCGGATTCAATATTTCTTATTATTGATTTCATCAACCAAGTAACACATCAAGTTTTCTAAAACACAAGCAACAACTTAGATAAAAAATGAGCATAGAGAAAATCAATAAGCTTAGGTAAATAGAATCATTTCTACTATAAAAACATAGTTCCATAAATAGTAGATCTGATTGATCATTATTCAATTTCACCAGTTCCTATCAAAATCACCCAGCCTCTCGAGTAGTGAGATCCACCATCATATCACCAATCTCTCCCTCAGTAACCACCACAACTGTAACCTCCATCATTCCTCCAGCCTCTATTACCATAACTACTCCGATGACCACCTCTACATCCAGCAGCACCTCCAGATCCCCCACCACCACTGCGATAATCATCGCCTCCACCGCTAGATCTAGGTTGGGCTTAGTTGATGGTGATATTCCTGCCATCAAGGTTTCATCCATTCTTAGGGCTTACGTTTAGGTTTAAGTTTATTAGATTTTAGGTTTTAGGTTTATTTTTTAATTATTTAGTTACTTTAGGTTCAGGTTTAAGGTTTGGGGTTTAGGTGTGGTCTGTTTTTAGGTTTTATGTTTTGGGCTTAGTTTAGGGTTAAGGTTTAGGATTTTATACGATTTAGTGTTTAGTTTTAGGTTTAGGGTTTTTAGGGTTTAGGGTTTAAGGTTTAGGGTTTAGGGTTTTAGGGTTTAGGGTTTATGTTTTAGGGTTTAAAGTTTAGGGTTTAGGGTTTAGGGTTTATGGTTTAAGGTCTAGTGTTTATGATTTAGGATATCTGGTTTAGGGTTTAAGGTTGGGGTGGTTAGGGTTTAGAGTTTAGGGTTAGGGTTATAAGGGGTTTAGGTTTAGGGTAGGTTTAGAGAGGGTCAGGAGGTTTAGGGTTTAGGGTTTAGAGTTATAGATTTAGGGTTTAGGGCCTGAGTTTAGGGTTTAGGGTTTATGATTTAGGGTTTAGGGTTTTATGGTTTAGGGTTAAAGGTTTAGAAAAAAAAATCAAACAAACCACCATGTTTAGGTTCATTTAGTTTATTTTTATTTATTTGTATTTTATTTTATTTTATTTATTTTATTTAGTTTAGTTTATTTTTTAAGTTTATTTTTATTTTAGTTTATTTTTAAGTGTAGTTTAGGTTTATTTTAATATAGTTTTATTTTATTTTATTTTAGGGTTAGGTTTTATTTTATTTTTTTAGGTGTTGCTTTTATGTTTTATGTTAGGTTTATTTTTGGTTTTATTTTTTAATTTAGGCTTTGGTTTATTTTAATTTATTTTGGTTTATTTAGTTTAGGTTTAGGTTTAGGTTTACTTGATTTTATGTTTAGGTTTAGGTTTTATTTATTTGAGTTTAGTTTCTTTAGTTTAGATTTAGGTTTATTTTATTTTATTTTTTTTTTTTATTTAGGTTTTTTTGGTTTAAAGTTTACGTGTATTTTATTTATTTTAGGTTTATTTTTTAGGTTTAAGTTTTTATTTAGTTTTTATTTTATTTTATCTTAGGTTTATTTTAGGTTTAATTTTTATTTTATTTAGGTTTTTTATTTATAAGTTTATTTTATTATTTAGTTTAGCTTAGGTCTTTATTTATTTTATTTTAGTTTATATTTTATATTTTATTTTATTTTAGGTTTAAGTTTTAGTTTAGGTTTTATTTTATCTTTTATATTTTAATGCTTAGATTTTAAGGTTTATTGTTTAAGGTTTAGGGTTTAGGTCAGGTTTAAGGTTTAGGCTTTAGTGTTTAGGGTTTATGATTTTATGGTGGCTTTTAGGCTTTTTAGGCCTGGGGTTTAAGGGTCAGTGGAGGGGGTTGGGTTAGGTAGGGTAAGGTTTATTTGTTCAAGTTTAGTGTTTAGGTTTAGGGTTTAGGTGGGTTTAAGGTTTTAGTTTGGTTTAGTTATTTGGGGTTTAGGGAGGGTTAGGGTTAGCCATGAAGTTTAGGGTTTTATAGTTTATGGTTTTAGGGTTTAGGCCTTAGAGTTTAAGGTTTTTTAGTGTTTAGGGTTTATAGATTTTTTTTAAATAAACTAAACTAGTAGGTTTAGGTTTATTTAGTTTATTTTTATTTATTTTAGTTTATTTTATTTTTTATTTTTATTTATGTTTATTTTTTATTTTTATTTAGTTTAGTTCATTACTTTTACGTTTAATTATATTAGTTAAGTCTTTTTATTTTAGTTTATTTTTTAGGTTTAGGTTTAGGTTTATTTTTTGTTGAAATTTATTTTTATTTTTATTTAAGTTTAGGTTTTATATGTTATTATTATGTTTAGGTTTTATTTTATTTTTTTAGGTTTACATTTTAGGTTTTTATTTTAGGTTTATTTTTAGGTTTAAATGTTTTGTTTTGTTTTAGGTTTCATTTTAGTTTATTTTCTTTTATTTAGTTTATGTTTAAGTTTAGGTTTAGTTTATTTTAGGTTTAGGTTTTTTTTTTTTAGTTTAGGGTTTATGTTTTATTTTTTATTTAGTTTTAGGTTTTATTTTAAGGTTTTTTTTTGTTTAGGTTTTTATTTAGTTTTTATTTTAGGTTTATTTTTTTTTTTATGTTTAGTTTTTATTTTATTAAAGTTTTTTATTCTTAGGTTTATTTTATTTTCTAATTTAGTTTAGGTTTTTTATATTTTATTTTAGTTTATTTTTATTATTTTATTTTATTTTATTTTTAGGTTTAGGCTTAGGTTTTAGTTTAGGTTTTTATTTTATTGTATTTTATTATATTTACTTTATTTAGTTTAAATAATTTTTTATTTATTTTATTCTTAGGTTTTATTTAGTTTAGATTTAGTTTTGACCATTCTGCATAAAGGTTTAGGGTTTGTAGGTTTTGGGTTAGGGTTTAGGGTGGGTTTTAGGGTTTAGGGTTTAGGGTTAGGGATAGGGTTTAGGGTTTAGGGTTTAAGGTTTGGGGTTTAGTGTTAGTTTAGGGTTGGGTTTAGGGTTTAGGGTTTAATTTTGGGGTTTAGGGTTTAGGGTTCGGTCTTTTTTTATTTCATTTTTATTTCTTTAAGTAACAGTATGTTTTAGGTTTATTTAGTTCATTTAGTTTATTTATTATTTATTTTAGTTGATTTTATGTTTTATTTTTATTTAGGTTTTTTATTTTTATTTAGTTTGGTTTATTTATTTTATGTTTATTTATTTTATTCTAGGTTCTTTATTTTAGTTTATTTTTTTAGGTTTAGGTTTATTTTTTAGTTTAGTTTTATTTTTTGTTTAATTTCTAGGTTAACGTTTTTATTGTTTTTAAGGTTTAGGTTTTGGTTTTATTTTATTTTCTTAAGTTTAGATTTTAGGTTTATTTTTAGGTTTTATTTTTTAATGTAGGTTTAGTTTTATTTTTAATTTAATTTATTTTATTTAGTATAGGTTTTGTTTTAGGTTTAATTTATTTTAGGTTCAGGTTTAGGTTTTATTTATTTTAATTTAATTTCTTTGTGTTTAGGTTTATGTTTATTATATTTTAATTTTAGGTTTAGGGTTTCTCTTTTTTTAGTTTAGGGTTTAGGTTTTATTTTTTATTTATTTTTAGGTTTTATTTTAGGATTTTTTTAGGTTTAGGATGTTATTTGGTTTTTATTTTATTTTATTTTTGATTTAGTTTATTTTTATTTTAGGTTTAGTTTTTTTTAGGTTTTTTATTGTTTAGTTCAGTTTAGGTTTTTATTTATTTTATTTTAGTTTAGTTTTTTATTTTTAATTTTATTATCTTTTTAGGCTTAGGTTACGGTTTAGGTTTTAGTTTTTTTTTTCATTTTATATATTTATTTTATTTTCATTTAAGATTTTTTATTTATTTTATTTTTAGGTTTTATTTAGTTTAAGTTTAGGTTTTTACCTTTTTAGGGTTTCGGGCTTAAGGTTTAGGGTTTAAGGTTTAGGGTTTAAGGTTTAAGGTTTAGGGTTTAGGGTTTAAGGTTTAGGGTTTAAGTTTTTGGGTTTAGGGTTTAGGGTTTAGGTTTTAGGGTTTTTATTACCATAAAAGGAAAAGATATAATGTCCTTAAAAGGGGTAAAGCTTTAAAATTTTACTGCTCTTAGAGCAATAAGAAACCTAAAGAGCTAGACGCCTATCTAAGTACATGAGGAAAAGAAAAGTAAATAAAAGAGGAAATACAATAGCTAAAAAGCATAAGAGAAAAAGATAGAGTAAGACTAAATCAAATTATGAAAATAGTAAAAGGATGAGCCAGTAGTAGTTCATGATTCCTTTGAGAAACCAAGATAAGTACGATCCACAACAACACTTGGTTTGATTGAGTAACAACCATTCCCTCTGTAAAGTTCCAAACTATAAAAGAAATTTATAAAACACTACAAAGGCAAAAGTCGTAGCTAAAAAAGATAAGGATAAAGAGAGGAAAAGGAGAGAGCTGAGAAAGAGAAGGCTCAGGCTCAATTAGGATCATCTGAAGGGTCAATAATTTATATTAGCATCAAAGCTTCATAAAGAAGGGTTACAATCATATGTAATGCTACCAACCAATGAGAAGAGGTGAGTAACATCAAAGCCATCATACCCAGCATACCTGATACATGCAAACATCCAAGGCCAAGAGACCGTAGACTTTTATACCGCACAAAGAAACAAAGAGCAACTAGCCAACTTACTAGTAGCCAAACCAATAAATAAAACCACAATAGACTAATCACAATAACCTAGAGAGGCTAGAACAAAGTTAGAACACCAACAATAGCCAATATCCAAATATTGATCAAAGCTCTAAACTAGGAAACTAGAACCGACATCGATGCAATGGAGAAACAACCAACAAAACCAAGATAAGAGCCCTCAAGCCAAAGTCCCAATAAGTAGTAGTCAATAAGCCAAACCATGGTAAGCAACCACAAATGACTAAACAACTAAAATGAAGCCATCAATTGATGGAAACATAAGTCGCAGTAAATCCCTAGAAGATAAAATAGCCACACAAAAGAAAGGCAACCAAACCACCGAAAAATAAAAGTCCAATATAATAATATCAACAAAGGTTTGGCCAACACAGCAAAAGGCTCTAGCAAATTGTCGAAGAATAAGTAGCAGACCAACCAAGAAAAAGTCAACCAACCAAGATTCTAAAGACTACTAAAAGTCCTCCAACCAAATCAGCTAAGTAAAATATCCATAAGGCAACTTCCAGAGAATAGCCCATCAAAAGTAACCAACAAAGGTAACATCCCTAGTAGCTAAGGAAATGTTGAAAACCAATAAAGCACCACAGAATAGAGGTCTAAAAGAAGCAAAACCACCATATGAAGGCAACAGCAGCAACTAGCTAGGACCAATCAAAATACCAAACTTCCCTAGCAATAAAGACTAACTTGACAGGAAGCATAAAAATAACATAAAATGTGATGCAAACAATGCACTCAACAGAGGCTAATCCCAGAAGAATAAGTAGACACAAGCCAAGGCAAAAGAAGGATCTAACAATGAACAACAAGGAACTAGGAGGCAACCCCTAAAAAGCAGTAGTGAAATTCTCAAAAATAAGGCAAAGGCAACAACCAATAATAGTTCCCACTAGGAAGGCCACCCACACAACCATAAAACTAGTTAAAGTAATTTGAGTTCATGTGGAGATCCAACAAACCATGTAGTGCATAAAACATAATAAAGCTAAGCCATCTCATCCACCAAAGAACTAGAGTAACAAGGCAGAAGATATCACCACCGCTAAAAAAGCACGCTAACCTAGTCGAAAAGCCAACAACCACTAAGTAGCAACAACCAAGCCAAACCAAAAGCAAGAGGTCAAAAATATAACCCACTCAGCTAAAAAAAGTAAAAATAAGTTTAAGGTTTAGAAGAGTTTAGGGTTTATTCTGTGGGTTTGGTTTAGGGTTTAGGTTTAGTGTTCATGGTTTAGGGTTTAGGGTTTGAGGGATTAAGGTTTAGGGTTTAGGAGGTGTTTTAGGGAACATAAAGTTTAGGGTTTAGGTCCAGTTTAGGGGTTTATGTGGGTTTAGGGTTTAGGTTAAGATCAGGTAGGGTTTAGGTTTAATGTTTAGGGTTTATTTTAGGTTTAGGTTTTTTTTTTTAAAGCAAGCAAAAGCAGTTTAGGTTTATTTAGTTTATTTTTATTTATTTTATTATATTTTTATTTTATTTAGGTTTATTTTATTTATTTAGTTTAGCTTTATTTATTTTAGTTTAAGTTTTTTTATTTTAGATTATTTTTAGGTTTAGGTTTATTTTAGCTTTATGTTTATTTTTATTTAGGTTTATTTTATTATATTTAGTTTATATTTAAGTTTAGGTTTTAATTTATTTTTTTATTTTAGTTTAGGTTTTAGACGTTTTTTCAGTTTAATTTTAAAGCTTAGGTTTATTTTAGTTTATTTTATTTTATTTAGCTTAGGGATTAGTTTAGGTTTAGGTTAATTTTTATTTATTTTAGTTTAGTTTATTTTAGTTTAGGTTTAGGTTTATTTTATTTTGTTTATTTTAGGTTTAGTTTTTTTTTAATTTATGGTTTAGGTTTTATTCATTTATTTATTTTTAGATTTTATTTTTAGTTTTATTTTTCAAGTTTAGGTTTTCATTTAGTTTTGATTTTATTTTATTTTAGGTTTATTTTTTTTTTTATGTTTAGTTTTTTTATTTAGCTTTTTTTAGTTTTAGGTTTTAATTATTATATTTTTTAGTTTATTTTTTTTTATTTTCAGGTTTATGTTTAGTTTAGGTTTTAGTTTATGTTTTATTTTATTTTATTATTTTATTTTATTTATGGTTAAGTTTATTTATTTATTTTATTTTAGGTTTTCTTTAGTTTAGGTTTAAGTTTTTAGGTTTATAAGGTTTAGGTTAAAGTTTAGAGTTTAAGATGGGGGGTTTATGGTTTAGGGTTCTGGTTAGAGGATTTGTGGTTTAGTTTTATGGTTTTAGGTTTTAGGGTTGGTTATTTAAGGTTTACGAGGTTATTTTTTTACTTATTTTAATAATTTTTTTTTTATATTATTACAAACTAGTAGATTTTAGTTTATTTATTTTATTTATTTATTTTAGTTTATTTTTTATATTTTATTTTATTTAGGTTTATTATTATTTTAATTTATTTTAGTTTAATTTATTTTAGGTTTTCTATTTTAGTTATTTTTAGGTTTAGGTTTATTTTTAGGTTTAGTTTTATTTATTTTATTTTAATTTAGTTTTATTTTATTTTATTTTCTTTTAGGTTTAGGTTAACGCTTTAGGTTTTAGTTTAAGATTTTATTTGATTTTATTTTTTTATTTCATTTTTTATGTTTTTATATTTATTTTATTTTAAGTTTTATTTAGTTTAGGTTTATGTTTTAGCATTTGGTTTTGGATTTGTTTAGGATTAGTTTAGGGTTTATGGTTTGGGGTTTAGGGTTTAAGATTTAGGGTTTAGGGTTTAGGGTTTAAGGTTTAGGTTTTAGGGTTTATGGTTTAGGGTTTACGGTTTAGGGTTTTAGGATTTTGGGTTTAAGTATTAAGGTTTAGGGTTTAGGGTTTAGGTTTCAGGTTTAGGGTTTAGGTTTTAGTTTAGGGTTTAGGGTTTTTAATTCTTTTAACAGAGAACAAATTTAGATTAAACATTTCTTCTTTTTGATTTCATCAACCAAATAACCACCAAGTTTTCTAAGGCACAAACAACATAGATAGAAAATGAGCACGATAGAGCAAATCAAAATCATAGATAATTAGAATCATCTCTACTATAAAGACAGCTTCCATTAATAGATCAAATCGATCGTTCTTTTCTCTAATTCTAATATTCCCAAGCTTTTGAGTAGAGGGATCCATCATGATATCTCTTATCTCTCCTCCTCACCACAACGGTTATAACCTCCATCGCTCTTCCATTGGATAACCACCATTGCTCTAACCACCACCTCCATATCCACCAAGCATTCTAGATCCCCCACCACTTTGATAACCCGCCACCTCGCTCCCACCCATATCTAGATTGAGTCTAGTTGATGATGATGTTCCCGCCAAGTTGTCCATTCTTAAGTTTAAGCTTAAGTTTCTTAGGTTATGGGTTTCAGTTTATTTTTAAATTATTTAATTACTTTAGGTTTAGATTTAGGATTGGGGTTTAGGGTTTAGGTTTAGGTTTATTAGGTTTTAGGAATTAGGTTTATTTTTAATTTTTTATTACTTTAAGTAGGTTTAGTTAGATTAGGGTTTAGTGGTTTAGGGTTTCTGATTTATGATGTTAGGTTTGTGATTTAGTGGTTTAGTGTTTAGCATTAGGGTTTAGGGTGTGGAGGAGAGGTTTAGCCGTGGGTTTAGGGAGGAGTTGTGGAGAAGGCCCACCACCAGGTCAGGTCAGGTAGAGTTTTGGTAGGGCCTAGGGCCCAGTTTACAGTGGGTGGCCTGTGGCTACAACCCAGAGTGGGTTTATGGTTTTGGGATCAGGGTCCAAGCCTAGTTTAGTGATCAGTGGCCTGGGGTTTAGGGTTTAGGATTTAGGATTGTATTATGGCAGGGTTTGAGTTTAGGGTTTAGGGTTTAGGATGGGTTTAGTAAGGTTTATTTTGTTTATTTTTATTTATTTTCATTTAATTTATTTCATTTTTATTTTTTATTTTATTTAATTTATTTATATTTTTATGTATTTATTTTAGTGTAGATTTTTTTTATCTTTAGGTTAAGATTTAGGTTTAAGTATATTTTAGTTTAGTTTTATTTTATTTTTTTTTTTAGGATTTATATTTTTATTATTTTAATTAGGTTTAGGTTTTATTTTATTTTAAGTTTAGGTTTAGGTTATTATTTTAGGTTTTTTTAGGTTTAATTTTATAGTTTAGCTTAAGTTTATTTTAGATTATTTTATTTTTTTAGTTTTAGGTTTAGGTTTAGGTTTAAGTTTTATTTAATTATTTTTTGATTACTTTAGTTTAAGTTTTGTTTATCTTATTTTTTATTTTAGTTTTATTTTAGGTTTAATTTTTTTAGTATACGGTTTAGGTGTTTTTTTATTTCCTTTTAAGTTTATTTTTTAGGTTTATATTTTTATATAGTTTTATTTTTTTTTTATCTTAGGTTTATTTTATTTTTATTTTATGTTTAGTTTTTATAATAATTATGTTTTTTATTTTTACATTTATTTTATTTTTCAATTTTAGTTTAGGTTTTATTTATTTTATTTTAGTTTAGTTTTATTTTTTTATTTGATATTTAGGTTTTGGTTTATGTTTTAGTTTAAGCATTTTATTTTATTTTTTTATTTATTTCGTTTAGCCTAGGGTTTGTTTATGGTTTAGGGTTTTAGGGTTTAGGGTTTAGGGTTTAGTGTTTTTTGTTTAATGTTTAGGGTTTAGGGTTTGGGGTTTGGGGTTTAGGTTTTAGATTTGGGTTTAGTGTTTAGCGTTTAAGGTTTTGGGTTTAAGATTTTTTGTTTAACAGAGTTTAGGGTTTATGATTTAGGGTTTATGGTTTGGAGTTTAAGGTTTTAGGTTTTAAGGTTTAGGGTTTTGGGTTGTAGGTTTAGGGTTTAGGGTTAGTTTTGGGGTTTAAGGTTTTGGGTTTGAGTTTTTTTTATTTTTAATTTTATTTTTTTTAAGGTTTTATGTTTTATTTTCAAGTTTAGATTTTTTCAAGGTTCAATTTTTATTTAGTTTTTATTTTATTTTTATTTTAGGTTGAGTTTTACTTTAATTTTATATTTTTTAGTTTAGTTTATTTATTTATTTTATTTTAGTGTATTTCTTTTTTATTATATTTTCTTTTCACATTTAGGTTTTAGTTTTTATTTTTATTTTTTATTTTGGTTTATGTTTTATTTATTTTATTTTAGGTTTTATTTAGTTTAGCTAGGCTTTAGCTTTTTTCGGCTTTAGGATTTAGGGTTTAGGGTTTAGGTTTAGGGTTAGTTTAGGTTTGGTTTAGGGTTTAGGGTTTAGGGTTGGGAAGGTTTAGGGTTTATTTATGGCTAGGGTTTATCGCAGCTTAGGATTTTTTTGGGAAAGTAAGAATTTTATTATCATAAAAGAAAAAGATACAATGTCCTTAAAAGGGTAAAGCTCTAAAATTCTAATGCCTGAGAGAAATAAGAAACCTAAAGAGCTAAATCCCCATCTTAGTACATTAGAAAAGAAAAAAAACAAATGAGCAAATACAACTAGCTAAAAGCATAAGAGAAGAAGACACAAAGTAAGACTAAAACAAATCCTAAAATTAGTAAAAAGATAAGTCAAAAGCAGTTTATGATATATTTGAGAAAGCAAGATAAGCAAGATCAACAGCAACAACAGTTGGGTTGACTGAGTAACGACCATTCCTTCTGTAAAGTTCCAACCTATAAAAGAAATCTACAAAACACTACAAAGGAAAAAGTCATAGATAAAAAGGATAAGGTTAAAGAGAGGAAAAGGAGAGAGCTGAGAAAGAGTAGGCTCAGGCTTAGTTAGGATCATGGGGAAACAATATATATGCGCATCCAAAGTTCATAAAGAAGATTTACAATCATATGTAATGCTACCAACTAGAGAGAAGAGGTGAGTAGCATCAAAGCCATGATAGCCAGCATACTTGAAATAGGCAAACATCCAAGGCCAGTAGTCCATAGAGTTCTAGATCTTGCACCATTAAACAGAGCAACCAACAAGAAGCTAGCAGTAAACCACAAACAAAACCACAACAAGCTAATCAGAGAGAGGCTAGAATAAAGTCGAACACCAACAATAGCCATTGTCCAAATACCCATCCAGCTCTAAACTAGGAAAACCTAGAACCAACCATCAACATGTAAGACCACTAATTAATAGAGAAAACCAACAAAAGAAAAATAATTAACCAACCAAGATTCTAAGGACAACTAAAAGTCCTTCAACCAAACCAACTTAGTAAAATAACCATAAGGCAACCACCAAAGAATAGCTCATCATAAGTAACCAATAAAGGATGCATCGCCAACAGCCAAAGAAAAGCAAAAAACCAATAAAGCACCACACAATAGAGGTCCAAAATAAGCACAACCACCATAGAAAGGCAACAGTAGTAGCTAGCTAGGTATAGCCAAAAAACTAAACTTCCCCAGCAATAAAGTCTAACGTGACATGAGGAATTATAACAACATAAAATGTGCTGCAAACAACACACCCAGTAGAGGTTAATCCTAGGAGAATAACCAAATACAAAACCAAGGCAGGAGAAGGATCCAATAATAAATAATAAGGAACCGGAGGCAACCCCAAAAAAAGTAGTCGAAGTTCTATAGGATGAGAAAGAGAATATCCAATAGTAGTTCCCACTAGAAGGCCACCCATCGAACCATGAAAACTAATAAAATGTAATTTGAGTTCAAGAGGAGAACCAACTAACCAACAAATTGTAGAAACAAAATGAGAAACCATCTCATCCAACAAAGGACCGTGAGTAATAAGGTAGAGAAGACAAGAGCCACCAGCCAAAACCAAGCCAACCAAGGTCTAGAACCACCGTGGAGCAACCACTAGGCCAACCCAAAAGCAAGAGGTCAAAAAAATAACCCCTCAAGCCAAAAAAATGAAGTTTAGTTTAGGGTTTAGGGTTTGTGCTTTTTAGGTTTTGAGGGTTTAGTGTTTAGGGTTTAGAGTTTAGGGTTTAAGGTTTAGGGTTGTAGGGGTTTAGAGATTAGAGTTTAGGATTTAGGGTTTATGGTTATGTGGGTTTATTTTTGGTTATGTGGTTTGGTTTAAGTTAGTCTGTGGGTTTATGGTTTGGTTATTCTTAGGGTTTATGAATTGGCAGGGTTAGTTGTTAGGTTTGGGGTTTTAGGTTTTTCGGTTTCGGTTTATGGTTTATTTTAGGTTTATCGGTTTATTTAGTTTATTTTTAATTTATTTTACTTCATTTTTTATTTTATTTAGATTTATTTTTAAATTTTATTTAGTTTAGTTTATTTATTTTATGTTTTTTTATTTTAGTTATGGTTTTTTATTTTAGGTTATTTTTTATGTTTAGGTTTGGGTTTATGTTTTTTTAGCTTAGTTTTATTTTTATTTAATTTTTTTTTTGGTTTAGGTTTGGGTTTATGTTTTTATTTTATTTTATTTTAGGTTTTAGGTTTTATTTTAGGTTCATTTTAGATTTTCTTTCTTAGTTTAAGTTAAGGTTTATTTTTAGTTTATTTTATTTTATTTAGTTTAGTGTTTAGTTTTACTTAGGTTTAATTTTAGGTTCCATTTATTTCAGTTTAGTTTATTTTTGTTTAGGTTTAGGTTTATTTTATTTAGTTTAATTTAGGTTTTGGTTTTATTTTTTATTTGTTTTAGGTTTTATTTTTAGGTTCATTTTTTAGGTTTTTGTTTTTATTTAGTTTTTATTTTATTTAATTTCATTTTAGGTTTATTTTATTTTTATTATACGTTTAGTTTTTATTTTATTTGTGTTTTTTATTTTTAGGTTTACTTTATATTTTTAGTTTAGTTTTGGTTTTTATTTATTTTATTTTATTTTATTTTTAGGTTTAAGTTTAGGTTTAGGTTTTAGTTTAGGTTTTTATTTTTAATTTAGTTATTTTTTGTTTTATTAATGTTTAACTTTTTTATTTATTTTATTTTTAGGTTTTATTTAGTTTAGGTTAAGGTTTTTAGGTTTTTAGAGTTTAGGGTTTTGGGTTTTGGGTTAAGGGTTTGGGGTTTAGGGTTTATGGATTAGGGTTGTAGGTTTTAGCATTTAGGGATTACAGTTTAAGGTTTATGGTTTACAGTTTAGGGTTTAGGGTTAAGGTTTTTTATAATTTTAATTTTAATCTATTTATTTACTTTTATTATTTAAAAATTAAGTAAACTAGTAGGTTTAGGTTTATTTAGTTTATTTTTTATTTATTTTAGTTTATTTTTTAATTTTAAGTTTAAGTTTAGGTTTATTCTTTAGTTTTTTTTATTTAATTTTTTGGTTTAGGTTTAATTTAGGTTTTACATTTAGGTTTTAGGTTTTTATTTTAGGTTTTTTTTTAAGGTTTAATTGCTTAATTTAGGTTTAGGTTATTTTATTTAGTTAACAGTTTAGGTTTAGTTTATTTTAGGTTTAGATTTAGGCTTTATTTATTTTAGTTTAGTTTATTTTAGTTTTGGTTTAGGATTATTTTATTTTGTTTATTTTAGGTTTAGGTTTTGTTTTTAGGTTAGGGTTTAGATTTTATTTTTTTATTAGTTTTTAGGTTGTATTTTTAGGTTCATTTTTTAAGTTTAGGTTCTTATTTAGTTTTTAATTTATTTTAGTTTTATTTTATTTTTATTATACGTTTAGTTTTATTTTATTTTGTTTCATTTTTAGGTTTATTTATTTTTTTTTTAGTTTAGTTTAGAGTTTATATATTTTATTTTAGTTTAGTTTTTATTCTTAATTTTATTTTATTTTTAGGTTTAAGTTTAGGTTTAGGTTTTAGTTTATATTTTATTAAGGTTTAGCTTTTTTCTTTATTTTTTTTATTATTTAGTTTAGTTTAAGGTTTAGGTCTGGTTTAGGTTGTACTTTAGGTTTTAGGGTTCTACAGCTTAAAGTTTAGGGTTAGGGTTTTAAGGTTAGGGTTTTCTAAATTTTAAATTTAATTTTTTTTTTTTAATTTTTAAAATTTAGTAAACTAGTAGGTTTAAGTTTATTGCTTATTTTTGTTTATTTTAGTTTATTTTATATTTTATATTTTAGGTTTATTTTCATTTTATTTAGTTTAGTTTATTTATGTTAGGTGTATTTATTTTAGTTTGTTTTAGTGTTAGTTTATTTTCTAGTTTAGTTTATTTTATTTTATTTTTAGGTTTCAATTTTATTTTTTCTTTAGGTTTGTGTAGGTTTTATTTTTTTTTTAGGTTTAGGGTTTAAATTTTATTTTAGGTTTATTTTTATGTTTAATTTTTAATTTGAGGTTTATTTTAAATTTAATTTATTTTATTTAGTTTAGGTTTAGGTTTAGTTTATTTTTGGTTTTTTTTATTTTAGTTTAGTTTATTATTATTTAGGTTTAGGTTTATTTTATTTTTATTTTAGGTTTAGTTTTTTTTAGTTTAGGGTTTATGTTTTAATTTTATTTATTTTTAGGTTTACTTTTAAGGTTAAGGTTTTAATTTAGTTTTTATTTTAGGTTTATTTTTCATTTTATTTAGGCTTTTTATTTTTTTACTTAAGCCTAGGTTTTTATATTATTTTCATTTAGTTTTTACTTTTTATTTTATTTTATTTTTAGGTTTAAGTTTACATTCTAGTTTAGGTTTTTATTTGATTTTATTATTTGATTTTATTTTTATTTAGGTTTTTTATTTATTTTATTTTTATGTTCTATTTAGTTTAGGTTATGGTCTTAGCTTTTTAGGGTTTAGGGTCAGTTTAGGGTTTAGAGTTTGACATTTAGGAATTAGGGTTTAGGGTTTAAAGTTTAGGATTTAGGGATTAGGTTTTAGGTTTAGGGTTCAGATTTTAGTTTAGGGTTTAGGGTTTTTTGACTTTTTAAAATAAAGAACACATTTAGATTTGACATTTCTTGTTATTGATTTCATTAACCAAGTAACACATCAAGTTTTCTAAGACACAAGCGACAACTTAGGTAAAAAATGAGTACGCAAAGAGAAAATCAAAAACCTTAGGTAACTAGAATCATTTCTACTATAAAAACAGTTCCATAAGTAGATGATTGATCATTATTATTCTCCAGTTCCTATCGAACCACCCAACCACTGAAGTAGTGGGATCCACCATCATATCCCCAATCTCTCCCTTAGTCACCACCACAACTAACCTCCATCGCTCCTCCTGCCACACCTCCATCCTCCACCGACCTCCATCCCCACCACTGGGATAATCATCGCCTCCACTACTAGATCTAGGTTGAGCTTAGTTAATGGTGATGTTCCTGCCGTCAAGGTTTCATCCATTCTTAGGGCTTAGGTTTAGGTTTAAGTTTATTAGATTTTAGGTTTTAGGTTTATTTTTTAATTATTTAGTTACTTTAGGTTTAGGTTTAAGGTTTGGGGTTTATGGTTTAGGGTTTAGAGTGTTTTAGGTTTTATGTTTTTTGGGCTTAGAGTTTAGGGTTAAGGTTTAGGATTTAGGGTTTACGATTTAGTGTTTAGGCTTTAGGGTTTAGGGTTTTTAGGGTTTAGGGTTTAAGGTTTAGGATTTATGGTTTTAGGGTTTAGGGTTTATGGTTTAAGGTTTAAAGTTTAGAGTTTAGGGTTTAGGGTTTAGGGTTTACGGTTTAGGTTGTTTAGGGTTTAGGGTTTAAGGTCTAGTGTTTACGATTTAAGATATCTAGTTTAGGGTTTAGGGTTTAAGGTTTAGGGTTTTTAGTTTAGTTTAGAGTTTAGGGTTAGTGGAGGTTTTGGGTTGTAGGTTTTAGCATTTAGGGTTTACAATTTAGGGTTTATGGTTTAGAGTTTAGGGTTTAGGGTTAGGATTTTTATAATTTTAATTTAGTCTATTTATTTACTTTTATTATTTAAAATTAAAGTAGGTTTAGGTTTATTTAGTTTATTTTATTTATTTTAGTTTATTTTTCAATTTTTATATAGGTTTATTTTTTTATTTAGTTTAGTTTATTTATGTTAGGTTTACTTATTTTATTTTATTTTTAGTTTCAAGTTTAAGTTTAGGTTTATTCTTAGTTTTATTTTTATTTAATTTTTTTTGGTTTAGGTTTAGGTTTAAGTTTTAAATTTAGGTTTTAGGTTTTCATTTTTGGTTTTTTTTAAGGTTTTATTGCTTAGTTTAAGTTTAGGTTTATTTTAGTTTATTTTATTTTATTTAGTTTATGGTTTAGGTTTATTTTATTTTAGGTTTAGGTTTAGGTTTTATTTATTTTGGTTTAGTTTATTTTAGTTTTGGTTTAGGATTATTTTATTTTGTTTATTTTAAGTTTAGGCTTTATTTTTAGTTTAGCGTGTAGATTTTAATTTTTATTAGTTTTTAGGTTGTATTTTTAGGTTCATTTTTTAGGTTTAGGTTCTTATTTAGTTTTTTAATTTATTTTAGGTTTATTTTATTTTTATTATACGTTTAGTTTTTATTTTATTTTTGTTTCTTATTATTAGGTTTATTTTATTTTTTTAGTTTAGTTTAGAGTTTTATATATTTTATTTTATTTTAGTTTTTATTCTTAATTTTATTTTATTTTTAGGTTTTGGTTTAGGTTTAGGTTTTACTTTATGTTTTTTTTATTAAGGTTTAGCTTTTTTTCTTTATTTTAGTTTTAGGTTTTATTTAGTTTAGGTTATGGTTTTTAGGTTTTTTGGGTTTAGGGTTGTAGGCTTTAGGGTTTAGGGTTTAGGGTTTCTGGTTTAGAGTTTAGGGTTAGGGTTTTATGGTTTAGGGTTAGGGTTTTTTAAATTTTAATTTTAATTTTTTTTAATATTTTTTATTTTTTTTAAAATTTCGTAAACTAGTAGGTTTAGGTTTATTAAGCTTATTATTTATTTATTTTAGTTTATTTTATATTTTATATTTATTTAGGTTTATTGTCATTTTTATTTAGTTTAGTTTATTTATGTTATGTGTATTTATTTTAGTTTATTTTTAGTTTTGGTTTATTTTCTAGTTTAGTTTATTTTATTTTATTTTTTTAGGCTTCAATTTTATTTTTCTTTAGGTTTAGTGGGTTTTTTATTTTATTTTGAGGCTTAGGGTTTAAATTTTTATTTTAGGTTTATTTTTAAGTTTTATTTTTTAATTTAAGTTGAGGTTTATTTTTAATTTAATTTATTTTATTTAGTTTAGGTTTTGGTTTAGTTTATTTTAGGTTTTATTTATTTTAGTTTAGTTTATTACTGTTTAGGTTTAGGTTTATTTTATTTTTATTTTAGGTTTAGTTTTTTTAGTTTAGGGTTTATTTTTTATTTTATTTATTTTAGGTTTTCTTTTAGGTTTACTTTTTTTAGGTTTAGGTTTTTTTAGTTTTATTTTAGGTTTATTTTCATTTTATTTAAGATTTTATTTTTTTTACTTTTATTTTATATTCTTTTTTTAGGTTTAAGTTTAGGGTCTAGTTTAGGTTTTATTTGATTTTATTTATTTTATTTTATTTTTATTTGGGATTTTATTTATTTTATTTTTTATGTTATTTAATTTAGGTTTTGGTCTTAGCTTTTTAGGGTTTATGGTTAGTTTAGGGTTTAGGGTTTGACATTTAGGAATTAGGGTTTAGGGTTTAGGATTTAGGGTTTAAAGTTTAGGATTTAGGGTTTAAGGTTTAGGGTTTAGGTTTTAGATTTAGGGTTCAGATTTTAGTTTAGGGTTTAGGGTTTTTGGATTTTTTTTTAAACAGAGAACAAATTTGGATTCCACATTTCTTCTTATTGATTTCATCAACCAAGTAACACATCAAGTTTTCTAAAACACAAGCAACAACTTAGATAAAAAATGAGCACGCATAGAGAAAATCAATAAGCTTAGGTAAATAGAATCATTTCTACTATAAAAACATAGTTCCATAAATAGTAGATCTGATTGATCATTATTCAATTTCACCAGTTCCTATCAAAATCACCCAGCCTCTCGAGTAGTGAGATCCACCATCATATCACCAATCTCTCCTCAGTAACCACCACAACTGTAACCTCCATCATTCCTCCAGCCTCTATTACCATAACTACTCCGATGACCACCTCTACATCCAGAAGCACCTCCAGATCCCCCCACCACCACTGCGATAATCATCGCCTCCACCGCTAGATCTAGGTTGGGCTTAGTTGATGGTGATGTTCCTAGGTTTCGTCCATTCTTAGGGGCTTACGCTTTAGGTTTAAGTTTATTAGATTTTAGGTTTTAGGTTTATTTTTTAATTATTTAGTTACTTTAGGTTCAGGTTTAAGGTTTGGGGTTTAGGGTTTAGGGTTTCGGGTGTTTTAGGTTTTATGTTTTTTGGGCTTAGAGTTTAGGGTTAAGGTTTAGGATTTAGGGTTTACGATTTAGTGTTTAGGCTTTAGGGTTTAGGGTTTTTAGGGTTTAGGGTTTAAGGTTTAGGGTTTATGGTATTAGGGTTTAGGGTTTATGATTTAAGGTTTAAAGTTTAGGTTTTAGGGTTTAGGGTTTATGGTTTAAGGTCTAGTGTTTATGATTTAGGATATCTGGTTTAAGGTTTAGGGTTTAAGGTTAGGGTTGCAGGGTTTAGGGTTTAGAGTTTAGGGTTTAGGGTTATAAGGGGTTTAGGGTTTAGGGTTGTAGGTTTAGAGTTTAGGGTTGTAGGTTTAGGGGTTTAGGGTTTAGAGTTTAGGGTTATAGATTTAGGGTTTAGGGTTTAGAGTTTAGGGTTTAGGGTTTATGATTTAGGGTTTAGGGTTTTTATGGTTTAGGGTTAAAGGTTTAGAGTTATTAAAAAAAATTAAATAAACCACTATGTTTAGGTTCATTTAGTTTATTTTTTATTTATTTCTGTTTATTTTATTTTATTTTATTTATTTTTATTTAGTTTAGTTTATTTTTTTAAGTTTATTTTTATTTTAGTTTATTTTTTAAGTGTAGGTTTAGTTTTAGGTTTATTTTTAATATAGTTTTATTTTTATTTTATTTTTAGGGTTAGGTTTTTATTTTATTTTTTTAGGTGTTGCTTTTATGTTTTTATGTTAGGTTTATTTTTTGGTTTTATTTTTTTAATTTAGGCTTTGGTTTATTTTTAATTTATTTTGGTTTATTTAGTTTAGGTTTAGGTTTAGGTTTACTTGATTTTATGTTTAGGTTTAGGTTTTATTTATTTGAGTTTAGTTTCTTTTAGTTTAGATTTAGGTTTATTTTATTTGGTTTATTTTGTTTTTTTATTTAGGTTTTGGTTTTTTCAGTTTAAAGTTTACGTGTATTTTTTATTTATTTTTAGGTTTATTTTTTAGGTTTAAGTTTTTATTTAGTTTTTATTTTATTTTATCTTAGGTTTATTTTAGGTTTAATTTTTATTTTATTTAGGTTTTTTATTTATAAGTTTATTTTATTATTTAGTTTAGCTTAGGTCTTTATTTATTTTATTTTAGTTTAGTTTTTATATTTTCTTTATTTTATTTTTAGGTTTAGGTTTAAGTTTTAGTTTAGGTTTTTATTTTATTTTATTTTATATTTTTAATTAAGCTTAGATTTTAAGGTTTATTGTTTAAGGTTTTAGGGTTTAGGGTTTAGGGTTTAAGGTTTAGGCTTTAGTGTTTAGGGTTTATGATTTTATGGGTTTAGGGTTTAGGCTTTAGGTTTTAGGTTTAGGGTTTAGGTTTTAATTTAAGGTTTAGGGTTTAGGGTATAGGGTTTAAGGTTTAGGGTTTAAGGTTTATTTTGTTAATCAAGTTTAGTGTTTATAGTTTAAGGTTTAGGTTTAGGGTTTAGAGTTTACAGTTTAGGGTTGATGGTTTAGGATTTTAGGGTTTAGGGTTTAAGATTTAGGGTTTAGGGTTTACGGTTTATGGTTGTTTAGGATTTTTTTATGGGAATGTTAGAATTTTATTACTATAAAAGAAAAAGATAGAATGTCTTTAAAAAGGGTAAAGCTCTAAAATTCTACTGCTCTCAGAGCTACAACAAACCTAAAGAGTTAAACCCCCATCTAAGTACATTAGAAAAACTAAAGAAAATAAAAGAGCGAATATAATAGCTAAACAGCATAAGAAAAAAACACAGAGTAAGACTAAAATAAATCTTGAAAAATAGTAAAAGGATGAGTTAGCAGTAGTTCATGATTCCTTTGAGAAAGCAAGATAAGCAAGATCCACAACAACAGGGCTTAGCTTCACTAAGTAATGACCATTCCCTCTGTAAAGTTCCAACATGTAAAAGAAATCTGCTAAACACTACAAATGCAAAAGTCATAGCTAAAAAGCATAAGGACAAAGAGAGGAAATGGAGAGAGCTAAGAACGAGAAGGCTTAAGCTTAGTTAGAGTCATCTCAAGGGGAAACAATACATATGAGCATCCAAACCTCATAAAGAGGGGTTACAATCAAATGTATTGCTTCCAATCAAAGAGAAGAGGTTTGTAACATCAAATCCATCATAGCCAGCACACCTGATACAAGCAAACTTCCAAAGCCAACAGTCCGTAGAGTTCCAAAACTTGCAATATTAAATAAAGAGCAACTGACCAACAACCAACTTGCAGCTAAAGCACCAGGGAAAACTAGAACTAGCCATCAGCAAGCACTAGGCCAATGCCAATTAATATAGAAATAGCCAACAAAACCAAGATAGGAGCCCTTACCAACAAGTAGCAGTCACCAAGCCAAACTAGGGTTAGCAACCACAAATGACTAAACAACTCAGAAATGAAACCATCAACTGAAGGAATCATAAGATGCAGCCAGTGCAAATCACCAGAAGACAAAATATCCACATAAAAGAGGGCCGATGATAGCCACCAACCACCATAAATGAAAAAGTTCAATCCAAAAGGATCATCAAAGGTTTGACAGGCACAACGAAAGGCTCTAGCAACTTTCCAAGAAGAAGGAAAAGGCCAACCAAGATTCCAAGGACAAGTAAAGCTCCTCCAACCAAACCAGTAAAGTAAAATATCCATAAGGCAACCACTAGAGAACAACCCATCATAAGTAACCAACAAATGAAGCATCCCCATCAGCCAAGGAAAATTAGAAAATCAACATACCACCACACAATAGTGGTCTAAAAGATGCACATCCACCATAGAAAGGCAACAATAGCAGCTAACCAGGACCAACCAAAAAAAAAACTTCCCCAACAATAAATACTAACCTGACAGGAAGCATAATAATAACACAAAATGTGTTGCAAACAACACACCAAACAAAGGCTAATCCCAGGGGAATAACCAAACACAAAACCAAGGAAAAAGAAGTTTCCAACAACAAACAACAAGGAATTAGGAGGCAACCCCAAAAAAAGGTAGGAAATTCTCCAAACGAAGGTCCAAAAAGGCAACAACCTATAGTAGTTGCCACTCAGAAGGCCACCCATCCAGCAATGAAAAACCAACAAAAAGTAATTCAAGTTCAAGAAGAAAGCCAACAAACTAACTAGTGCAGAAAATATAATAAAGCTAGAGCAGAAACTATCTCATCCCCCAGCAACTAGAGTAACAAGGCAGAGAAGACAGCAGCCACCTGGCCGAAAAAACCAAGCTAACTAGGGTGGAAATACAAGAACTACTAGGTAGCAGCTACCAGGCAAACCCAAAAGAAAGAGGTCAAAAACATAACCCAGCTTAAGTTAAAAATTAAAAAATAAATTTAGGGTTTAGGGTTTACAATTAGGGTTTAGTGTTTAGGGTTTAGATTTTAGCATTTAGGCTTTAGGGTTTACAGTTTTGAGGGTTTAGGGTTTAAAGTTTAATGTTTAGGGTTTAGGGTTTAGGGATAGTTTATGGTTTAGCATTTAGGGTTTAGGTTAGTTTATGATTAGGATTTAGGATTTAGTGTTTAGTGTTTAAGGTTTAGGGTTTTTTAGGGTTTAGTGTTTTGGGTTTAGGGTTTAGGGTTTAGGGTCTAGGTTTTATATTAGGTTTACAATTTTTTTAAATTAAATAAATTGGTAGGTTTAAATTTATTTAGTTTATTTTTATTTATGTTATTTTATCTTATTTTATTTATATTTATTTAGGTTTATTTTTTATTTTTTTAGGGTTAGGTTTTGGGGTTTCAGATTTAGGATTTAGGATTTTTGGGGTGAGGGTTTAGAGTTTATAGTTTTGATTTTAGATTTAGGGTTCAGGTTTTAGTTTAGGGTTTAGGGTTTTGGTTTTTTTAATAAAGAATATATTCAGATTCATCATTTCTTCTTTTTGATTTCATCAACCAAGTAGCACACATGTTTTCTAAGACACAAGCGACAACATAGATAAAAAATGAGCACGCATAGAGCAAATTAGAAACCATAGATAACTAGAACCGTCTCTACTATAAAGAAACAATTCCAGATGCAGCAAATTGGCTTGATCATTCTTCAATTTCTCCATGTCCCATCGAAACCACCCCATCCTTTTGAGTAGCAAGATCCACCATCATATCCCCGATCTTTCACTTTGCCACAACAAAGGCTGTAACCTCCGTCGCTCCTCCCGCCTAAATAACCACCACTGCTCTGACCACCACCTCCATATCCACCAGCAACTCCATATCCCCCACTACCACTGTGATAAGCGCCGCCTCCTCCTTTGCTTCCACTGCTAGATCTAGACTGAGCCTAGTAGACGGTGATGTTCCTTTCGACAAGGCTCTGCCCATTCTTAGGGTTTACATTTAGGTTTTGGTTTATTAGGTTGTAGGTTTTAGGTACATTTTTTAGTTTATTTAGTTACTTTAGGTTTAGATTTAGGGTTTGGGATTAGGGTTTATGGTTTAGGGTTAGGGTTTAGGGCTATGGGTTTAGGGTTTAAGTTTTATGATTTTTTTTGAAAGATAGAATTTTATTACCATAAAAGGAAAAGATATAATGTCCTTAAAATGGGTAAAGCTCTAAAATTCAACTATTCTCAGAGCTACAATAAACCCAAAGAGGTAAACTCCCATTTAAGTATGAGAAAAAAAAATTAAAAGATCAAATAGAATAGAAAAAAAGCATAACAGAAAAATACAAAGAGTAAAACTAAAGTAAATCCTGAAAATAATAAAAAGTTGAGTCAGCAACACTTCATGATATCTTTGAGAAAGCAAGATAAGCAAGATCCATAGTAACAACACTTAGGTTGATTGAGTAACGACCATTCCATATATAAAGTTCCAACCTATAAAAGAAATATGTAAAACACTATAAATGCAGAAGTCATAACTAAAAAGGATAAGGATAAAGATAAGAAAATGAGAGAGTTGAGGAAGATAATGCTCAAGCTCAGTTACGATCATCACAAGGGGCAACAATACATATGTGCATCCAAACTTCATAAAGAAGGGTTACAATCATATGTAATGCTACCAACTAGAGGGAAGAGGTGAGTAACATCAAAGCCATCATAGCCAACATATTTGATACAAGAAAGCATCCAAGGCCAGCAATCCGTAGAGTTGTAGATTCTGAACCATTAAACAAAGGGACATCAACCAGCAACCATCTAGAAGCCAAACCACCAAAAAAAAAAATTACAACAGACTAATCATAATAACCTAGAAAGATGCTAGAACAAAGTCAGAACACCAACAACAACCATTATTCGAATATCCATCGAAGCTCCAAACCAAGGGAAACTAGAACCAGCCATCAGCAAGCACCTGGTTAATGCCAATTAATAGCGAAACAACCAACCAAACCAAGATAGGAGCCCTCAAGCCAAAGTGCCAACAAGTAGCAATCACCAAGCCAAATGAGGGTGAGCAACCACAAATTACTAACTAGCTCAAAAATGAAACCATTAACCAACAAAAAGTAATTCAAGTTAAAGATGAGAGCCAATAAACCAACCAACATAGAAAATAGAATAAAGATAGTGCAAAAACATCTCATTCACTAGCAACTAGAGTTACAAAGCATAGAAGACATTAGCCAAAGCTGAAAGAACCAAGCCAACCCAGGCTGGAAAGACAAGAACCACCAGGTAGCAACCACCAGGCCAACCCAAAATTTAGAGTTCAAAAACATAACCTAACTCAAGCGAAAAAGTGATAATAAGTTTAGGGTTTAGGGTTTATGGTTTAAGGTTCAGGGTTTAACCTTAGGCCTTAGGGTTTAGGGTTTGGGGTTTAGGGTTTAGTTTTTAAGGTTTTGAGGGATTATGGTTTAAGGTTTAGAGTTTAGGATTTAGCGTTGTAGGGTTTTGGGGTTTTGGTTTAGGGTTTAGGGTTGTATGGGTGGTTTAGGGTTTAGGGTTTAGGATTTAGTATCAGTTTAGAGTTTAGAGTTTAGGGTTTTTTAGGGTGTAGGGTTTAAGTTTTATGGTTTTTTAGGGTTTAGGGTTTAATTTAGGTTTAGGGTTTTTTAAAAAATTATGTAAACTGGTAGGTTTAGGTTTACTTAGTTTATTTAGTTTATTTTATTTTTATTTTTATTTAGGTTTATTTTTTAAATTTCTTTAGTTTAGTTTATTTATTTTAGTTTAGGTTTTTTATTTTAGTTTATTTTTTAGGTTTAGGTTTAGGTCAATATTTACTATTTAGGTTAGTTTTATTTTTATTTTATATTTAAGGTTTAGGTTTTATTTTTTGTTTTTAGGTTTAGTTTTGGTTTTTATTTTATTTTTTTTAGTTTTATGTATTACGTATATATTTTAGGTTTATTTTAAAGTTTTACTTTTTTAGATTAGGTTTAGGTTTATTTTTAGTTTATTTAATTTTATTTAGTTTAGGGTTTAGGTTTAGTTTATTTTAGGCTTAAGTTTTGGTTTTCTTTATTTTAATAGGTTTATTTCAGTTTTGGTTTAGGTTTATTTTATTTTGTTTATTTTAAGTTTAGGTTACTTTTTAGTTTAGGTTTTAGGTTTTATTTTTATTTATTTTTATGTTTAGGTTTTGTTTAGTTTTTATTTTATTTTATTTAAGGTTTAATTTATTTTTATTTTACATTTTGTTTTTATTTTATTTAGGTTTTTTATTTTTAGGTTTATTTTATTTTTAGTTTATTTTCGGTTTTTATTTATTTTATTTTATTTTAGTTTTTATTTTTTATTTTATTTTATTTTTAGGTTTTGGTTTAGGTTTTGGTTTAGGTTTTAGTTTAGGTTTTTATTTTATTTTATTCTTCTATCTTATATTGGTTTAGGTTTTTTTTATTTTAATTTTAGGTTTTATTTTGTTTAGGTTTAGGTTTTTTGTTATTTAGGATTTAGGGTTTAGGGTTCAAGGTTTGCGGTTTAGGGTTTAGAGTTTTTGGTTGTAGGTTTTGAGGTTTAGGTTTTTGGATTTAGGGTTTAGGGTTTAGGTTTTATGGTTTTAGAGTTTAGGATTTAGGCTTTAGGGTTTAAGGTTAGGGTTTTGTTTATTTTTTAAAATTTTTTTTATTGAATTAGGTAAACTCATAGGTTTAGGTTTATTTAGTTTATTTAGTTTTTTTATTTATTTTAGTTTATTTTATTTTTTTTCTTTTTATTTAAGTTTATTTTTATTTTATTTAACTTTATTTATTTATTTTTGGTTTATTTATTTTAGTTTAGGTTTTTTATTTTAGTTTTTTTTTATTTATTATATTTTTTTTTATTTTTTATTTTTATTTAGGTTTATTTTTTAATTTTATTTTGTTTAGTTTATTTATTTTAGTTTAGGTTTTTTATTGTAGGTTATTTTTTTAGGTTTAGCTTTAGGTCAATGTTTACTTTTTAGGTTAGTTTTATTATTATTTTATTTTTTAGGTTTAGTTTTTATTTTTTATTTTTAGGTTTAATTTTGGTTTTTATTTTATTTCTTTAGGTTTTTGTTTTACGAATATATTTTAGGCTTATTTTAAAGTTTAATTTTTTATTAAGTTTTGGTTTCTTTTTAGTTTATTTAATTTTATTTAATTTAGGGTTTAGGTTTAGTTTATTTCAGGCTTAGGTTTAGGTTTTGTTTATTTTAGTTTATTTTAGTTTAGTTTAGGTTTAGATTTATTTTATTTTGTTTATTTTATGTTTAGGTTACTTTTTAGTTTATGGTTTAGGTTTTATTTTTATTTATTTTTAGGCCTAGGTTTTGTTTAGTTTTTATTTTATTTTATTTAAGGTTTAATATATTTTTATTTCAAGATTTATTTTTATTTTATTTAGGTTTTTTTAGGTTTATTTTACTTTTAGTTTACTTTTGATTTTTATTTATTTTATTTTAGTTTAGTTTTTATTTTTTATTTTATTTTATTTTTAGGTTTTGTTTTAGGTTTAATTTTATGTTTTAGTTTAGGTTTTTATTTTATTTTATTCTTCTATTTTATATAGGTTTTAGTTTAGGTTTTTATTTAATTTTATTCTTCTATTTTATATAGGTTTAAATTTTTATTTATTTATTTTATTTTTAGGTTTTATTTTGTTTAGGTTTAGGTTTTTGGTTTTTAGGGTTTAGGGTTTAGGGTTTAAGGTTTAGGGTTTAGGGTTTAGAGTTTAGGGTTGTAGGTTTTAGGGTTTTGGGTTTTGGTTTTAGGGTTTAGCATTTAGGGTTTTAGAGTTTAGGGTTAAGGGTTTAAGTTTTAGGGTTAGGGTTTTGTTTATTTTTATTTTTATTTATATATTTTTTTTGGAATTAGGTAAACTTATAGGTTTAGGTTTATTTAGTTTATATTATTATTTTTTATTTAGGTTTATTTTTATTTTTTTTTAATTTTATTTATTTATTTTTGATTTATTTATTTTAGTGTTGGTTTTTTATTTTAGTTTGCTTTTTAGGTTTAGGTTTAGGTTTATTTTTTAGTTCAGTTTTATTTATTTTATTTTGATCTTTAGGTTTTATTTTCTATTTTTGGTTTAGGTTTAAGTTTTTTATTTTATTTTTTAGGTTTTGGTTTTAGTTTTTTATTTTAGGTTTATTTTAAGATTTTATTTTTTAGTTTAAGTTTAGGTTTATTTTTAGTTTATTTTAATTTATTTAATTTAGGTTTAGGTTTTATTTATTTTAGCTTAGTTTATTTTAGTTTAGGTTTAGGTTTATTTGATTTTTATTTTAGGTCTAGGCTTTTTTTAGTTTTGGGTTTAAGTTTTATTTATTACTTATTTTTTGGTTTATTTTTAGATTTATGTTTTTATTTAGTTTTTATTTTATTTTTTTTTATTTTAGGTTTAGCTTTTATTTTAATTTGGTATTTTATTTTTTTTAGTTTAGTTTAAGCTTTTATTTATTTTTATTTAGTTTAGTTTTTATTTTTTTATTTAATTTTCTTTTTAAGTTTAGGTTTAGGTATTGGTTTACATTTTAGTTTAGGTTTTTATTTTATTTTGGTTTAGGTTTGTTTATTTATTTTATTTTTAGGTTATATTTAGTTTAGGTTTAGGTTTTTAGGTTTTTAGGGTTTAGGGTTGCGGGTTAGGTTAGGGTTTAGGGTTTAGGGTTTAGGTTTTAGGGTTTAGGTTTTAAGTTTTAGGTTTTATGATTTAGGCTTTAGAGTTTAGGGATTTAGGGTTTAGGGTTTAGGATTTATGGTTTTTAGGGTTTAGGGTTTAGGGTTTAGGGTTTAAGTTTTAGGTTTAAGGTTCAGGTTTTAGTTTAGGGTTTAGGATTTTTGGTTCTTTTTGTTTAACATAGAACAAATTCAGATTCAATATTTCTTCTTTTTGATTTCATCAACCAAGTAATACACTAAGTTTTCTAAGCCACAAGAGACTATAGAGATCAAAATTATGCACACATAGACCAAATCAAAAACCCTAGATTGCATGAACTGTCTCTATTATAAAACAGTTCCATAAGCAGCAGATCAGTTAGGCCGTTCTTCATTTTCTCTAGTTCCCATCAGAACCACCCTAGCCTCTCGAGTAGCAAGATCCACCATCATATCCCTGATGTCTCCCTCTGCCACACCACGACTGCAACCTCCGTCGGTCCTCCCACCACCATAACCACCACTGCCCCGACCACCATCTCCAAATCCAGTAGCACCTCCAGATCCCCCACCACCACTATGATAACAGCCACCTCTGCCTTCTCCTGCACCACTAGATCTACACTTAGTCTTGTTGACGATGATGTTCCCATCATCAAGGTTCTTCCCATTCTTAAGGTTTAGGTTTATTAAGTTTTAGGGTTTAGGTTTATTTTAAATTTACTTCGTTACTTTAGGTTTAGGTTTATGGTTTGGGGTTCAAGATTTAGGGTTTAGGGTTTATGATTATGGTTTAGGGTTTAGGGTTTAGTGTTTATGCTTTAGGGTTTAAGGTTTTTAGGGTGTAGGGTTTATGGTTTAGAGTTTAGGATTTTTAGGGTTTAGGGTTTAGGGTTTAGGGTTTAGGTTTTAGGGTTTGGGTTTAAGGTTTAGGGTTTTAGGGTTTAGGATTTAGAGTTTAGGGTTTTTTTTGGGGGGGGGGGGTTAGGTTGTAATTTTATTACCATATAAGGAAAAGATATAATATCCTTAAAAGCAGTAAAGCTCTAAAATTCTACTCCTCTCAAAGCTACAAGAAACCTAAAGAGCTAAACTCCCATCTAAGTAGATTAGATAAAGAAAACAAAATAAAAGAGCAAATACAATAGCTAAAAATCATAAGAGAAAAAGACATAGTGTAAGACTAAAACAAATCCAGAAAATAAAAAGAAATAATAGTTCATGATTTCTTTGAGAAAGCAAGATAAGATCCACACAACAACACTTGGGTTGACTGAGTACCAACCATTCCCTCTATAAAGTTTCAACCTGTAAAAGAAATTTGCACCACACTACAATGGCAAAAGTCATAGCTAAAAAAAATAAGGATAAAGAGAGGAAATTGAGAGACCTGAGAATGAGAAAGCTCAAGCTCAGTTAGGATCATCTCAAAGATTTATAGATTCATCGATCGACACAAAATAGATTGGCGATATTCTTCAATATATAATCCAAGGGCAAATGGTTTGGCAGAAGCCTTCAACAAAAAAAGTGGTTAAACTACTCAAGAAGATCTTCTCTAATAATAAAATATAATGACATACCAAACTAATAGAGGTAATATGGGCATATCAAACTACCTACAACATGCCGACTAAAGCCACCAACGATTGAATAATTCTTCTGACATCGACCAATCATTTGTTAGTTTTTTTATTGAGAGAAAAGTCAACCGATATGCCCTTAGGCATGGCCATATATAACATAGAAATCACACTTAAAAAAGGTGGACAATTAGAAGATAAAACAATCACACAAAAGGGGGCCAAAGGTAGCCACGAATCACCAGAAACCAAAAGTCCAATCTAAAGGATCAACAAAGGTTCAGCCAACACAGCAAAAGGCTCCAACAAATTATCCAAGAATAAGGAAAAGACCAACAAGGAAAAAAAATCAACCAACCAAGATTCCAAGGACAATTAAAAGTACTCCAACCAAACCTGCTACATAAATTAGCCATAAGAAAACCACCAGAGAATATCCCATAATAAGTAACCAACAAAGGAAGCATCCCTAGCAACCAAGGAAAAAAAGAAAACCAACAAAACACCATACAATAGAGGTCCAAAAGAAGATCAAATACCATAGAAAGGAAACAATAGTAGTTAGCCAAGACTTGCTAAAAAACCAAACTTCCCTAGAAACAAAAACTAACCTGACAGGAAGCATAATAATAATGCAAAACGTGCTACAAAGAATGCACCCAGTAGAGGCAAATCTTAGGAGAATTACTAAAGCCAAAACTAAGGCAAAAGAAGTATCTAATAATAAACAACAAGGAAATAGGAGGCAAACCCCAAAATGTAGCTAGGAAATTCTACAAAAAAAGGTTTAGAAAGGCAACAACGAACAACAATTCCCACTAGGAAGGCCACCCATCCATGAAAATTAGAAACAGAATTCATGTCTGGGGAGAGCCAACAAAACCAATAGAAAAAGAGCAAACCAAAAGTAGCCACCAACATTTAGCCAACCCATCTGGAAAGACAAGAGCCACAGTAGGTAACCACCGTGCCAACCTAAAAGCTAGAGGTAAAAACATAACCACCACCCAAAAGTGGAAATAAGTTTAGGTTTAGGGTTTAGGTTAGTTTAGGGTTTAGGAGGGGTTTAGGGTTAATTTATGGGTTTAAGTTTAAGTGTTTAGGTTAGTTTAGGGTTTAGGGTTTAGGATTTATGGTTTTTTTTTTTTGCATTTATGGTTTAAGTATGGTTTAGGTTTACGCTTAGGTTTATTTTAGGTTTAGGTTTTTTTATAAGTAAACCAATGTTTAGGATTATTTAGTTTATTTTTTATTTTAGTTCATTTATTTTATTTTATTTAAGTTAATTTTATCTTTATTTAGTTTAGTTTATTTATTTTAAGTTTATTTATTTTAGTTTATTTAAGTTTATTTGTTATTTATTTTTTTTTTAGGTTTAGGTTTTATTTTAGTTTAGGTTTAGGTTTGATTTTATAGGTTTTGGGTTTTATTTTATTTAGGTGGGTTTATTTTAGTTTATTTTAATTTATTTAGTTCTGAGTTTGGTTTTATTTAGGTTGTGGCTTACATTTATTTTAGTTTAGTTTTTTTTTAGGTTTTTATTTTTTAATTTTTAGGTTTTCTAGTTTGTCCAGATTTTATTTATTATATTTAAGTTTATTTTAGCCAGTTATTATTTAGTTTTTATTTACATTTTAGGTCTTTTGGTTGGGTTTTGGTTAGGTTTGGGTTTAGGGTTTAGGGTTTATTTTAGGTAGGGTTTTTAATTATATTTTATTTTAGTTTAGTTTTATTTTTATTTTATTTTAGTTTAGGTTTACTTTAGGTCTAGTTTTTTAAGTTTAGGTTTTAGTTTAGGTTTTATTTTGTTTTATTTTTTTATTTATTTAGTTTAGGTTTTTTATTTATTTTGATTTTAGCTTTATTTAGTTTTAGTTTAGGTTTTAAACTTTTAGTTTTATTTTAGGTCTGGGTTGTGATTTAGGGTTATGTTTAGTTTGGTTTGGCCTAGGTCAGGTTTGTTTAATTTAGGGTTTAGATTTTGGGTTTGTGGTTTAGTTTAGGTCATTTTTGGTTTTTTTTTTTTAATTATGTAAACTAGTAGTTTTAAGTTTATTTAGTTTTAGTTTTATTTATTTAATTTAGTTTATTTTATTTTTAGTTTATTTAGATTTATTTTATTTTATTTAGTTTAGTTTTATTTTATTTATTTAGTTATTTTAGTTTATTTTTAGGTTTATGTTATTTTTTAGTTTAGTTTATTATTTTATTTTTAGTTTTTTATTTTTTTATTTTAGGTTTTTTATTTTATTTTTTTTATTTTGGGTTTTATTTTTTTTAGTTTATTTTAGTTTATTTTATTTTTATTTTAGTTTAGGTTTGATTTAGTTTATTTTAGTTAGGTTTATTTATTTATATTTATATTTTATTTTAGTTTAGGTTTTGTTTAGTTAGGTTATTTATTTATTTTAGTTTATTTTAGGTTTATTTTTTTTATTTTATTTTATTTTATTTTAGTTTTAGAGTTTAGTATTTTATTTTTTTTTATTTTTATTTTAGTTTATTTATTTATTTTTAGTTTAGTTTATTTATTTTAAGTTTTAGTTTAGGTTTTTTATTTTATTTTTATTTTTTTATTTTAATTTTATTTATTTATTTTGGTTTTATTTTAGGTTTATGTTTTTTTTTATTTAGGGTTTAGGGTTTAGGTTTAATTTTGCATTTAGTTTAGGATTTTTTAGGAAAGTTTGAATTTTAATAAAATAAAGGATAATCCTTAAAGCAAAGCCCTCTATAAGAAACCTAAAGAGCTAAATCTTACAATGGAAAATAAAGAAAATACAGCAAAGCAATAGAAAACCCAAAATAAGACTAATATAACTCAAGAAAGAAGTCATGATCCAGGTCTAAAGATAAGCAAGATCCACATACTTGAGTTTCAGTAAAGATCATTCCATCTATGAAGTTCCAACCAAAAGAAACACAAAACTACAATGGAATGGTCATATTTAGAAGGTAAAGTAGATCATTTAAGAGAGATCATGTCCATCATAGAACCAAACCATATCCACATCCTAGAGAAGATAAGCAAGAGAAAATAGCAACTAAGATAGCCGTACCAACCCAACCCACCAACCAAAACCCATAATAAACCAATCACTTAAAGCCAACATCCCAGAAGTTACAACAGGATCAGTGGTCAAGCTAAAATAAACCAAGCAGTAACTCCACCGAAGGCACCACCAATAAGAAGAGAAACATGAAAAGGGCAAGTAAAAATAGGGGAATACAAATCGAAAGCAAAATAGTCCCAAAGGCAAAACAACAACCAACAACTATCTCCAGAGCACTAGCAATCCAAATCCAAGAGCAAAACCTACACTCAAATAGCAAAATAGTAGGAGATAAGCAGCAGTAGAGAGAGGAAAGCTATAGCATAGAGAGGCCAAGAAGGGAATCCAAAAATTACCATCAAAACCACCACCAAGGCAGCCAAAAGAACAACAAATCCACAACCACCAACCAAGAGGCAAATGTCAAGAAATAAGGAGAGCTAAATAAACTAGAGGGAGTCAATACCAATAGACAACATAAATCCCAAAACACAAAGCCACAACACAAGCATCCAAGGCAAGACAGCAGCCATAAAAACCCCCTCAAGCAGCTAACCCTCGATAACAAGTCCTAAAACATGACAAAAAAAACCACAAGAACTCATATGCTCCACCAACAAAATAGCCAATAAAACCACCTAGGCTAGTAGCCAATAGGATGACCAACAAGAGAAATTAGAGCAGCAGTAAAACTGACACCCAAACTAAGAACAAAAATAAAAGAAAAGTAGCTGCACCTAAGAGAGGATAACTAACCTAGGAGCAGACTAGAAACCCAACTAAAGAACCCAACCAAAAGCACCTAAACCAACCAACAAACACAGCCAACCCATCCACCCGGCCAACCAGCCCAGCCAGCAAAAATAGCCAACTAGCCCAATCAGTCGACAAAATTAACTAGCAGACAAAGCCAATACGAAGCCCAAAAAAGAGGGAAAGAATAACAACAGACAAAGCCACAACCCACATGGAGATCTCAAAAATAACCAAGAAACAAAAATGGTAGTCACCTAGCTAGATGAAGGCCAAGGAGGACCACCCAAAAACAAGCAACAAAATTATAAGGTAAGGAGCTGGCCCAGAGACAAATAAAACCCTTTCCAATTCCCAAAGAGCAGACAATCACAATAAAGGAGAAAATAAGAAGACAACAAAGATAGAATAGCTACCTCTAATCCACAAGGCAGAGGAAAAGCCAACCAGCAGAAGTCCCCATGGAAAACTAAGAAAGGAGAACATCAACCACAAAAAAACCCAAAACTAAGCCAAGCCAGAAGAGGCCAACAGCAGCTATGAAAAAATAACCACCCAAAACTAACTGAAAATGGAAGAAGCAATCATAGAACAGAGCCAACCATAGTAAAAAATCAATTCTGAATAAGGCCATAGCCAACCAAAACTAGAGGCCAACCCAATATCCATTAATAAAAAGGGTAAGCCAAAAATGGGCACAACAACAACCAAATAGGAGACCCTCAAAAAATCATTAGCTGTGTGACAAAAGAAGCATAGCATTAGCCATAGAAAGAAAACCACCAGTCTTAGAGGGGAGTGAAATCAATTATAACCACTACGACCCAAAAAGTATTTGTCAAGTATAGAATAGGGTTAAGAAGAAGGGGGTTTTTAAGTATAGAAATAAACTCAAAAAAAACCACTTCCTAGTGAGGGAAGCATAAAATAAACAACCAAAAAATAGTTTGAAAAAACCACCGTAGCAAAAAGATCAACAAAATAACATAATGTTAAAATCTGAGGTAAGATACTATAGTGCTATACAGATTGACTAGACCACGCATATGTTTAGGTAAGCTATGGTTATCAAATAAAGTGAGTGCATTTAATTCCCCTCCCAAATTAGCCAGGAAATCAGCACAAGCATTACCTTCACGAAGAATGTAAAAATTTTTGTAGCAAACTTGAGAAAGAAGCTTTTAGTGTGATTACGAAGATAAAATAAGTCAGTGTTCCCCATTTTTTTATTATTGAGCATATAAATTAAAAGAAGAGCATCAACTTCAATCCAAATATTAAAGAAGCCTTTGCTTAAACAAATATTAATAGCTTTGTTAATAGCCATGAGCTCAATATAAATAACAGAACAAACTTTGAGGGGGTAGGTAAAAGCACAAATGATAGTACTTTTAAAATCCCTAAGAATTCCACCACAACCATATTTGTTTGGGGAAACAGAACCATCAGTATTGATCTTAAGAAATTTTATTTTAGGCTTAATCCAATGTATCATCCTAATACTCTTGTAGGAAGGATCATCATGTAAAGTGATACCCGATTTTTAGCTACAAATTTATAACTTCTAGAGTGAAGATTACTAATTAAATATGCATTTAACAAAGTATGAATTTTTTTTAGTTCTAGTAAGGATCCTTTTATGGTTCATAGGGATACCACGATATTTAGCATCATTTCTATCCATCCAAATGAACCAATAATGGGAAATAGTAATTAAAACTTTGATATGACCTTACACAATTTTATGGAAACAAACTTCAAGAAGTTGATATAATGAAAGAGAGCCATGAAAATAGTTAGTGTTAAATAAATCATCATGCCATATCCAAAGTTTGGAAGCAATAACATCATTGATAAAAACATGATTACCATTTTTAATATGAAAGCAACAATAATACCTAGAAGGTAAATAAAACCCTTTAAGCTAGAGCAAGGAATCAGCAGAGATGAAGTTATTCAAAATCTTCTAAGCTAAAATAGAATAAGAAATGGCAATGATATTGTTCCAAAGTTTAATGAAAACATTAGAAGTGTTCTAATAAAATTTCAAACCTCTTTAAGAACGAAATCACCATTGTAAGAGAGCTTGAAAAGAATTTGATCCAATTTATTAGAAAAAAATAGCGATGTTGCAAAACTTGTCGAAAAAAAGGAATAGGAATGTTGTTCTTAAGTTTGTTTGTATTTTAATTATTATTAAGCCAAAAAGAGTTAACTTTGATAGCAACAGTAGAGTGTGTAGATAAAAGGGAGTCAATAGAGCCATTGCCAATCCAATTATCTTGCCAAAAGAAGAACCTGAATGAATACCCCAAGATATTAAGGATTCAACAACCCATTTAATGGAGCAAAGCCTTTTCCAAACCGGAGAGTCACCAACTTTATAAGCATAGGTAAGAGGGTGTTTACCTTGGCAATATTTTTCCATCATAAAATTAGCCCAAAGGCTATCATTCTTTCTAAAATTCCACCAGAGCTTATGAGAGAAGGCAATGATAGCTTCATGAATAGGTTTGCAACCAAGACTACCTTCAATCAAAGGACCAAAACACTTATTCCAAGATGTCCAATGCATTCTCTTAATAGAATTATTGGACCTCCAAAAACATTTATTAAGCATGCGATCAATTTTGATAAGTGTAGAATTTGTGGGAATAATAGTTTGAATCAAATAAAGAGGGACTGCATTAAGAGTGCTTTTAAGAATAGTAAGCCTGCCACCAAAGGAAAGTAAATGGAATTCCCAAACATATATTTTATTTAAAATTTTTTGAATTAACTCATCAAAAAGGAGGGATCATTTTGGACCTTTAGAAAGAGGAGCACCCAAGTACTTAAGAGGTTAGTGTTGATGTTTAAAATTACAGATTTGCAAGAATTTGATTGATTTTATTATTGTAGATACTTGAAAAAGTAATAAAATAGCTTTTCTTATCATTCATAGAAAGACCACTTTCTCTACCAAATTTATTTAAAAAAATCTTGATGTTGTTGATATGATGAATAGAAGCATTACAGAACATAATAAAATCATCTACAAAGCTTAAGTGGAAAAAAGTAAGACCACCAAAAGTTTTGTAGCACATACTAGGATTATTTAAGAATAACTAAATTGATGCTCCTAGATATGTACTCAACATCAATAATAAATAAAGCAACAGATGAAGGATCCCCTTATCTTAAGACATGGGAAGAAGGATAGAAGCCCAAAGCTTCCCCATTAAGCAAAATAGAGAACTAGACAATATTAATATAATTTTTAATAAGAAAAATAAATATAGCAAAAAACCCAATTAAATTTAGAATATGGAAAAGGAAATCCAAGAGATATTATCAAAAGCCTTGGTAATATCTAATTTGAAAAGAATGTTTCCACCTCTAAGTCATGAATTAATTCTTGGGCAAGTAAAATGTTATCAAAAATAGATCTACCTCTACCAAAACCAGTTTGGTTTAGAGAGATAATCTTATGAAGTAAAAGATTAAGCTTGTTGGCAAGAACTTTGGAAATTAGCTTATTGAAGAAGGTGTAAGAACTAATAGGTCTAAAATCACTCCAATAGTCTGGGTTATCTTTCTTAGGTATGAGAGCATTAGAAGAGCTTGAGAAATATCTAGGAAAAGGATTTCCATTAAAAAAATTTAACCATAGCCTCAATCAGATCATTTTTAATAATAAAAAACATTTTTAGAAAAATTTGGTAGTGAAACCCTCCAGAACAGCAATAGAATCTATATTCATGCTATTAAAAAATTTAAAAAATTCTTCTTCATTAGGCATAATAGTATGAAAATTGTTATCATCATTGGTAATAATAGAAGGAATTAAGTGTGATTTAGAAATAGCTTCATAAGAGCAACTCTTATTAAGCATATTTTTAAAGTAATTAATGACTGAATCTTTAATCTTATTATTGTCTGTAATTCATTCACCATTGTCATCTTTAATTTTTTAAATATTATTTAAGGCTCTTATTTTATTAACTAAAGCATGGAAATAGCTAGTTATCATGCACCATCTGTAATATGTTTACTAGCAACTTTTTGACATCAATAAGTCTCTTTCATATTTTGAAAATTAACATCCTTATCTTTTGCCTCAGTCAGGTCCTTAATCTTAGAAGTATCAGACATAACAGAGACTTCAAGATCACAAACCAATTGTCTCCATATCTTTGATATTAGCAAAAAGGTTTTTTAAATAATGCTTGTTCCACCAACTAGAGTTTATTTAAGTATTTTAAGCTTAATCTAAATTCTTCTCATCCCCATAATAGAATTATTAGGATGTAAAGGTGCTTTCCAATTGTTAGTGACAACATTAAAAAACTCAATATGCTAAATCCACATGTTTTGAAATCTAAAAGGAGAGAAATTTTTTAATCTATTAGAATTATCTTTAATAGAAACTAAAAGAGGACCATGATCAGACAAGGTCTCTTAAATGATTGAAGTAATAGGCCATTGAGTAATCCAATGAGTATTAAAAAGAATCGTCCAACCTTGCCAAAGTCTAGAGTTTTTCCATGTATAATTAGAACCCTTAAAACCAATATTAATGAAATTACAATCAAAGATCATATTGATATATTCTTCCATGGAATAAGTATTAGAAAAGCAACCACCACTTCACTTAGAAGAGAATAAAATAGTGTTGAAATCACAACCAACAAACCAAGGTTTATTGATAAAGGTGGAAAAATTAGTCAAGTTATCCCAAAGAAGATTTCTACTAGATCTATTAAAAGATGCGTAAACAAAAGAGCCCAAAACACAATAATCACCACAAGAGATTTGAGTGTTGACAACTTGATAAAAATCATCAAGAATAAAAATTCGTACAAAGTTATTTCAAAAACAACAAATCTCATTACTAACATTAGAGAAAAAATTATTGAAATTGATCATTCAAGCAACATGGTTAATTTTATTCGCATGAATAAGCGGCTTAAGAATAATATGTAAAGAAATATTATGAATATAACAAAAAATTCTAATACATTTATGAATAGAGAATGTACCAATCCCTCTAACATTCCAAGCTAAAAAATTAAAAATAAAGATAAGAAAAGGTGGGGGGGAGTGGAGTAAAAGTTACTTGAGAGAAGAGAGGGAGGGTGCAGTAGTTCTAGTGTTTCTTGGCAATTTAAAAGAAAAGATTTTAACATTTTTTTTCTTTTTCAAATAGAAAGTTTGGAAGCCATTTTCTTTTCCCTTTAAATCATCATTTGAAAATGATTTAGCAACATTATTCACAGATTTAGGAGAAATATATTGATGAGAAGTGAATTCTCCCTCTTCTAAGATGCTAGAATTTATTAAAGATAAATGAGCTTCGAGAATTGCAAGGGATGGAGCAAAGTCTAATTTATTAAGAAGGCAGGTGGGAACACCAAACCCTTCTTCATCATTAGCCAAATTATCAGATAAAAGAAACCTTTTTGAGAAGTTAAATCATACTAATTTGAAATATGGAATCAAATTTACCAACCTAAATATCATGAGGTATTAAAGATAGATTTTTCATTGAATTAGAATGATGCATTATATTAAATTCCTCATTTATGTTCTCCATTAAAGCTTTAATTTCATCTATCAAAGCCAGCAAGGTTGCATGGATCGAATTAGAGGAAACAAAATCATCATTTAAAAGTTTAGAAAAGCTATTATTTTTCACATTAGAAGCCTTCAATTGCTCAGAAGAAATAAAAGGTAAATCAGCATTATTAGGAACATTCAAAGAATCCTTTTTTTTTCCAAAGTAGTTTTTTGATATTTAGCAGTGGTCGCCCTAGGGTTAGGAATATAAGTTTAATTAATAAGGATTTTCTTTTTTAGGTGAAGATGAAGAATGAAATAATCAGAATTATCATGCCCATAGATTTTACAGTGAGAACAAAAGATAAGGAAATTTTCAAATTTAATTCTTTGCATATAATCGTAATTTTTAGATCACAACTAGATTCTTTTGGGTGTTTCTTGGTAATGTCCAATTCAACAAGGATTCTAGCCATGAGTCGAGATGTATCAACAATTTGCAATGGCCAACCAAGAAAGCACCCCACAGTAAAAAGAAATTCCTAGTTACCAAAATGAATTCACATATTTAGGAGAGAAATCCAAACAAGAATAATTAGGGATTCTTCTTTAATATCAAATAGTGGAGACCATTTCAGCAACCTCATTTGTCAATTGAAAACAAAATAAGAATGATGAGAGAAAACATAAGAGTAATCCAAATCATTTATCAACTGAATCAAAATGTGGTGAGGATCAATTAAACTAATCATAAAAGCACATGAATGTTTCAAACTATGAAAGAAAGAGCAAATGTTTTCTAGATTATGCCTACGAAGAGTAAACTTTCCAACCAAGGTGAATTCAAATAGCTTAGCAAGATTTTACACAACTAGATCAGAACACATAATCGTATGCATGCATTAAAAAGAAGTCAAAATAAGTTCTAGGGACTCACCTGTATAGCCATCCTTACCATTGAGAATGTCTTTGAATGATTTTGAAGCTACCAAAGCCTGGGTAGATGATGCTTTAGCAGAATCCATAAGACCTTCAGTTTTCCCCAAGAATCATTAAAGAAGATGCTAAGCCATGACGTCACTCCAAGAAGGACATGAAATTAGCTAGTGGCTATCGATTCCATAATGGATCCAGTGAAAATCCCTCAAAATAGCCATCAAGTAGCGTCCAAAAAACCCAAAATGAGAGTAAGAAAGGAAAACTGCTAGAGCATGAGGAGAGGGCTCGAGGGTGGAGTTTATTCACTTTAATTTTTTAATATTACTAGGGTTTAGGGTTTATAGTTAAGGGTTTAGGGTTTATGATTTAAGGTTTAGTGTTTTAGGGTTTAGGGTTTAGGGTTTACAAATAAGGTTTTTTATTATTTAGGGTTTTTGGTTTAGGGTTTAGGTTTTAGATTAGGGTTTAGGGTATTTGGTTTTTTTAACAGAGAATAAATTCATATTCAACAATTCTTCTTTTCGATTTCATCAACCAAGTAATACACCAAGTTTTTGAAGACCCAAGCGACACATAGATAAAAAATTAGCACACATAGAGAAAATCAAAAACCCTAGATAACTAGAACTATCTCTATTATAAAGACACAGTTCCATAAGCAACAAATTAGATTGACTGTTCTTCAGCTTCTCGAGTAGTGGAATCCACCATCATATCTCCGATCTCTCCCTCTGCCACCATAATGAATGTAACCACCGTCACTCCTCTTGCCTCCATAATCACTACTACTCTGACCTCCATGTCCATGTCCACTAGCACCATCAGATCCCCCACCACCACTATGATAACTTCTGCTTTTGACTATAGCAATATATCTAGACTTAGCCTGGTTGATAGTGATAGTCCTCTCATCAAGGTTCTGTCCATTCTTAAGGTTTAAGTTTAGGGTTAGGTTTATTAAATTTTAAGGTTTAGGTTCATTTTTTAATTTATTTAGTTACTTTAGGCTTAGGTTTAACATCTTAGGTTTAGGGTTGTAGGGTTTATGCTTTAGGCTTTGGGTTTAGTATGTGGGTTTAAGATTTATGGTTTAGGCCCAGTGTAAGGTGGGTTAATTTTTTTAGGTTTAGGGTTTAGGGTTTAGGTTTGTGGGTTAGGTCAGGTTGATTAAGGTTTAGGATTTAGGATTTAGATGGTTTAGGGTTTAGGGTTTTAGGTTCAAGTTATTTAGGTTTAAGGCTTGGGGGTATTATTTTGGTTGGGTTCACCAGGGTCAGGTTTAGATTTGAGTTTAATGTTTAGAAAGGGTTTAAGGTGGGTTGGCTCAGGGGGCTTTAGATATGTTTAGGGTTAGTTTAGTGGGGGTTTAGGGTGGGGCCTGTGGCCCAGGTTTAGGGTCAGGTGGGGTGTAGGTTAGTCAGTTTAGTGGGGTGGCCTGTGAGCCCAGCCTTAGTTTATTTAGATTTACATTTAATTTACTTTGGGCCATTTAGTTTTATTTTATTTTAGGTTTATTTATTTATTTTAAGGTTTATTTAGGGTTAGATTTTAGTTTGGGTTTTATTTTATTTTATTTTATTTCATTTTGGTTTAGTTTGTTTATTTATTTTATTTTTAAGTTTTATTTAGTTTAGGGTTAGGTTTTAGCTTTTAGGGTTTAGGGTTTGGGGGGTTTAGGAGTATAGGGAAATTGTTTAGTGTTTTGGTTTTTTTGGTTTTAGATATGTGTTTAGGGTTTATGTTTTAGGATTTAGGGTTTAGGGTTTAGGGTTTATGGTTTAGGGTTCAAGTTTTAGTTTAGGGTTTAGGGGTTTTGGTTTTTCTTTGTTTAATAGAGAACAAATTTAGATTCAATTTTTCTTCTTTTTGATTTCAACAACCAAGTAACACACCAATTTTCTAAGACACAAAGGACAACACACCCATATAGAAAATTAAAATCCTTTGATAACTAGAACCATCTCTATTATAAAGACACAATTCCATAAGTAGTAGATCAGATTAGTTTTTCTTTAGTATCTCTAGTTCCCATCAGAACCACCTCAGCCTCTCGAGAAATGGGATCCACCATCGTATCCCCAATTTCTTCCTCCACCACCACCACTATTGAAACCATCATTGCTCTTCCCACCTCCATAACCACCACTACTCATACCTCCACCTCCATATCCAATGACGCCTCTAGATCCCCCTCCACCACTGCGATAATCACCGCCACTGCCTTCTCCTCCACAGCTAGATCCAAACTGAACCTGGCTAACGGTGATGTTCCTGCCATCAAGGTTCTGCCCATTCTTCGAGTTTATGTTTAGGTTTATTAAGTTTTAAGGTTTAGGTTTATTTTTTACTTCATTTACTTACTTTAGGTTTAGTTTTAGGGTTTAGGGTTTAGGGTTTAGGGTATATTATTTAGGATTAAGGATTTAAGGTTTTACGGCCTTTGCGTTTAGGGTTTAGGGTTTTTCAGGGATTAGAGTATATGGTTTAGGGCTTAGGGTTGTAAATTTAGTGTTTAGGATTTAGGAATTAGGGTTTAGGCTTTTTTTTTCTTAAATTAAGTAAACTAGTATGTTTCAGTCTATTTAGTTTATTATTTATTTATTTTAGTTTATTTTTTTATTTTTATAAGAATTAGGGTTTAGGGTTTTTTCTTAAATTAAGTAAACTAGTATTTTATCTATTTAGTTTATTATTTATTTATTTTAGTTTATTTTATTTTTTATTTTATATTTTATTTTATTTAATTTATTTTATTTATTTTCGGTTTATGAATTTTAGTTTATTTTTGTCTTATATTTTAAGTTTAGGTTTAGGTTTATTTTTTTTATTATGTTTAGGTTTAGGTATTTATTTTATTTTTTGAGGTTTAGGTTTTAGGTTTTTATTTTTAGTTTATTGTTAAGTTTAGGCTTATTTTTAGTTTATTTTATTTTATTTAGTTTAGGTTTATGTTTTGGTTTAGTTTATTTTAGGTTTAGGTTTAGTTTTAATTTATTTAATTTAGTTTATTTTAGTTTAGATTTAGGTTTATTTTATTTTGTCTATTCTTTTTCCTTTAAGTTCAAGTTTTTTTATTATAGTTTAGGGTTTAGATTTTATTTTTTAATTAATTTTTAGGTTTTATTTTAAGGTTTATTTTTTAGTTTTAGGTTTTTATTTAGTATTTGTTTTATTTTATTTTAGGTTTATTTTATTTTATTTTAAATTTAGGTTTTATTTTTGTAAGTTTTTATTCTTAGGTTTATTTTTTTTAGTTTAGGTTTTCTTTATTTTATTTTAGTTTATTTTTTATTAGTTAATTTTATTTTCCTTTTAGGTTTAGGTTTTATTATATTTTATATTTTTATTTATTTAGGTTTAGGTTTTTTTATTTTATTTTATTTACTAGTTTGTGTTTTGTGTTATTTAAAGGTTTTGGGGTTTATGGCAGATTAGCAATACGTAAACTGAACGAATTGAGGATTTAGGGTTTTAGGCCCAGGTCAGCTTAGTTGGGATAGTGGCCCAGGGGTTTGGCCCAGGCTTAAAGGAGTGGTGGATAGGCCCATGATTTAGGATTGGATTGTGGTCAGGATCTGAGTGTTTAAGTTTTAGGCCATGAGGGTTTAGGATTTAGGTTAATTTATAGGGGTTGTAAGTCATGGTGAGTGGTTAGAGCCAATTTAGGAGGTTTTAGGGTTTAGTATTTAGGAATAGGGTAGGGTTTAGGGTTTTCTTTAGAATCCTAAACAAGTAGTTTAGGTTTATTTAGTTTATTTTTAGTTTTGTTTATTTTAGTTTTATTTTATTTGGAACATTTATTTTTTTATTTAACTTAGTTTATTTACTTTAGGTTTATTTATTTTGTTTAGTTTTTATTTTAGTTTATTTTTAGGTTTAGGTTTATTTTATGATTTTAGTTTAGTTTTATTTTTACTTTATCTTTAGGTTTTAGGTTTATTTTTTTTATTTTATGTTTAGGTTTTGGTTATTTATTCATTTTATGTGTATGTTTTAGGTTCTATTTTAGGTTTATTTTTTAGGTTTTATTTTTTTAATTTTGATTTTAGCTTTATTTTAGTTTATTTTATTTAGTTTAATGTTTATTCTTTTATTTTAGGATTAGGTTTAGGTTTTATTTATTTTGGTTTGGTTTATTTTAATTTAGGTTTAGTTTATTTTACTTTTATTTAAGGTTTAGTTTTTTTTTTGTTTAGGTTTTATATATATATTTTTTAGTTTAGTTTAGGTTTTTATTTATTTCATTTTAGTTTAGTTTTATTTATTATTTTATTTTCATCTTGGGTTTAGTTTTATGTGACATTTTGGTTTTAGTTTTAGTTTATATTTTATTTTTTTTAGGATGTATTTAGGTTTTTGGGAGTGGTTGGGGTTGGGGATGGTCATGTTTAGTATAGGTTTAAGATTTAGAGTTGTGGAAGGAGTTTGGAGGGTAGGTTAGGATTTAGGGTTGGCCCAGGATTGCAGGTTAGTGTAGGGTGGGTGGGTGTGGTGGGAGTGGAGGAGGGTTTTAGGGATGGCTCAGTGATCAGGATAGGTTTTAGTGTTTATGGTTGATCAGATTTAGTGGTTTAAGGTTTAGGGTACGTTTAAGATTTTTTTTAAAAGAAATTAAACCGTAGGTTGGTATTTATTACATATTTTTATTTATTTTAGTTTATTTTATTTATTATTTTAAGTTTATTTATACTTTATTAAGTTTATTTATTTTTTAGTTTATTTATTCTTGGGTTTTATTTTAGTTTATTTTTAAGGTTTAGGTTTAGTTTTATTTTTTAGTTTAGTTTTATTTTTATTTTATATTTTAGGTGTAGGTTTTATTTTATTTTTTTAGGTTTATTTTATTCATAATTTAGGTTTAGTTTTTATTTTATTTAGGTTTTTTATTTTTAGGTTTATTTTAATTTTTTGTATAATTTAGGTCTTTATTTATTTTATTTTGGTTTAGTTTTATTTGTTATTTTATTTTATTTTATTTTTTAGGATTATTTAGGTTTTAATATAGGTTTATTTTTTTTATCTTATTATTATTTGTTTAAGTTTATTAATTTAATTTTCATGTTTAATTAGTTTAGGTTTTAAGTTTTTTGGGTTTAGTGTCAGGTTTTTGGGTTAATTTTGTAGGTTTAGTTTAGAGTTTAGTATTTTGGTTTTTTGCAGGTTTAGGATTAGGGTTTATGGTTCTGGGTTTAGGGTGGCCCAGGTTTAGGGTTTAGGATTTAGGGTTTTAAAGTTTAGTATAGGGTTTTGTGGTTTAGGGTTTAGGTTTAGTGGCCTGTTTAGGTAGACAAGGGGTTGGGGTTTGGGTTTTAGGTTATTTGGTGGGTTTAGGTTTTAAGTTTTCATTTTATTTATTTAGGTTTAGGTTTTATGATTTAGAGTGTGTTTTTTGGTGGGGTTTTACAGTGGTTTGTTTTTTTAGGGCTTAGGGTTTTTAGGGTTTAGGGTTTAGTGTTTAGGGTTTAAGGTTTAGGGTTTATTATTTTTTCTTAACAAAAAAAATTCAAATTCAATATTTCTTCTTTTCGATTTCATCAACCAAGTAACACACCAAGTTGTCTTGATGCAAGTGACAATATAGATAAAAAATGAGCATGTATAGATCAAATTAAAAACCCTAGATTACTAGAATCTTCTCTACTATAAAGACATAATTCCATCAACAACATATCAGATTGGTTGTTCTTTAATTTCTCCAGTTTCCATCAGAACAACCACCTTGATTATAACCTCTATCGCTCCTCCCACCTCCATAATCACCAATACTCTGACCACCACATCCATATACATCTGACGCTCCAAATCCTACACCACCACTATGATAACCACTGCCTCCACCTTTGCCTCCATCGCCAGATCTAGACTGAGTTGAATTGACGATGATGTTCTTGCCATCAAGGTTTTTCCCTTCATAAGGCTCAGGTTTATTTTTTTATTTATTTAGTTACTTTTGGATTAGGTTTAGGGTTTAGGGCTTGGGATTAGGGTTTAGGGTTTAGGGTTTAGGGTTAGGGTTTAGGGTTTAGCATTTAGGGTTTAAGGTTTAGTGTTTAGGCTTTAAGGTTAAGGTTTTTGAGCTTTAGGGTTTAGAGTTTTTAGTGTTAGTTTAGGGTTTAGGGTTTAGGGCTTAGGGTTAGTTTAGAGTTTATTATTTTGGGTTTAAGGTATAGGGTTTATGGTTTTATGTGGTTTAGGGTTTAGGGTTTGTGGTTAGATTTAGGTTTAGGTTTGTGGTGTAGGTTATGTTTGGTTTAGGGTTGTAGGTTTAGGGTTTAGGGTTTAGGGTTTAGTGTTTAAGATTTAGAGTTTAAGGCTTTTAGGGTTTAGGGTTTAGGGTTTTGTTTATGAAATTAAGTAAACTGATAGGATTAGGTTTATTTAGTTTATTTTTTATTTATTTAAGTTTGTTTTATTTTTTATTTTTATTTAGGTTTTTTAATTTTTTATCTAGTTTAATTTTGTTCATTTTAGTTTATTTTATTTTGGTTTAAATTTTTTTTAATTTAGTTTATTTTTATTTTAGGTATTTATTTTATTTTGTTTATTTTATTTTATTTTAGGTTTAGTTTTATTTTATTTAGTTGTATTATTTTTGGGTTTATTTTAATTTTTTTAGTTTAATTTAGGTTTTTATTTATTTTATTTTGGTATAATTTTTATTTCTTATTTTATTTTTTTTATTTTTAGGTTTAGGTTTAGGTTTAGGTTTAGGTTTAGGATTTATTTTTATTTTATTTAATTATTTTATCTAGGTTTAAGGTTTTATTTCTTTATTTTATTTTTAGGTTTTATTTAGTTTAGGTTTAGGTTTTTAGTTAGGTTATTTAGTTTGTTGGCTTTTTTAGGTTCATGGTTTAGGGTTAGTTTAGGGTTTAGGGTTTAAGTTTAAGGTTTAATGTTTGGGTTAGGTTCTAGGATTTTGAGTTTGGGTTTTCAGTTTAGGGTTTTAGGATTTGTGGATTTGGACAGATTTGTGGCCTGTGGTTTTAGGGCCCAGGATACAGGCCCAGGGTTTGGGTCCGTGGAGGGTTTTGGGTGGGAGCCTAAGTTTCAAGTCTGTTTTTATTTATTTATTTAAGTTTAGGTTTATGGTTTAAAGCCCAACATTTATGGTTTAGGGTTTATAGTTTAGTTTATTTCTAGGGTTTGGGGTTTTAGGGTAGGTTTAGGTAGGGTAAGTTTTTAGGGTTTAGGGTTTAGGTTTAGTTTATGGTTTTCAACGCAAAACCGATCCAACATCTCTTCGATCATCATGCAAACAACCAACAGGTTTAGGTCAGGGAGGGAGGCCTAGGGTGGGAGTAGTGTAGCTGGTCAGGGTTGGATTTAGGCTTTATCAGAGTGGTTGAGGGGTTAAAGTTTAGGGTTAGAGGGTTTAGGGCCCAGGGTAGGGTCAGGTAAGTTTAGGGTAGGGTTTAGGGTTTAGTGTTTAAGATTTAGGTGAAGGTTTAGGGTGGGTTTATGGTTTATTTTGAAATTACAAACCCGACAGTTTAGGTTTATTTAGTTTATTTTAATTTATTTAAGTTTGTTTTATTTTTTTTTTCTTTAGGTTTTTTTAATCTAGTTTTTTTTTTTGTTCATTTTAGGTTTATTTATTTTAGTTTAGGTTTTATTTATTTATTTTAAGAGTTTAGGTTGAGGTTTTTTTACTTTAGTTTTATCTTTATTTTATTTTTTAGTTTAGGTTTGTTTTTTTTAAATTTAAGTATTTATTTTATTTTATTTTTTTATTTTATTTAGTTTTTATTTATTTAGTGTATTATTTTGGTTTATTTTAATTTTAGTTTAGGTTAGGTTTTACTTATTTATTTTAATTTTATTTCTTATTTATTTTATTTTATTTAGGTTTACATTTTAGTATAGGTTTTATTTATTTAATCATATATTTAGGTTTAAGTTTATTTATTTATTTTATTTAGGTTTATTTAGTTTAGGTTTAGTCATGCCATTTAGTTTAGGTTGTGTTAGGCTCAGTTAGTTAGGGCCCATGGTCGGGAGTTTAAGTTTAATGTAGGGTTGCAGGTTTTAGATCTTATGTTTAAGTTTTATGGCCCAGGGTTTAGGGAGGGATCTGAATCAGGGTTTAGGAGCTTTCAGTTTAGGTTTTGGGTTACAGTTAGGGTTTAGGCTCAGGGCCCAGGTTTTGGGTGGCTAGTTTGGTTTATGGAGCTCAGCTCATTTTATATTTTATTTAGCTCAGGTTTTATGGTTTAATGGGGTATGGTAGGGTTCTGAAGTGTTTCAGGGTAGTTTAGGGTCAGGGCTCAGTGTTTAGAGTTTAGGGTTGGGAAGTTTTATTTAGGGTTTAGGGTTGTGGTTGTTAAAGGTCTTTAGGGTGGCTGATTTAGGGCTCAGGATTTGTTGGGCCTGTGGCTCAGTTAGGGCATGCCTAGGTCATTAGGGTTTTTGCTTTTGGTTTATGGTTAAAAATTATTTATTTATTTATTTTTTTTAAAAAAAATTAAGTAAACTAGTATTTTAGGTTTATTTAGTTTATTTTATTTATTTTATTTTATTTTATTTTATATTACATTAGTTTGTTTTTATTTTTTATTTAATTTAGTTTATTTATTTTAGGTTTATTTATTTTACTCGGTTTTATTTTAGTTTATTTTTTGATTTATTTAGGTTTAGGTTTATTTTAGAGTTTAGTTTTATTTTAATTTTATTTTTAGGTTTAAGTATTATTATTTTTTAATTTTAGATTTAGGTTTTAAGTTCTTTTATTTTAGGTTTTATTTTAGTTTAGGTTTAGGTTTAGTTTTAATTTAATTTATTTTATTTAATTTGGGGTTTAGGTTTAGTTTATTTTAGGTTTAGGTTTAAGTTTTATTTATTTTACTTTATTTTATTTTAGTTTAGGTTTAGATTTAGTTTATTTTTTTATTTTAGGTTTAGTTTATATTTAGTTTAGGGTTTAGGTTTTATTTTTATGTTTTATTTTTAGATTTATTTTTGGTGCAGGTTCTCTTTAGTTTTATTTTATTTTATTTTAGGGTTTTATTTTTATTTTATGTTTGGGTTTTATTTGAGGGTTGGGTTTAGTTTATGGTTTAGTGCTTAGATTTAGGTAGGATTAGGGCATAGTGTTTATGTTAGTTTAAGGTTTAGGTTTATGGTTTAGGATTTAGGTTTAGGGTTTAGGTTAGTTTAGGGTTTAGGGTTTAGGGTTTAGGGATTAGGGTTTAAGGTTTCTAGTTTGAGGATTTTTAATGGTTTTAGGGTTTAAGGTTTAGGGTTTAGGGTTTAGAGTTTTTTCTTAATAGAGAACAAATTCAGATTCAACATTTCTTCTTTTGGATTTCATCAACCATGTAAGAGACCAAGTTTTCTAAGATACAGGTGATGATATAGATAAAAAATGAGCACGTATAGAGAAAATAAAAAACCCTAAATAACTAGATTCATCTCTACTGTAAAGACACATTTCCATAAGCAATAGTCGACGCCATTCTTCGCTTCAATTCCCACCTAACCACCCTCATCTTTAGAGTAGCAGAATCTGCCATCATATCTTTTATCTATCCCTTGGCCAACACCATGGTTGTAACCTCCATCGCTCCTCTTGCCTCCATAACCACCACCTCTATATCCACCAGCACCTCTAGATCCCCCACATCCAAATTTTCCTCCCTAACCACCACCTCCATAACCACCATTATATCCACCAGCACCTCTAGTAGGGTTAGGTTTTAGGGTTTATGGTTAAGGTTTAGGGTTTAGGGTTTAGGGTTTAGTTTTTAGGGTTTAGGGTTTAGGGTTTAGCGTTTAGGGATAGCGTAATGTTTAGGGTTTGTGGTTTCAGCTTTTAGGATTTGTGGTAGTGGTTTATGTTTAGATTTAGTTTATGACTGAGGGTTTATGGTTTAGGGATTAGAGTTTAGGGTTTTAGGGTTTTTGTTTGGGGTTTAGGGTTTGGGTTTAAGGTTTACTAGGGTTTAGTAGTATAGAATTTAGTGTTTAGGGTTTAGGTTCATTTTATTTTATTTAGTTTATTTTATTTATTTTAGTGTGTTTTTATTTTACTTTATTTTTTTAGGTTAAAGTTTATTTTAATTTTTTAGCTTAGTTTTATTTTTATTTTATTTTTAGGTTTAGGTTTTATTTTTTTATTTTTAGGTTTTTATTTTATTTTTTTATGTGTAGGTTTTAGGTTTTTATTTTAGGTATATTTTTAGGGTTTATTTTTTTAGATTACATTTAGGTTTATTTTTACTTTAATTTTATTTCTATTTTATTTTTCATGTTTAAGTTTTATATTTTATTTTCATGTTTAGTTTTAGGTTATTAATTTATTTTTTTAGGTTTATGTTTTAGGTTTTTATTTTAGGTTTATTTTTAGGTTTTTGTTTATTTAGGTTAGGTTTATTTTTAGTTTACTATGTTTTATTTTGTTTATGTTTTTGTTTAGGTTTGGTTTATTTTAGGTTTTGGTTCAACTTTTATTTAGTATAGTAAAGTTTATTTTAATTTTGGTTTATTTTATTTTGTTTAATTTATTTTTCTTTTAGGTTTAGGCTTTTTTCTTAAGTTTATGGTTTAGGTTTTCTTTTTATTTATTTTTATTATTAATTTTTAGGTTTAGTTTTAATTCAATTTTATTTTATTTTATTATAGGTTTAATTAATGTTTATTTTAGGTTAAATTTTATTTTATTTAGCTATTTTATTTTTAGGTTTTTTTTATTTTTTAGTTTAGTTTAGGTTTTTATTTACTTTATTTTAGTCTAGTTTAACTTTTATTTTATTTTATTTTATTTTATATTTTATTTAGGTTTATGATATTTATTTTTTTAGGTTTTATTTCATTTAAGTTTATTTTTTAGGTTTTTAAGGATTATAGTTTAAGATTTAGGGATTAGGTAGGTTTGGGGGGTCTAGAGTTTATGGCCCAGGGCCCAAGGCCCATGCCAAGGATCTTGTGGTGGGTTTGGGGCCCAGTGGGTCAGGAGTTTAGTATAGGGTAGGGTTTGAGGGTTGTGGCCTGGGCCAGGCCTGGATCAGGCTCATGGTTTATGGCCCAGTGGCCTTGGCTCAGTGTCAGGTTTAGGGCCTGTGGCTAGCATGGTTTGGGTATAGTCAGGGCTCAGTCTAGTAGTGTTTTGCTTAGTTTATATTTGGGTGGCAGTTGTGGTTCTTGTGGGTTTGTGGGTTGGGTTTTAGTGGGTTTTGGGTTTAGGTTTATTATTAGGGCCTGGATTTAAGTTATGGCTCTTGTAGGGGTAGGCCTAGGTTTAGGTGTTTAGTTTCTGGGGTCAGGATTTGGGCTTGTGGTAAGGTTTAGCTTGTGGGTTGTAGGGTTCATGGTTTGCCTAGGTTTTTTTTTAAGTTAATTTTTTTACTTTTTTTTAAATTAAGTAAATCACTTGGTTTACATTTATTTAGTTTATTAAGTTTATTTTTTATTTAATTTAGTTTATTTTATTCTTTATTTTATTTTAAGTTCATTTTTATTTTTATTTAGTTCAATTTATTTTTTTAGGATTATTTATTTTAGTTTAGGTTTTATATTTTAGTTTATTTTTAAGTTTTAGGTTTATGTTTTGGTTAATTAATTTAGTTTTGTTTTATTTTTATTTTATTTATTATGTTTAGGTTTATTTTTTATTTTAAGGATTAGGTTTAGTTTTTTAATTTATTTTTTTATGTTTAGGTTTTGGGTTTTATGTTAGGTTTATTTTAGGTTTAACTTTAAGTTTAGGTTTAAGTTTATTTTAGTAGTTTATTATATTTGTTTAGGTTTTGGTTTTGGTTTAGTTTATTTTAGGTTTAAGTTTAAGTTTGGTATAATTTAGTTTAGTTTATTTATTTTATTTTTATTTTAAGTTTCATTTTTTTTTAGTTTAAGGTTTAAGTTTTATTTTTTCTTTGTTTTTAGGTTTTTTTTTAGATTTTATTTAGCTTTTATTTTATTTTATTTTAGGTTTAATTAATGTTTATTTTGGTTATATTTTTTTATTTTTTTTTATTTTTAAGTTTATTTTATTTTTAGTTTAGTTTAGGTTTTATTTATTTTATTTTAGTTTAGTTTATATTTTAATTTTATTTTATTTTTATTTAGGTTTAGGTTTAGATTTTAATTTAGGTTTTATTTAATCCAACCTTATTTTAATTAGGTTTAGGTTTTTTTATTTATTTTATTTTAGGTTTTATTTAGTTTAGGTTTAGGTTTTTGTGGTTTTAGGCTTATGGTAGCGTGGTGGTCTGGGGGTTTTAGGTGGCTTGGATCATGGTAGGGTCTTATGGCTCAGAGGGCCCATCTGCACAGAGCTCAGTGCCCAGTCAGGGCCTGGGTTTAGGGCCCAAAGCCCATGATGATCAGTGGCCTAGGGCCCAGTTAGTGAGTAGGGTTAATTGTGGGCCCAGAGTCAGTGGCCTAGAGCCCAGGGCCCAGTGGCCCAGGGCCCAGCTTGTGGCCCAGTTATGATATTGGGCCCAGGTCACCAGTTTGGCCAGGGCCTGTGTTTAGGGTTTAGGGCTCACTTTAGGCAGGGGGGTTTATGGTCTTGTGGCCTAGTTTAGGGCCTGGCCCAAGGGCCCAGGGTAGGGTGTCAGGTTGGAGTTTAGGCCCAGGGCCTGTGGGATCTGGGTTTAGGGAGTCCAGGGTGGGTTGAGGTGTGGATTTAGGTTTAGTGTTTAGGATTTAAGAGGGCCTGGTGGCCTGTGGTTGGGGTGTAGGGTTTAAGGCCTTTAAGGCCCATGATCAGGGCTCAAGATCAGTTTAAGGTGTGGGTAGGGTAGGTAGAGTGGTCCTTTAATTTAACCATTTAATCATTATTTTATTTAAATGAAACCCACAGGTTTAGGTCATTTACCATTTTATTTATTTTAGTTTATTTTATTTTTACTTGTTTTTAGGTTTATTTTATTATATTTAGTTATTTATTTTCATTTAAGTTCTTTATTTTAGTCTTTTGTCATGTTTAGTTTAAGTTTATTTTTTGTTTAATTTTATTTAATTTTTAGGTTTAAGTTTATTTTATTTTGTAGGTAGTTAAGGTGAGTCATGGTGTGTTTAGGGTTTTAGGCCTAGTTTAGGGTTTAGGTTTAGGGTTTAGGGTTTGAGTTTAGGATCTTTGGTTTAGGGTTTAGATAGCTTTAGTGTTTAGCTTTAGGGTTTGGGAGTTTTAAGGTACAGGGTGCTGTCAAGGGTTTATAGTTTAAGGTTTGTGGTAAGAGTGGTAGGATTTATTATTTTAGTGGGTTTATGGTTTGGGGTTTAGTGTTTGGGATTTGGGGTTTGGGGTGGGATTTAGGTTAGTGGTTAGGGTTTTAGGGGTTGAGTTTAAGGTTTAGGATTTTTTATTTAAACAAAAAGTTTAGTTTATTTTAGTTTATTTAGTTTATTTATTATTTATTTTAGTTTATTTTAGTTTATTTTAGTTTTTATTTTTATTTTGGTTTATTTTAATTTTTATTTAGTTTAGTTTATTTATTTTTATGTTTATTTATTTTATTTTAGGTTTTTTATTTTAGTTTATTTATTCAATTTAGGTTTATTTTTATTTTAGTTTTATTTTTTATTTTTTAGGTTTATTTTTATTTTTTTATTTTTATGTTTAGGTTTACATTTTTTTATTTTATTTTAGGTTTTATTTTAGGTTTTTATTTTAGGTTTATTTTAGGTTTTATTTTTAGTTTAGGTGGATTATTTTTAGTTTTATTTTATTTAGTTTAGGTCAGTTTAGGTTTAGTTTATTTTGGTTTAGGTTTAGGTTTTATTTATTTTAGTTTAGTTTATTTTAGTTTAGGTTTATTTTATTTGGTTAATTTTATTTTATTTTAAGTTTATGTTTTTTTTAGTTTAGGCTTTATTTTATTTTATTTTATAATTTATTTTTAGTTTTATTTTTTTTAGGTTTTATTTAGTTTTTATTTTATTTTATATTAGGTTTATTTTCTTTATATTTTAGCTTTAGTTTTTATTTTATTAAGATTTTTAATTTTTAATTTTAATTTTTTTTTTAGTTTAATTCAGGTTTTTATTTACTTTTTTTTTGTTTAGTTTTTATTTTTTTATTTTTTTTTATTTTTTGGTTTAGGTTTAGGTTTAGTTTTTAGGTTTTTTTTATTTTTTTTTATTTTGTTTAGGTTTAGGTTTATTTATTTATTTTATTTCTAGGTTTTATTAAGTTTAGGTTTAGGTTTTAGGTTTTATGGTATTTTAGTTTAGGGTTTAGGGTTTAGGGTTTAGAGTGATTTAGGATTTGGGGTTTAGGGTTTAGGGTTGTATGTTTTAGGGTTTAGGTTTGTTTTAGGCTTATAGGTTTTAGTCTTAGGGTCTGGATTTTGGGGTTATTTTTTTGTTGGGAAAAGTTTGAATTTTATTACCATAAAAGGAAAAGATACAATGTCCTTAATAGGGGTAAAGCTCAAAGTTCTACTACTCTCAGAGGTACAAGAAACCTAAAGAGCCAAACCCCCATCTAAGTACAATAGAAAAGGTAAAGAAAATGAAAGAAAACAAAATAAATAAAAAAAAAAAAAAAAAAGACACAAAATAAGACTATTACAACTCATGAAAGTAGTAAAAGACTAGTCAGATGCAGCTCTTGATCCCTTTGAGAAAGCAAGATAAACAAGATCCACAACAATAATAGTTAAGTTGACTGAGTGTAGCTCATTCCATCTGTAAAGTTCCAATCTGCAAAAGATTTTTGTAAAACACTATAAAGGCAATAATGGTAGCTCAAGGGAAAAGAATAAAGTAAACAATTTAGAGAGAGCTGAGAAAGAGAAGGCTTGGGCTCAATTAAGATCATCTCCAGTCCCAACAATACATATGCGGATCCAAACATTTTGAGAAGTGTTATAGTCATATGTAATGCTACCAATCAGAGAGAAGATATGAAGAAACATCAATGCCATCATTGCCAGCATACCTGATATAAGCAAACCATCCAAGGAAAATAGCCCATAGTGACCCAGGTCCTGCACCAAACAAATAGAGAAAGCAGCTAGCCAGCAGCCAACCCACCAACCAAAACCCACAATAGACCAATCACATAAAGCTAGCACCCCATAAATTATAGCAAGATCAGTGGCCAAGCTAAAAAAACCAAGGAGTTATTCCACCAAAGTCACCTTCAAAAGGAAGAGAAACAAAAAAAAGGAGCAGTCAGCATGAATTGGGGTAACAACACAAGCCAACAAAACAGCCCCAAAGGCATAACAATAACCCACGACTATCTCCAGAGCAATAGTAATCCAAATCTAAGGGCAAAACCTCCACCCAAATAACAAAATAGTAGAAGATAACCAGCATCAGAGAGAGGAAAGCTATAGAGAGTCCAAGAGGGCATCCAAAAATTACCATCAAAACCACCACCAAGGTAGCAGGAAAAATAGCAAATCCAGCACCACCAACAAAGACACAAATATCGAGAAAAAAGGAGAGAAAAATAAACCAGAGGGATTCAATACTAACAGTTAATCTAAATTCCAATACACCAAGCCAAGGCACAAGCATCCAAGGGAAGACAACATCCAATGCCAAGACACCAAGCCAGAGATAGCGACAACCAACCCCGAAAGCAAAACCGACCAATCCGGTCGAGGAGCAAGAAACCAAGAGCATAGACAAAAAATAGCCATAACCATCTCCTTTAGTAAATAGAAACCCAAATCTGGAAGAAAAAAACCACAAAGTAGCTCCCCTCATACCAATCAACAAAGATGACAACCAATAAAAAGAAAACACCAACCCAAACCTGGAAAACAACAAAAAAGAATTGATAAAAACTAAACCTAAGAAAATTCTGAAGAGACCAATAGCTGCGACTCAACCACCAAAGACAACAGCAGAAGTTACAATTCAGTAAAGGGAGCAACTTGCTAAAATAAGATGTTAACCCAATATAAAGCACAAAATAGATGGAAAGAACAACAACAGACATAGCCACAACCCACCTGGAGATCTCCCAAAAAACCAAGAAACAAAATTGGTAGTCACTTAGCTGGACAAAAAACCACAGTCTAAAATTCCAAAGAGAACCACACAACCACAAGTAGCAAAATAGTGAGGAAAGGAATGAGGCCAGAGGCAAACATAGCCCTTTCCAAATAATATAGAGCAGATAATCACAACAATGGGAAAATAGGAGGGCAACAATTAGAAAAAAGCTATCTCTAATCCACAAGGCAAAGGAAAAACCAACTAGCAGAAGCCCACAAGAGAAACCAGGAAAGGAGACCAACAACCACCAAAAAGCCCAAAACTAAGCCAAACTAGAAGAGACCAATAGTAGCCATGAAAAAATGACCACCCAAATAGTCAGGTAGATGGAAGAAGCAAATTGCAGCATCCAGCAGAACCAACCATAGCAGCCAAAAATCCAATTCAAATAAGGTAATAGCCAACCAAAACCTGAGGCAAACCCAACATCAATTAGTATAAGGGTAGGCCAAAATCAGGAATAGCCATAACTCAATAGGAGACCCCCAAAACATCACTAGCTGTGTGATAAAAGAAGCATTAAGAAGCCATAAAACCACCACCCCTAGAGGATAGGAAAACTAATTAAAAATAGCACCACTATGACCCAAATAAGGGTTAGCCAAGTATACAATGGGGTAAAGAGGAAGGGGGTTTATGTTTTGAAATAAACTAAAACCAATAAGATAGCTTTCATATAAAGTGAGATTGACCAAGACCCTAAAGAAAAATTTCAAAATCCAATTCTTTCTAAGGGAGAACAAAAAAAAAGCCAACCAAAAAATAGACTGAATAAAACCACCATGGTAATATGATCAACAAAATAATCAAATGTTAGAATCTGAGGTAAGGTAGTCTAGTGTTATCCATATTGATTAAGTAAGCTATGGTTATCAAATAAAGTGAGCTCATTTAATTCCCCCAAATTAGCTGAAATCAGATAAGCATTACCTTCACAAAGAATGTGAGAAATTTTGTAGCAAACTTGAGAAAGAACCCTATTAGTGTGATTAAGAAGATAAAATAAGTCAGCATTCCCCATTTTATTAGTATTGAGCATATCAAGTAATAGAAAAGCATCAAGTTCAATCCTCATATTAAAGATGTTTTTGCTTAAACAAATATCATTAGCTTTATTAACAGCCATGAGCTCAACATAAATAACAAAATAAGCTTTGAGGAGTAGGCAAAAGCACAAATGATAGTACCTATAGAATCCTTAAGAATTCTACCATAACTATATTAATTAGGGGAAATTAAACCATTAGTATTGATCTAATAAAATTTTCTTTAGGCTTAATCCAATGTACAATCCTAATTCTCTTGTAGGAAGGGTCATCATGCAATCTGATACCCAATTTCTCAGCCACAAATTTATCACCTCTAAATTGAAGATTACTAATTAAATTTGCATTAAACAAAGCATGAATTTTTTCTTTAGTTCTAGCAAGGATCCTTTTATGGTTCATTGGAATGCCTGGATATTTAGCATTATTTCTATCCATCCAAATGAACCAAATAAGGGTAATAGAAATTAAAACTTTCATATGACCTTTCACAGTTTTATTGAAACAAACTTTAAGAAGTTGATATAATGAAAGAGAGCCATGAAAATAGTTAGTGTTAAATAAATCATCATACCATATCCAAAGTTTGGAAGTAATAGGACCATTGACAAAAACATGATTAACATTTTCAATATGATAGCAACAATAGCACTTAGAAGGTAAATAAAACCCTTTAAGCTAGAGTAAAAAATCTACAAGAATGAAGTCATTCAAAATCCTGCAAACTAAAACAAAATAAGAAATGGAAATGATATTGTTCCAAAGTTTAATGAAAATATTAGAGGTGTTTTGTTTATTTATAATAAATTTCCAAACCTTTTTAAGAACAAAATCACCATTGAAAGAGAGCTTGAAAAGAATTTGATCAGGTTTATTAGAAAAAATAATGATGTTGCAAAACTTGTCAAAGATAGAAATAGGAATGTAGTTCTCAAGTTTGTTTTCATTCCAATTGTTATTAAGCCAAAAATAGTTAACTTTGATAGCAGTAATAGAGATCAAAGGGAGTCAATAGAGCCATTGTCAATCCAATTGTCTTGCCAAAAGAAAGAAGAGCTCGAATGAATACCCCAAGATATTAATGATTTAACAACCCATTTAGTGGAAGAAAGCCTTTTCCAAACTAGAGAGTCACATACTTTATAAGCATAGATGGGAGGGTGTTTACCTTAATAATTTTTTTTCATCATAAAATTAGCCCAAAGGCTATCATTCTTTTTAAAATTCCACCAAAGCATATGAGAGAAGGCAGTCATAGCTTAACGAATAAGTTTGCAACCAAGACCACCTTCACCCAAAGGACCACAACATTTATGCCAGGATGTCCAATGCATTATTTTAATAGAATTATTGGATCCCAAAAAAAATTATTAAGTAAGCGATCAATTATGATAAAGAGTCGAATTAGTGGGAATAATAGATTGAATCAAATAAAGAGGCATCAAATTGAGAGTGCTTTTAAGAATAGTGAGACTACCAAAGGAAAAGGAATTCCCAAACAAAAATATTATTTAAATTTTTTTTGAAATAACTCATAAAAAATATGGGATCATTTTGGACCTTAAAATAGAAGAGCCCCCTATTACTTAAGAGGTAAGTGTTGATGTTCAAAATTAGTGATATGGCGGATTTGATTGATTTTATTATTAGAGATACTTGAAGAAATAGTAAAACAACTTTTGTTATCAATGATAGAAAGACCACTTTCTCTACCAAATTTATTTTTAAAAAAATCTTAAGGTTCTTAATATGATGAATAGAAGCATTGAAAAAGTAATGAAAAAATCTACAAAGCTTAAGTGGGAAATAAGAAGACCACCAAGAGTTCTGTAGTACATACTAGGATTATTTAAAAATAACTCATTGATTATCCTAGATAAGTACTCAACAGCAATAATAAATAAAGCATGAGATAAAGGATCCCCTTATTTTAAGCCATGGGATGAAGTTAAGAATCCCAAAGCTTTCCCTTTAAGCAAAATAGAAAACTAGGCATTATTAATACAAGATTTAATAAGAAAAGTAAATTTATCAGAAAACCCAAATAAATTCATAATATGGAAAAGGAAATCCTAAGAGATATTATCAAAAGCTTTGGTAATATCTAATTTGGAAAGAACATTTCAACCTCTAGTCTTAGCATATAAGTCATGAATTAATTCCTCGGTAAGTAAAATGTTGTCAAAAATAGATCTACCTCTAACAAAACTAGTTTGGTTAAGAGAGATAATCTTATAAAGTAAAAGACTAAGTTTGATGGCAAGAATTTTGGAAATAAACTTATTGAAGAAGGTGCAAAGACTAATAGGTCTAAGATTACTCCAATAGTCTATATTATCTTTCTTAGGTATGAGAACAATATAAATGCTAGAAAAATATCTATGAAAAGGATTACCATTAAAAATAATCAACCACAACATCAATCTAATCATTTTTAATAATAAACCAATAATTTTGAAAAAAATTGAGTAGTGAAACCCTCTGGACCAACAACAGAATCCATGTTCATCCTATTAAGAACTTTAAAAATTTCATCTTCATTAGGCATAATAGTAAGCAAATCATTGTCATCATTGCTAATAATAGAAGGAATCAAGTGATTTAGAAATAGCTTCATAAGAGTAACTCTTATTAAGCATATTTCTAAAGTAATTAATAACCAAAACCTTAATATCATTATTCTCCATATACCATTCTCCATTGCCATATTTAATTTTTATTAATATTATTTAAAGCTCTCTTTTGAATAACTAAAGCATGGAGATACCTAGTATTCTTATCACAATCCACAACATGTTTACTAGTAGCTTTTTGAAGCCAATAAGTCTCCTCCATATTTTGAAAATTAATAAGTTTTTCTTTCACCTCTGTCAAGTCCTTAATCTTAGAAGGATCAAACATAATAGAGACCTACCAATTTTTCCATATCTTTGATACTAGTAAAATGGTTATTATAATAATGCTTGTTCCACCAACCCAGATTTTACTTAAGTCATTTAAGCTTAAACTAAAGTCTATTCATCCCCATAATCAAATTATCAACATGTAAAAGAGCTTTCCAATTATTACCCACAACATTAAAAAAATTAATATGTTGAATCCACATGTTCTGAAATCTAAAAGGAGAAAATTTTTTTAATATATTATAATTATATTTACTACAAACAAAAAGAGGAGCATGATCAAACAAGGTTTTGCTTAAATGATCGATAGAAGTAATATGCCATTGAGTAATCTAGTGAGTATTAAAAGAATTTGATCCAGCCTTTGTCAATGTCGTTTTACCAAGTATAATTATAACCTTTAAAACCAATATCAATCAAATTATAATCAAGGTTCATATTATAAAATTCTTCCATGGAATGAATATTAGAAGAGCAACCACCACTTCATTTAGAAGTAAATAAAATAGTGTTGAAATCACCACCAACAAACCAAGGTTTATTGATAGAGGTAGCAAAATTCATCAAATTAGCCCAAAACACAATAATCACCATAAGAGATTTGAGCATTGACAACTTTCTGAAAATTATCAAGAATATAATCCTCTACAAAATTATTCCAAAAATACTAAATCTTATTACTGACATTAAAGAAAAAATTTATTAAAACCGATCATTCTAGCAACATGGTTAATTTTTTAGCATGAATAAGAGGCTCTAGAAAAAATAAGTAATGAACTATTATGTATACGACAAAGATTTCTATTATGGTTATGAATAGAGAGGGTACTGATCCCTCTAACATTCCAAACAATAAAATTAAACATAAAGAAATAAAAATGGGTTAAGAAAAGGTTAATTAAGAGAGGAGAGGGAGGCGCAGCCGATCTAGTATTTTTTGGCAATTTGGGAGGGAATTTTTTAACATTTTTTTTCTCTTTTTAGCATGATAAGTTTGGAAACCATTTTCTTTCCCGTATAATCATCATCTGAGAAGGATTTAGCAACATTAGTCATAGATTTAAAAGAAATCTTTGGATTAGAAATGAGTTCTACTTCTTCCAAGACATTAGAATTTATTAAAGCCAAATGAGCATCGAGAATAACAAGAGAGAGAGAGAGAGCAGAAATAGATTTATTAATAGGCAAGTGTGAACACCAAGCCATTCCTTTTCATGACCCAAATTATTAGACAAAGCCAAATCCTTTTGAGAATTTAAATCATCCTGAATCTAGAAAATAGAATCAATTTTTTCAACCTGATTATTGTGAGGTATTAAAGCCATATTATCCATTGAATTTGAATGATGCATAAGATTAATATCCTCATTTATATTCTCAATCAAAGCTTCATTTTCATTAATCAAAGCCAGCAAGGATGCAGGGATTGAATCAGAGGAAACACAATCCTCATCCAAAAGTTTAGAAAAACTATTATTGATCACACCAGAAGCCTTCAATTGCACAAAAGAAGTAAGAGGTAAAATATCCTTATTAAGAACATTCAAAAATTCCTTTTTTTCTTATGTAGCATTTTGATATTTAATAGTGATCAGCCTAGGGTTAGGAATAGAAGTTTCCTTAATAGGGATTTTATATGTGAGGATGAAGAATGAAGCATTCAAAATTATCGTACCCATGGATTTTACAGTGAGAACAAATGATAGGGAAATTTTTAAATTCAATTCTTTGCATATAACTTTAATTTTCATATACCAACCAATTTATTTTAGGGTGTTTCTTAGTAATGTCCAGTTCAATAAGGCTTCTAGCTACTGAAGGATAAGATTTTATAGACATTGTCTGGTCAATTTATAATGGCTGACCAAATAAAGCACCCACAATAAAAAGGAATTGATGGTTAATGAAATTAATTTTTCATATTGGGGAGAGAAATCCAAATGGGAACATCTTTAAATGATTTCAAAGCAGCTAAAGCCAAGATATTTCATGCCATAGAAAGATCCATAGGATCCTTCAGTTTTCCCTAATGAATCATTAGGGAAGAAGCCAAGCTGTGGTATTACGCAAATGAAAACATGAAATAGGCCAACAGTCATTGATTCAGCAAGGAATCAAATGAGAATCATGCAAAATAGCCAACAAGCAGTGGCCAGAAAACTAAAAATTAGAGGGGGAAAGGAAAATCACTAGAACACTTGGACGAGAGCTTAGACAGTAATTTTTTGGATTTTTGGGTTTTAGTTTTATGTTTAGCTGTTAGTTTAGTGTTTAGGTTAGTTTAGGTTTAGGTTTAGGTTGGTTAGGTTTAGGTTTAGGGGTTTAGTAGTTTAGGTTTAGGTTTTAGGTTTAAAGAGGGTTTAGGTTTAAGTTTAGGTTTAGGTTTAAGGTTTGGTTTAAGGCCCATTTAGTAGCTCAGGGCCCAGGCCTAGGGTTGGCCTAGGGCCCAGGACTGAGGGCCTAGGGCCCATGGCCCAGGGCCCAGCCTGGCCCAGCCCAGTCAGTTTGCCTCAAGCCCAGGCCCAGGATTGCCTGGGCCTGCCCAGGCAGCTCAGGGCCCACCTTGGGCTTATTAACTCCAGGGCCTGCCCAGGTCCAGGTCCAGTAGCCCAGGCACAGTGGGCTCAGCCTTTGGCCCAGTCCAGCCCATGGCCCAGGCCCAGGTGCAAGTTCAGCTCAGCCCAGGGCCTTCAGGCAGCCAGAATCAGGGCCTAGGGCCCAGATTCATGGCCCAGGGCCTATCTGGGCCCAGGGCTCAGGTCCAGCCTCAGCTCACCTCAGCCTCGGCCTGGGATCAGCCTATTGCCTGTTTGGTCCAGCCCAGTTTAGGGCCCAGGCCTGCCCAGGGCCTGGGGCTCAGAAGGCCCAGGGCCAGCCCAGCCCAGGGCCCAGGCCTAGGCCCAGTTGGCCCAGGCTCAGCCTTTAGGTTTAAAGACTCCAGTTGCCTTGGCCCAGGGCCCAGTTGGCTCAGTTTAAGTCAGTTAGAGCTGGGGCCTAGCCCAGATTTAGCCCAGGGCCTTAGCCTGGGCTCAGGTTTAGCTCAGCTCAGCCCAGTGTTTAAAGCCCAGATGCCCAGTTTAGGGCTCAGTAGGCTAGTGTTTAGGTGTGGCCCAGGGCCCAGGTTAGCCCAGGCTCAGGTCAGGCCCAGGGCTATGATTAAGTTATGGAGGGCCCACTATTAAAATAGATGGGTTTTAGGGTTTAGGGTTTGGGGTTTAGAGTTGTAGGTTTTTGGGTTTAGGGTTTATGGTTTAGGATTTTAGGGTTTAGAGTTTATGGTTTAGGGTTTAGGGTTTAGGTTATAGTGTTTAGGATTTTTTGGTGTTTATTTTTAGTTTCATTTATGTCGGTATATATGAGGGGACACCTTGAAGATCTGATGATGTACTTATTGAGGTGATCAGGTATGACATCATGGAATAGTGCACTATCTCGAAAGATAGAAATCACTGCCCTACGATGGCCTAATCACCTACTAAGCACTCCTAAGGCTTGATGGATCTTCGAATATACCAAAGATTTTTTCTATACTTTACTTGGAAAAGTAAAGCAGAGTTTATTTAAACTAGGTTCATTAAGTTCGCTATAGAGGCAAGCCCCTATAGTTAATTACATCTTAAGAAAAATTAATCCTTTAAGAATACTCTCAATTAAAATGAGGCGATTATTGTCTCCAAAGGATTCAAAGATAGTACTATCAATAAATATCTTGTATTTTAGAAGATCAAGTAGGATGGATCAAAATGGAAGAATTATTATCAAAACTAATGGAGATGAGTAGGGAGTATTCATGATACTAGGAAACCTAGTGAGCAATCCAATCTATCCTATGGTTGGGATTTATATATTTGAAATTGAGGATATTTATTTATTTGATTTCAAATTTTATTAGAAATTTAGGACTTATAATTCCAAAATATAAGATTTTGGAAATACCGAGGTGAGGATTTATGCTTGTATCCTGCAAAGACATATAGTAATCTCAGATCCTAAATCTAGATAACTTTGGTGAGGGCCAAATCATGACCTAAATCTAAAATGAAAGTGGGTATATGGTTTACCTACATAAGAGAGAGTAACCACCTGATTGCTGGACTTATTATTGCCTAGAGTGGCAGCCAACTAACTCCTCCTATGCTTTAAATCCATGTAGGCAATTCAGGCAATTCATATATTTTTGTGAGCTGGATAGGTTATTATTATTTAGAAAAGAGACTAAGTCCTTAAACCCACTCCCTAAGAGACTAGAGCATGGGGTAAATAATGACTTAAATCTAATGCAAATTCTTATCAAATTTTATTTAATTTAGACTCTTTATTTTGACAGTGCTATAGGATTTTGTATGCCTAAATGCATGAGAAGTTGATTATGGGCAAAATCAAAAGGGAAAGAGGTGTTCTTCCATCATAGGCTCTCAAAGGTTAAGCCCATTATATCTGGAAAAGATGGAAGACCTCTCTTAACAAGAGTGAAACAAGATGATTATGCATGATATTAATCATATAACATCAAGCTAAGGGGTTGCTAAATATTTTTATTATTTTGATTTAATGCCTAGGTTTTTATATAAGATTATGGGTTATTTTTAAAATTTAGTTATGAGTTGTTAATGGGATAGGAAATTTATTTTTATCCTAAGAACCTAATCGCATCCAGGCCATACAACAATCACCAATCATAAACAAACTATAAAAAGAAATGATTTTTTAATGCACAAGCTAAACAAAACATCAAACAATTTTTATAAGCCATCGCAAAAGAATAAAAATCCAATACGGTTAGGTTTCACCGTACATCACAAAAAAAATGTGGGTAGCCAAGTTCTACTCTTATACAACCCGGATTACATAAGAATAATTATAATTAAAAATGATGAATGTTATATGGGTCTTCATTCTTCATTCTTCCTTCTTCAGTTCTTCATCTTCCATTTCTTCATTTGATTTGATCTATTTCTTACTTCATTTTTGATTGATTTGGATATGCTTGCTCCAAAGGCATCACATGGTACATAAGACTTGTTCTTATAACCAATGCTAATCTTAGTCCCCCATAATACTCATCCTAATCCTAATGCAAAATTACATTAAAAGAAGGAAAGTAAATCTAGCTACACCTGCAAAATAAATGTTTGCTAAACTCACCATACAACCCAAGCACTTATATGAATAATTTGGACTTAGCACTGTACACATGGGTAACCAAGCCCACCTATCCTAACTAGGGTTAGTCTTTGGGGCTAAGCAAACTGCATAGCAAAAAACATTCATATTTTTATTTAGTAGCTCCTTAAGCACAACCCCATGCAGAAAGTATGATTACGCTAATATCAGCCTAACATCCAGACTACATACATATACCCAAACATGCAATCTATAATAATACATCATAAAACAAGCATACATCAAACCATACAACTCCCTAACATAAATCTATAAATGGTGAATTAGTCTAATGTGCATGAATTAAAGCTTGTGTGGTATGTCCTAACTATGATTTAGAGTAATTTGCTTGAGGGATTTAATTTATAAAGAGGTTGATTTTTCTTTAAGTGATTTGATTGATTTAAAGATTTTACTTAGTGTTTTTTTTGGTTCATATGGTCTACACTTAACAAATAAGTGTTATAAAGAGAAGAAAGAGAGACCCTATATTTCAACCCCACCTTAAGTCACTTCTAAAGTAATTTAATTAATCTATTTCCTTTAATGAATAGCATATTATATGTTTTAATTAGTCCTAAGTTTAGGTTCACTCTAAATAACCTTATTTAATAAGAAAGGCATCTTAAGATTAATTAGAATAAATTACTATCACATAATACATGTTTATTCATTTTCTTTCCATCATGCATATAAGGATTAAATCCTAAGCATACCCATACATGCACTAATGATGAATGCAAGAAGTGTGTTTGAAATTTAATTATTTCATTTATTTGATTGAATTATGAATGCATGCCTTCTTAATAGAAAAGAGGAATTTTTCATCCATTAGCTAGATACACATTCATATGTATGAAATTTTTAAGTGAGTACATCGCCATTGTTTTCTACACTAGGGGCGTAAGGTATAAAACCTACTTAAGGCTACTTAAAGCCTCACAGCCCTGGGGTGTCCAGACTAATATACCACTTTTCTTAAATACATGTAGATGTATAAGCAACTAGAAGGATTGGAAAAACCATGGAAAAATTGAATTTGATTTATATGACTTATGATTCTTATTCATTGACATCACACATACACATGTATAAAAGTTTTAAGTTGCGACACCATTGTTTTATGTCTGCATAAGGTATAAAGTTTTATAAAGTTTTAAGGGCGGCTACTTAAAGCCTCTTGACCCACAGGTGTCAGGTAATATACTTCTTTTGATCTGGTGAATGTATGAAAGGAACCGAAGAAGAAGTCAATCAAGAAGTCATATTTGATTTGATTATATGATTTACATATATGGTATGAAATTCTTCCTAAGTATTAGCATGGACATGCATAGGAATTGATTTAGACAAAGGTTGTGTGCTTTTCAAATGAACTATACATTTGTAATTCTTATGTGAATCCATGTAAGATAAAGATAGAGCTTCATATTTCATATCTTATATTATCAAAACATGTAAAACCTATAGATATTTGTAATTAACATCACTTCATTTATTATAATTGATTTATAAGCTTTTGAAAATAACTTTTGATTTAATAGTGATAATAGCCACACCTATTTTTAATTTAAATCAACACATGCAATTTGACATAAAAGAAACCATTTCATTTAGTTAATTTTTTTAAAAAAATGAATGCATGATTACACATGGGAAGTAACATTTAACATGATTGGAAAGAAATAAAGGAACATAAGCACATTATCTCATTCATTCTAATTAATTCTAAGGACAATTATACTAAATAAAGCCACTTAAAATAAACTAAGTCCTTTAATGAGATTTCTTAATTTTGAGTTTGATTTCATTTAGAAATGAAAGATATTTGTTGATCCTAATCCCATTCCTCATGTGTTTTAGTTAATTTGATTTAATTAAGAGTTATGTAAGTTGATTTTATGGTTTAATTAGGTTAGGGTATGAATTAAGCCAATTAATTAACCCTTACCTACATCACCTTAAGTTAATTAATTAATTAATAATGAGCTGATATGATATGCAACCACATGGAAAGTAAATTTGCAATGCTCCAAAGAAATGAATGGGGCTATGATTGGCTCATGATTAATAGTAATTAATTAAGCAGGGATCTCACTTAACTACTTTTATAGTTTTCTCATACATGTGAGCTAACCATAATTTCCTCCCCTTTGGATTATTGAACACCCAAAGAGCTACCAGATTAAATTTTAGAAATAGATTCAATTAAATTAATTAAATTCATTAATTAACTAATTAAACCTTAATCAACCTTAACTAATCAAAATGAGATGGGCTTAGAGAAGAGACAAAGAATGGAGCCTAAGTCTCAATCCTTAAATCCTTACATTTGTTGATTAAAGTTTAGGTATCATTTGGATTTTTTCTTGTTAATTAATTAATTAGTGTTATTTAATTAAAAATTTAAGAGGATTAGAAGACTTAAAGAAAATATTGGAAGAGGAGTTCCAATCCATTTATCTAGACTTTATCATCATTAGAGGTTAATAAGCTTAATTTATTCATTAATTTACTATTCATTTACTTATATCACTAATTATATTAAGAAACTTATTAAGCCTTAACCCATTGGTTTCCCTAATTAAGCAACCAATAAAATCCCACCAAAATAGGGGTGGCAGAGGTCATCCACCTTAACATGCACAAAAAGTTTGAGATTAATTGGATGGTTAATTAGAGTAATTAGACTAATTACATTTCCAATTAAGCTAAATCCACTCAAAATCAATTAATAATAATTTTTTAGATTTTACTCTAAATTATCTTTAAAATGAATATAGGTTTGTATTTTTTATGGATTTTTCTAAAATTAGTTGGAAATTTAGGAAGTTTCAGGATTAAAAACTAGTTAATTAGCCTAATTAGAGCCTTAATCCCATCGAGCCACATGGCTTACATGACATCAGCGATCACTTTATGTGGCATGATGGGATTTGCTATTTAAGTTGTCACATCCAAGTGATGACTCAGATGGCGATGCACACGATAACTCTATGGACTATTTGCTCTAAGATCAGATGACCACAATTAAACTCATAGTTTTAAAGGACTAATCAAGGGTTCTAAGCATGATTAGTTTAGGATCGTTCATCCAAATCATGGGGGATGGACTTTCCATGATCTATCTTCTCCCAAGCATCAAACAATGGCTACCGTCCATCAATCGTCACTCGATCCAGGCTATCCCAACATCTAATGGAGATGAAAATGATCCCACACCTTTGGGGAAGCATAATATGAAAATCAAATGGAGGTAATCACATTACATGAAAATTACTTTTACAAAAGACCAACCTATTTTCATTCAAGGATCTGTTTCAATGGCATACCTCATTAGAGCTTATGAATGGAAGTTCCAATGATTGAAAAAGCTTTATTTGGTAGAAATGAAGCTCTATTGAGCAGCACGAGCTTTGATTTGGTGTAGTTTGCTCGAAAGACCAGCCCACTAGGTGTAGGTGCTCAGGGTTGATTGAACTCTACCCTCTGACCATCGAGAAGCTTGGGAAATAATTCATTCTCACTCGTTTGGCTCCATGGAAGGTGTGTGCAAAGTTAATTTCACTTTGGTGGAGGTTTGAGCAAATAAAAATTGAAGGTGGACTCCATTATTTTGGTTTTGCGTAAAATAAGGAATAGGGATTTTTGGGAGTGTGGGAAGGCTTGGAAATTTCTCTAAGTACTCTCTCCTTGGTTGCTAAAGTTGAATCAAGTGTGAGTGTCTGAGTTCAAGTGAGAATGAGGGGGTAATATCCCCTCATTCCTGGGATCGAACGACCACAGCTTCTTTTGATTTTTCTTGATCAATTGGCCAAAATTGAGGGTGGTGGAGGTCCTTGGGTGCATGATGTGGCTCAATTTGGCTGGGTGAGGGTGTGGAGGTGGCTGTCAAAGGAGTAGTGGGAGTTCTAAGGCTGTTTGGAAAGCTCCAATGGGGATGGGGAGGTGATTTCACCATGCCATAGATCATGGCCGACCCACCTTTGGGTGGTCCATGGTCCCAGGTGCCTAAGTGGACTATGTGCCAAGTGGCTAGGTGAAAATGAGCCAAATGTCTTATCTCATGGGATGCCTAAACCCAAGGGCAAAATGTTTGGCTATTTATATCGTCAAAGTGGGTTAGCCAATTTCAAATGGTTTGGATTTTTTGATTTGATTTGGCTTTTAATCAAATTGGGTTAGGTTGGGTCAAGTTGACCAATTGGTCAAATTAAAAAAAGATTTGGGTCAAGTTCAATTTGGTGAAAATGATTGTAGGCTTTGGTTTGGTTTAATTTGAAATTAATTTGGATTTTAGCTAATTTGAACCTTTAGGTCAATTTGGGTAAAGTTAGGTCAAGTGACCAATTGGTCAAATTGAGCTCAATCATGGTTTTGGTCAAGTTCAATAAGTGATTTTGAATGAACTTGAGCCATTTTATCAATTTGGGTTGGATTGTGATTTTCCTATTTTGGCTTTTGCAATTTGGGTCAACTTGGGTCAAATAGCCAATTGGGCTTGGTTTGGCTCAAGTGAGGGTTGGCCATGTTCAATCATTGGTTAGGAATGGGTTTTGCATCAATGGTTTCAATCAATTTGTCTTATGGTGGATTTTGTCTATTTTATTTAAATGTTGACTTGGTCAAAGGATAGGTTGATTTAGTTTGACCCAATTCAAGATTGATTAACCTAGGATAATTGTTGATCATGTTGTGAGGTTTGGATGGGCTTAGTTTAATCTAATTTGGGTTGAATTTGAACTTGGCTCGAAAAGGTCTTTTTTTTGGGTCAAGTGGTCCTAAATGGGTTAATTGGCTTGATCATGGCTTGATTCAAGTTTAATTATATTGATAAATGGGCTTGATTTAGAAATATAAATCCAATTGCAAGTAATTTGGATCCATATGGATTTTAGTTCATCTAATAATTTCAAGTCTAAAGAGCTAACTTGGGTTTGATTTGGGTTATCTTGGATTTGGTTTGATAATTATAGTTTGTATTTATATTTGGATCTATGATTGTAGGAATGTTTGAATCATGAGGAAATCCATAAGATGAATTGATTTGGGTATTATTTAGCTAAGTTCAAGTATTTGGCTAGAAGGAAAAATCAAAATTTGGTTTGATTTGGGTTTCAACCATTTGGAGTTTGGAATTTATTTATGATTTAGAATTTGATTTAAGATTTAATTTGATAATTAATAAAATCAATTGAATTGTGATTTGAATTTGGTTAAGGCTAAGCCCATAAGATAAAATCAAAGGGCTTAGGAAGGGAGTGAGTTTGAATTTGATCATGGGTTTGAATCATTTGATAGTTTGATTTGATTTTGGAATTTAAATTTAAATTTGAGATTTGATTTGGAAGAATGAAGCAAGGATTTGGTTAGGGCTATAGGATAAGAAAGTTCTACTAAATATTTAAGGCAAAACCTACCCTATGGCTAACTCTTCTAAGTCTCTAGGGTTAGGTTAAGTGTTCAACTAATCACTACAAGTGTCTTAAGGTTGAGATCTTTGTGTCATGAGAGTCCTAGATCTATGATAAGGAAGTTGAGAGCTCACTCCAAAGTGAGGTCAATAGGTTTATGTTTAGGGTTTTGTGTTTAGGGTTTATGGTTTAGTGTTTAGGGTTTATGGTTTTAGGGTTTAGGGTTTAGGTTTTAGGTTTAAGGTTTAGGTTTTAGTTTAGGGTTTAAGGTTTTTTTTAATAGAGAACAAATTCATATTCAATATTTATTATTTTTTATTTCACCAACCAAGTGGTGCACCAAGTTTTCTAAGACACAAGCGAGGATAGAGATAAAAAATGAGCACACATAGAGTAAATCAAAAACCCTAGATAACCTCTACTATAAAGACAATTCCATAAGCAATAGATCGGATCGACCGTTCTTTAGTTTCTCCAGTTCCCATAAGAACCACCACCACCCCTTGGTAGGATCCATCATATTCTTGATCCCCTCCGACCACCATTGTAACCTCTGTTTCTCCACCTCACTCCCACCCCTCACGACCACCACCTTCCATCCACCACATCCCAGACCCCCACTCGACTATGATAACTTTAGCCTCCACCATCACTTACATCACCAAATCTAGGCGCCTAGTTGACATTGATGTTCCTTAAAGGTTCTTCCCATTATTAGGGTTAGGTTAGGTTTAGGTTTAGGTTTTAGGGTTTAGGTTTATTTTTTTATTTATTTAGTTTCTTTAGGATTAAGTTTAGGGTTTAGGATTTAAGGTTTAGGGTTTAAGGTTTAATGTTTTAGGGTTTAGGATTTAGGGTTAGGATATCAGACTTGGGGTTTTGGGTTTAAGGATTAGTGTTTATTTTTTAGGCTTTAAGGTTTAGGGTTTTTAGTGTTTATGGTTTATGGTTAGTTTAGGGTTTAGGGTTTAAGCTTTAGGGTTTAGGGTTGTGGGTTTAGCGTATGGGTTTTTGGTTTAAGGTTTAGGGTTTAGGGTTTAAGGTTTAGTATTTAGGGTTTAGGGTTTAAGGTTTTATTTATTTTATTTTTTTAAAATTAAGTAAACCGATTGGTTTAGGTTTATTTAGTTTATTTTTTATTTATTTTAGTTTATTTTATTTTTTATTTTTTAGGTTCAATTTTATTTTTATTTAGTTTAGTTTATTTAATTTATTTTAAGTTTTATTTAGTTTATTTTTTTGGTTTAGGTTTAATTTTTTAGTTTAGATTTATTTTATTTTATTTCATAGGTTTAGTTTTATTTTTATTTTTTAAGTTTAGGTCTGGTTTTATTTTACTTTTTTTAGGTTTTAGGTTTTATTTTAGGTTTATTTAAAGTTTTATTTTTTTTAGTTTAGGTTTAGGTTTATTTTTAGTTTAGTTTATATATTTAGTTTAGATTTAGGTTTAGGTTTAGTTTATTTTAGGTTTAGGATTTATTTATTTTAGTTTAGTTTATTTTATTTTAGGTTTAGGTTTATTTTTTTATTTTAGGTTTATGTTTTTTTTAGTTTAGGGTTTAAGTTTTATTTTTTTTAATTTTTAGGTTTATTTTTTAGGCTTTAGATTTTTATTTAGTTTTTATTTTATTTTATTTTAGGTTTATTTAATTTTTATTTTAGGTGTAGTTTTTATTTTATTTAGGTTTTTATTTTTTAGTTTAGTTTAAGTTTTTATTTATTTTATTTTAGTTTTACTTTATTTTCTTTTTAGGTTTAGGTTTAGGCTTTAGTTTAGGCTTTTATTTTATTTTATTTTATTTTATTTTATTTTAGCTTTTTAGGGATTAGGGTTTAGGGTTTAGAGTTTAGGGTTTTACGATTTAGGGTTTTGGGTTTTGGGTTTTAGGGTTTAGGGTTTAGGATTTATGGTTTAGGTTTAGGTGGGTTCATCTTTTAGTTTAGGGTATAGGGTTTTGGTTTTAAAGAGAACAAATTCGATTCAACATTTCTTCTTTTGATTTCATCAATAACACATCAAGTTTTCTAAGACAAGCGATAGCATAGATAAAAAAATGAGCATGCATAGAATAAATTAAAACCCTAGATAATAGCTCTCTCTATAAAGACCCAGTTCGATAAGCGGTGATCAATGGTTCTTAGTTCTCTAGTTCCCATCAGAATCCAGACCTCTCGGTAGTAGGATCCACCATCAAATCCCTGATCTCTCCTTCCACCACCACGATTGTAACCTTCATCTCCTTCCTTTATAACCAACATTGCTCGACCACCTCCATATCCACTAGCACCTCTAGATTCCACACTACCACTATGATAACCATTGCCTACACCTCTCCCTCCATCACTAGATCTAGGCGAGCACGGTTGATGGTGATGTTCTAATCAAAGTTTTCCCATTCTTAGGGTTTAGATTTAGGTTTAGGGTTATTAAGTTTTAGGGTTTAAGTTTCTTTTTTAATTTATTTAGTTACTTTTATTTTTTGGGTTTAGGGTTTGGGGTTTAGGGTTTAGGGTTTAGGGTTAGGGTTTAGTGATTATGGTTTAAGGTTTAGGGTTTTAGGATTTATGCTTTTAATGTTTAGGTTTAGGGTTGGGAGGTTTTAGAGTTAGTTTAATATTATTATAGGTTTTATTATTTAGGGTTTGGGTTTAGGGTTTAGGGTTTTAGGTTTTAGGGTTTAGGGTTTAGGGTTTAGGGTTTAAGGTTTAGGGCTTAGGGTTTAGGGTTCTGGGGGGTTTAGAGTTAGTTCAAGGTTTAGGGTTAGTTCAAGGTTTAGGGTTTAGGGTTTAGGGTTTACAATTTTTTAGGTTTAGTGTTTAGTGTTTAGGGTTTTAAGGTTTAGGGTTTCTTAGGATTTAGGGTTTAGGGTTTAGGATTTTTTAGGATTTAGGGATTAGTGTTTTAGGTTTATGGTTTAGGGTTTAGAGTTTAGGGTTTAGGGTTTAGGGTTTAGGATTTGGGGTTTAGGATTTTAGGGTTTAAGGTTTATAGTTTAGGGTTTAGGGTTTTTTTTAAAAAAAAAAAAACTAAGTAAATTAGTAAGTTTAGGTTTATTTAGTTTATTTATTATTTATTTTTGTTTATTTTATTTATTTTTAGTTTTTTTATTTTTATTTAGTTTAGTTTATTTATGTTAGGTTTATTTATTTTAATTTAGGTTTTTTTTATTTTTATTTAGTTTTTTTAGTTTAGGTTTAGGTTTAGGTTTATTTTTGTTTAGTTTTAATTTTTTTATTTGTAGGTTTAGGTTTTATTTTTTATTATTAGGTTTAACTTTAGGTTTTCATTTTATTTTTTTAAGTATAAGTTTAGGTTGTTATTTTTGGTTTATTTGTAAGTTTTATTGTTTAGGCTTAGGTTGATTTTTAGTTTATTTTATTTTATTTAGTTTAGGTTTAGGTTTAGGTTTTATTTATTTTAGTTTGGGTTTACATTTATATTATTTTGTTTATTTTATTTTTGTTTTAAGTTTAGTTTTTTTTTAGTTTATGGATTAAGAGTTGTTTTTTATTTATTTTTACATTTTTTTTTTAGGTTTAGGTTATCATTTACTATTTATTTTATTTTTTCTAAGGTTTATTTTATTTTTATCTTAGGTTTAGTTTTTATTTTATTTAGGTTTTTTATTTTAAGGTTTATTTTATTTTTTATTAAGTTTAGGTTTTGATTTATTTTATTTTAGTTTAGTTTTTATTTTCTATTTTATTTTTTTAGGTTTAGGTTTAGGTTTATGTTTTTAATTTAGGTTTTTAGTTTATTTTATTATTTAGGTTTAGGTTTTAGGGTTTAGGGTTTAGGGTTTATGGTTTAAGATTTTAGGATTTAGGGTAGGGTTTTAGGTTTAAGGTCTTTTTTTTACTAGAGTTTAAGGTTTAGGGTTTAGTGTTTAGGGTTTAGGGATTTATGGTTTAGGGTTTACGATTTGGGGTTTAGGGTTTACAGTTTAGGGTTATAGGTTTAGGGGTTAGCTTAGGGTTTAGCATTAATTTTAGGTTAGGGTTTTTTATTTTTTACTTTTTTTAAATTAAGTAAATTGGTAGGTTTAGATTTTTGCTGATGACATTCTTCTTGTTGATAAGACTAGAGAGGGAGTCCAACAGAAACTTGAATTATGGAGGTCAACCTTAGAGTCTAAAGGTTTTCATTTAAGTAGATTTAAAATTGAATATATGGAGTGCAATTTTAGTTGTAGAAGTTTTAGTGGTAGTGTTGTGACTTTAGGTGATCAAGTCATTAATAAAGTGGCGATTCGATATTTAGGCTCTATTGTTCAAAATGATGGTGAAATTGATGGAGATGTTATTAGTAGAATTCAAGTTGGATGGTTGAAGTGGAGGAATGCATCGGCCTATTATGTGATAGAAAAGTTCCACTTAAACTTAAGGAAAATTTTATAAGATGGTGGTAAGACTATAATGACTTATGGTGCGAATGTTGGCCAAGAAAAGAAGAATAAGACTAAGTTAAGTATTCTGAGAGATGAGGATGCTTTCGGTGGATGAGTGGCTTTACTCTTAGATAGAATACAAAATGAGTATGTTTGGGAAAAAGTTGGGTAGCTCAGTGGTAGATGGTAGGAGAATTAGCTTTAGATGGTTTGGCCACATAAAGCGTCGGTAAACCGATGATAGGAGAGTAGATGCATTAGATTTTCTTATGTTAAGAAGGTAGAGGTAGACCTAAAACACTTGGTTAGATGTATACAAAATGATCTTAGTATACTTGAATTAAATGAGAATTTGACACATAATAGGACACAATGGAGAAAGGATTCATAGCCGACCACTGGGATTAAGGCTTGTTATTGTTGTTGTTGTTGTTGTTTGTACGTTTAGATTTTTTTAGTTTATTTTTTATTTATTTTAGTTTATTTTATTTTTTATTTTTTAATTTTATATATGTTTATTTTTATTTATATTTCATTTAGTTTTTTTTTAGTTTAGGTTTTTTATTTTAGCATATTTTTTAGGTTTAGGTTTAGGTTTAGGTTTTATTTTTATTTTATTTTCTAGTTTTAGGTTTTATGTTTATTTAGATTTAGTTATTTTCATTTTTTTAGGCTTAGTTTGGTTTTATTTTTTTGTTTATTTTTTAGGTTTTATTTTTGGGGTTTTTGCCTAGTCTTCCAAAAAAATAAAGCAATAATGCAACTGAACGAAGTAGGTTTATGTTTATTTGGTTTATTTTTCATTTATTTTAGTTTATTTTATTTTTATTTTTATTTAGATTTATTTTTATTTTTATTTAGTTTAGTTTATTTATATTAAATTGATTTATTTTAGTTTAGGTTTCTTTTTCATTTTTGTTTATTTTTTAGGTTTAGGCTTAGGTTTGTTTTATTACTATTTTTATTTTTTATTTTATTTATTAGGTTTAAGTTTTATTTTTTATAATAAGGATAAGATTTAGTTTTTTATTTTATTTTTTTATGTTTACATTTTAGGTTTAGGTTTAGATTTATTTTTAATTTATTTTATTTTATTCAGTTTAAGTTTAGGTTTAGTTTAGATTAGGTTTAGGTTTTGGTTTTATTTGTTTTAGTTTAGTTTATTTTAGCTTGGGTTCATGTTTATTTTATTTTGTTTACTTTATTTTTATTTTAGCTCTATGTTTTTTTTAGTTTAGGGTTTAGGTGTTATTTTTTATTTATTTTTAGGTTTTGTTTTTTAGGTTTATTTTCTAGGATTATGTTTTCATTTAATATTTATTTTATTTAATCTGTTTATTTTACTTTTATTTTAGGTTTAGTTTTTCTTTATTTAAGTTTTATTTTTAGGTTTATTTATTTTATTTTATTTAGTTAAGGTTTTATTTATTTTATTTTAGTTTAGATTTTCTTTTCATTATATTTTATTATTTAGGTTTTGGTTTAGTTTTATGTTTAGGATTAGGTTTAGTGTATTTTATTTTATTTTATTTTATTTTTAGGTTTAGGTTTAGGTTTGTTTATGGTATGGTGTGGGGTTAGGGTTTAGGGTTTAGGTTTAGTTTAGGCTTTAGGGTTTAGGGTTTTGTGCCTAGTTTTTTGGTTTCAGAGTAGTTTTAGGGTTTAGGGTAGGTTTAGGGCTCAGTTCAGTGGTCTTGGTTAGGGTTTAAGATTTGGAGTTTAGGTTTCGAGGGTTTAGGGTTAGTTTTTATTTTTTATTTTATTTTATTTTACTTAAGTAAACCAGTAGGTTTAGGTTTATTCAATTATTTTTTATTTATTTTAATTTATTTATTTAATTTTATTTAGATTATTTTATTTTTTTACTTAGTTTTTTTTATTTTTTGGTTTATTTTTTTAGGTTTAGGTTTATTTTAAAGTATAGTTTTATTTTTATTTATTTTTTTATTTTTAGGCTTAGCTATATGTTTTTATTTTATTATTTTAGGTTTAGCTTTTAGCTTTTGATTTTAGGTTTATTTTTGGGTTTTATTTTCTAGTATACGGTTTTGGGTTTTTTTTAAAAAAAATAAGTAAACTGGTAGGTTTAGGTTTATTTAGTTTATTTTTTATTTATTTTGGTTTACTTTATCTTTTATTTTCATTAAGGTTTATTTTACTTTTCATTTAGTTTATTTTATTTATATTAGATTTATTTATTTTAGTTTAGGTTTTGTTTATTTTAGTTTATTTTTTAGGTTTAAGTTTAAGTTTAGGTTTATCTTTTAGTTTGGTATTAATTTTATTTTATTTTTTAGGTTTAGGATTTATTTTTATTATTAGGTTTAGGTTTTATTTTAGGTTTAGTTTTTTTTTATTTTATTTAGTTTAGTTTATTTTCAATATATTTTTTAGGTTTTTTTTATTTTATTTTTTTATTTATTTTTAGGTTTTATTATTAGTTTTATTTTTTTACAATTAAGGTTTTTATTTAGTTTTTATTTTATTTTATATTAGGTTTATTTTATTTTTATTTTAAGTTTAGTTTTATTTTATTTAGGATATTTATTTATTATATTAGTTTAGTTTTATTTTATTTTATTTTATTTTTAGGTTTAGGTTTAGTTTGGTTTGTTTTATTATATCTTTATCTTATTTAGGTTTAGGTTGGGTTTATTTAGGGTCACGAGGGTTTTGGGTTTAATGTTTAGGCCCAGATTTATGGTAGTGTTTAGGTCATTTTAGGGTTTAGAGTTTAGGGTTAATCCTGGTTGCCTAAGTTTAAGCATGGTTTAGTAAGAGCATGTTTTAAAGTGAGTCAGGGCTCAGGGTCCCAGGGAGGTTTTAGGTTTAGCCCAGGGCCCAGGGTTTAGGGTGGGAGGTGGGTGGCCCAGGTTTAAGGTGGCTCAAGGTTAGGGTTTAGGGTGGGTGGTAGGGTTTAGGGTCAGGGTTAGGGTTATTTTATTTATTTATTTATTTAAAATGAAAATAGGTTTAGGGTTATTTTATTTGTTTCTTTATTTTAGTTTATTTTATTTTATTTTATTTAGTTTATTTTATTTATTTTATTTATTTATTTTTATTTTTTTTAGGTTTAAGTTTATATTTATTTTAGTTTAGTTTATTTTCATTATATTTTTTTAGGTTAGGTTTTATTTTTTTTATTTTTTAGGTTTAGGTTTTAGGTTTTATTTTAGGGTTACTTTTATTTTATTTTTTTATTTTTTAGGTTTAGGTTTATTTTATTTTATTTTATTTACTTTAGGTTTAGGTTTAGGGTTAGTTTAGTTTATTTCAGTTTAAGTTTAAGTTTAGGTTTATTTTATTTTTATTTTAGGTTTAGGTTCTTTTTAATTTGGGATTTAGGTTTGGTTTTTTATTTTTTTTACATTTATTTTTTAGTTTTATGTTTTTATTTTATTTTATTATAGGTCTATTATATTTTTATTTTAGGTTTAGTTTTTATTTTATTTAGGTTTTTTATTTTTTTAGTTTAGTTTAGGTTTTTATACATTTTATTTTAGTTTAGTTTTTTTTTCTTTTTAGGTTGAGGTTTAGGTTCAGGTTTTAATTTATGTTTTTATTTTATTTTATTTTTTTGGTTTAGTTTTATTTATTTATTTTCTTTTTAGATTTTATTTAGTTTAGGTTTTGGTTTTTAGCTTTTTAGGGTTTAGGGTTTAGGGTTAGTTTAAGGTTTAATGTTTAGGGTTTAGGATTTAAGGTTCGGGGTTTAGGGTTTAGGATTTTTTTTTTTGATAAAATCCACTGTGGGGGGAATTTTCATTGCCACAAAGGAGTTTAAAAGTCTTTGAGAGGGGAAAATCCTCAAAACTAATGCTCCAAGAGCTACAATCAACCTAGAGAGAAAATTCCCCAAACTATTACAACCAGAAGCAAGAAAGAAAATAAAACCTAAGAAAAGAAGCAACAAAACAAAAGAAAAAAAAGAAACAACCAATGACCATAAATAGAACAGCAGGAGAGGGAGAGCAGTAGAAGCCACAAGCTAAAGCCGACACCTGCAATGAAAAGAAGAAAGACCTACAAAAAGGAAAGCAAGAGAAAGATCAAGGAAGAAAAAAAATGAAGGGATGAAGAGTGAAAGAAAGGTTCAGGCTCAGCATAGAAAAAGGTGGGCAACAAAATTTTGTGAGCAGCCAAACCTCTAGAAGAAGGGTTACAATCATAAAAAAAGGCTACCAACCAAAGAGGAAAAAGGAACATCCCAGCCATCATTGCTAACAAACCTCATAGAAATGCACTACTGCGAAAAGTCACCAAGAACAATGGATAGTAACCACCATCCTAGAAGGAGAAAATGAAATTAAGTAAATCTAACATATGGCAAACCAGCTTTATCTAAGTTAGAAAAGCCACTTTATTACTTTGGAATATTATCATTGGAAAATAAAGTAAAATAAAAAAGATTACTCCCAAAGCCAGCAAAAAAACTCAGCACCAGCACTAGCATTACCTTCTCTCAAAATATGAGTTATCTTAAAAGACAATTTAAAAATAATAGCTTTAATATTCCTAAGTAGAAAAATTGAGCATTACCCTTGTGATTTGAGTTGATCATAGTAACAACCATCTCAGCATCAGATTCTAACCAAATGAAAAGAAAATTCTTCTCCAAACAAAGCTTAAGAGCTTGATAAACAACCATTAGTTCAACCATAATAATACAAGTAGTAGAGAGGAGTGCAGAAAGCCAAGATAATACTCCCAAGATTATTACGAAAAATACCACCATAGCTAGATTTGTCAAGTGCAAAAGCCAAGATAATACTCCCAAGATTATTACAAAAATACCACCACAGCCAATTTTGTTGCAAGAGCCATCATTGTTAATTTTAAGAGGCTTAATCCAGTAAATGATTTTATAAGAAGGAGGCATGTCACAATAAGAGACCTTAATACCCAATTTAGAAGCAACAAACTTGCAACCTCTAAAATTAGTACCATTAAGAAGCACATCCTTATGTAAAGAAATTTTTTTTCTTTAGTCCTATCAATAATTCTCTTATGATTCATAGGCACATTATGATGTTTAGCATCATTTCTGTCAAGCCAAATGAACCAAATCAAAGTAACAACTGCAACTATTTTCATATGCCCTTTGACAGTATTAAGAAAGTAAGAGATAAGAACCTGCATTAAGGTAAAATTACCATTAAAAGAACTAATGTTGAATAAGTCCTCATACAAATTCTGAACTTTAGAGGCAATAGCACTATTAACAAAAACATGGCTAACATTCTCAATATGAAAACAAAACAAGCATTTAGAAGGAAGATAAAAAACATTTCTCCAAAAGTAAAGAATCAACATCAATAAATCCCCTTAAAATTCTCCAAATAAAATAAGAGGTAGGAATAATGTTATTCCAAATCTTAAAAACACAAGTGAAGAGGGTTTATTATGTCTAATATGGTGCCAATTATCTTTAAAGGAAGAATCACCATTACTAGAAATGCTTGTAAAAAACTTGATCAAAAATAATACCATCAATAGGAATCTTGGTGATATTATTACAAATGAAATCAATAATCAAGTCAGACAAAAGAGAATGATTCCAATCACAATTTAAAATAAAATACTTAACTTTCAAAGAAGAAGTAGAGTGAGTATTAAGCATAGAATCAATAGAGGATTCCCCCATCCAATTATCTTGCCAAAAGAAAGAGGAGCCACTATTAATACCCCAGAAAATGAGAGAATCAACTTTCCATTTAATAGCACAAAGGCATTTCCAACCAATAGAGTCATCATACTTATAGCTACAAGTTAAAGGATGTTTACCTTTTTAGTATAAATTAGCCCAAAGACTAACATTCTTTCTAAAATTCCAAGAAAGTTTAAAAGAAAAACCATTAGTGGAATCCAACAAGGACCTGCAGCCAAGACCACCTTTAAATAAAGTACCACACATGTTATTCAAAGAGGGCTAATGAAGTCTTTTGGCGGAAAGACTTGAGCCCCAAAAAATTTTATTAAAAATCCTTTCAATCCACATAATAATAAGAGAAGTAAGAACAATATTAAGTACCAAATAAAAAGGAAGAGAGTAAAGAATAGTTTTAATAACAATTAATCTACTACCAAAAAATAAAAAATGAAATTCAAGGGTAGAAAACTTATTATGAATGATCTGGATAACCTCATCAAAAAGGTGAGTCCTCTTAGGACCACAGTATAAAGGAGAAAATAAATACTTGATAGGAAGACATTGATGAGAAAATCCAGTAATATCCTTTATTCTATTGATTTTATGAGCAAAAATAGAAACATAGAAGATAAAATAGCTAAAACACTAATCAAGAGGCCACTTTCCTTTTCAAACTTATTCGAAATCAACTTCAATTTTTTAACATATTGTAATGATCCATTATAAAATATAATGAAGTCATCAGCAAAACTTAAGTGGGATATAGCCAAACTACCAGGATTCCTGAAATACATGGTAGAATTCTTCCCAAAAAAAAATTATTCCAATGAGACAAATAATCAATAGCAATAATAAAAAGTGACGGAGAAAGAGGATCACCTTGTCTAATACCTTGGGAAGACTTAAAGAAGCTAAAGTTTTCACCATTTATAACTAAAGAGAACCAAACATTACAAATGATATTATTAACCAAAGAGATAAATTTAGTAGAGAAATCAAATAAAGAAAGAATGATGTTAACCAAATCCAAAGATATGTTGCCATAAGCTTTGGTAATGTCAAGCTTGAAAAGTAAATTGCCAGCTATAATGTTTACATTTAAATCCTGAATTAATTCTTGCACAAGCAAGACGTTGTCAGGTATAGTCCTACCATTCACAAAGCTAGTTTTATTAGGAGAATTAATCTTAGGAAGAAATTTACCAAGCCTGCTAGTCAAAATTTTAGAAATCAATTTATTAAAGAAAGTACAAAGACTAATAGGTCTAAAATCATTCTAGAAGTCAGGATTATCTTTCTTTAGAATAAGAATAATATTTGTAGAAGTGAAGTATTTAGGATTACAGTTCCAAAGAAAGAAATCCCTCATGGCATTAACAAGATCAAATTTAATAATAAGATCAAATTTAATAATAAACCAAGCTTTTTGGAAGAATAAAGTAGAATAGCTATCCGACCCTGCAATAGAATTAACATTCATTCCATTAAGAATATTAAAAATTTCCTCATCCAAAGGAGGAGAAACCAAGCAATCCTTATCCTCAAGAGACGTAATAGAAGAAATGATAGAGCAATTAGATAACTGGTCAAGGTGACAATTTCTATTTAAAAGATCTTTAAAATAGTTAATAGCAAAAGAAAAAATATCCTCTTTTTCGGTGATCCAAGAACCATCAGAATTCTTAATTTTATGAATTTTCCCAAGAACTCTCTTTTTCATAACCAAAGCATGAAAATATTTGGTGTTTCTTCCCCCCTTAGAAAGATGTTTAGAAGTAGGCTTTTATCTCCAGTAGGTTTCCACTATATCCTAAAACTTAGTGAGATTTTTTTAGCTTCAACAAGGTTACAACAAAAAGAGGAATCTTTAATAACAGGTTCTTCCAAATCTTTCACCTATTGTTACATGTTCATGATATTATCAAAAAGATTTTTGAAATAATTTCTATTCCACCAATTAATATGATGCTTAAGCCTTTTTAGTTTAAGCAAAAATCTCTTCATACTAAAAGAATCATCGGGCAAGAGAGCATACCAATTAGAAGCAATAGCATCAAGAAAGCCACTATCTTGCAACCACATATTTTAAAAATGAAATTTTTAATAACATTATTATTATGAACAACATCCTTAATGGAAATCAAAAGAGGAGCATGATCCGAGAGAGTTCTATCAAAGTATTCAACCAAAGTCAAAGGGAAATGATTTAACTAAAAATTATTAAATACGACACGATCAAAATAATTGCTAAAGTCTATGGTTATTCCAAGTGAAATGGGAGCCAATAAAACCAACATCATGCAGATTACACTCCAAGAACATATTCAAAAAATCTTCCATAGACTGTAAATTCGATGAAGAACCCCCTTTTCTTTCATTCATAGAAAGGACCATATTGAAATTCCCACCAACAATCCAAGAATCAATAATAGTAGAAGCAAAAGTAGATAATTGATCCCAAAGAATCCTCCTCTCAATCTTATTACAAGTAGCATAAACAAAAGAGCCAAAAGCATGATATTCACCTAAATAAATATCCATATTTATAATGCAATGAAAATCATTAACTACATTAATAGAAAGAGAATTATTCCAAAATAAAAAAATCTTATTGCTATTGTTAAAAAAATAATTGGAGAAACCAATAATTCTAGCTGCATGCATAATTTTAGAAGAAAAAAATAAGAGGTTCAAGAATAATGAAGAATTTGACATTATAAACCCTACAACGATTCTTAATCCTAATCCTAATAGTAAGAGTACCAATGCCCAAACATTTTAAAAAAAATTAAACATTAATTCTTATTAGGGGAAGAAGATGAAGAAGATAGAGTCGATCTAAAAACTTTATGAGGAAAATTTTTGAACAATTTTTTCTTTTTCACAAAAATAGTTTAAAAACTAGTTTCATTTCCTAAAGATTCATCATCAAAAGGAGAATTTGAACTCTTAATAATTGCAGATTTGGTAGGACAATCCAATTAAAAAAGCACTAAAACATTAGTATCCATTAATTGAGAAGAAACCATAGGCAAAACATCATCAAATAACAATTTAAAGAAGGAGCAAAACTAGATTTGTTAAGCAAACAAGAAGCAGGTTGCACAACATCCATCTTATCCAAACCATCAACAACTTGCATATTAAAAGAATTAAAATCATCTTTTTCTTATAAAGGTTCTTGAAAATCATAAAGAAAGACATTATCTTTAGAATTTTCAAGAGCTATATCACAATAATCTTAAATATAGGAAACCAAAATCAGAATAACATCATCTTGAATATTTCTAGAAAGCATAGGATCAATAGAAGCCAAAATCTGATTACCATTCAAAGCATCATCATCATTTTTAGAAACATTTTCAAAAGCATTCTAAAAAAAAATTCAATCAAGAACATCTTTATTTTTTTAAGAAATAAAACTTTTATTTTTCATAGTTAAAAATCTCGGTTGATCAATCGCTTTGGATTTTAATAATTTTTTCTAAGTTGGGATGAGCAAATAATCTAAAAGACATGGCCATTTTACAAGGATTGCGACGCGAAGGTTTTCAAATTCAATCGGTTGAAAGTACCCATACTTTTTGGACCCTATCGAAATCTCCTTAGGAAACTTCTTTATAACATCAATTTCAATAAGGATACTAGCAAGGGTGAGATTTAGCCATAGTTTCATCGATTTGTAAAGGTCTACCAAAAATAGACCCCACCACATGAAGAAATTAATATTTAACAAAATGAATCCTAAGATTAGGCAAAGCAATCCAAACTAGCACTATAGGAGATTCTTCTTGAATGTCAAAAAAGGAGTCCATTTTAGGATATGCATTTGACAATTTTTAACTTAATAAGATCGATGAGGGAAAGTCTATAGTCAATATCATCATTACATAATTTATGAGTACATGATGACCATCCAACAAACCAATAAAAAATGCACTGGAAAGCTTTAAATCATGAAAGAAAAATCGAATATCATCCATATTAGGCCATTGAAAAGAAAATTTGGCAATCAGAGTAAAAGCATAAGGCTCATCAAGTTTTTCAATATCCAAATAAGAACACATTATTATCAGAGCTCCTTTAAATGTCGTATGAACAAGATTAATTAAAAATTTTGGGGAGGTTGAAGCATCTTTACCAGATAAGGCATCTTTGAAGAATTTAGAAGAAGCAACCATAGATTTACCCAAGAAATCATCAGTCCTAGGAGGAGCACCTTTAGGCATCAATTTACCCTTTCTAGACATCTGATCTGACTCCAAGATAGCCATTTGAACTAGTGAAGAAGAGGGGAATCAGCCAAAGGCCAAGGAATGAGAGCCTTACCAGTGAAGATCATCAAGGATCTGTGGAAAAAGCCAAAGAAATAAGGGTTTCTTGAACACCAGGAAGCTGAGAGGGAAAGGCATGCACGAGCACCAGGTTTAGGGTTTAGGGTTTAGGTTTTTTTTTAGTTTAGGGTTTAGAGTTTAGGGCTTAGAATTTAGGGTTTAGGGTTTAGGATTTAAGGTTTAGTGCTTAGGATTTTGGGTTTAGGGTTTAGAGTTTAGGGTTTAGGTTTAAGGATTATGACTTTAGTTTAGGGTTTATGGTTTATGGTATTTATTTTTTTAACAGAACAAATTCGTAATCAACATTTCTTCTTTATGAATTCATCAACCAAGTAAGACACCAAAGTTTTCTAAAATACAAGTGATGAAATAGATAAAATGGAGCATGCTTAGAGCATATGAAAACCCTAGATAACTAGAACCGTCTCTATAAAGACATAGTTCCATAAACAATGCAGATTGGCCAATTTTAGTTTCTCCAATTCCCATCAAACCACTATGGCCTTTTGAGTAGCAATCCACCATCATATCTCTCTCTCCTCTATCACCATGGTTGTAACCTCCGCTCCCGCCTCCATAACCACCACCACCTCCATATCTACTAGCACCTCTGATCCCCACCACCACAGTGATAACTACTGCCTCCATGTTCATCTCCACCACCAAATCTTGACTGAGCCTGGTTGACAGTGATGTTCCTGCCATCAAGGTTCTACCCATTCTTAGGGTTTTTTTAAATCAAAAGTGGGAGAATTTTATTGCCAAAAAGAAAGGGATAAAAGGTCCTTAAAAGGGATAAATCTCTAAACTATAGCTTAGAGAGCTATAATTAGTCTAATGAGATAAATTCCCTACCAATTACAAGAAAACCAAAGCTAAAGAAAAAAAAACAAAAATAGAAATTCTGTATCTATATCCCAGTTAGTTTTAGTTGAATAGTTTGGGGGATTTAGGGTTTGAAAGCATGGCTTTAGGGTTTTAAGGTTTAGGGTTTATAATTAGTTTTAGTGTTTGGAGTTTAGGGTTTAGGGTTTAGGATTTGGGTTTAGGTTTAAGCTTTAGGGTTTTAGTTTTTTTAAATTAAGTAAACCAAGAAGTTTAGGTTTATCTAGTTTATTCTATTTAGGTTTATTTTATTTTTATTTAGTTTAGTTTATTTTGCCAAGTTTATTTATTTTAGTTTAGGTTTTTTTATTGTAGTTTATTATTTAGGTTTATGTTTTGGTTTTTGTTTAATTTTATTTTTATTTTATTTTTTAGGTTTTAGTTTTATTTTTTAATTTTAGTTTTAAGTTTAGGTTTTATGTCTTTATCCTAGGTTTATTTTTGGTCTTTATTTTTAGTTTAGGTTTAGGTTTATTTTAGTTTATTTTATTTTATTTATTTTAGAGTTTATTTTAGTTAGGTTTAAGTTTTATTTATTTTAGTTTAGGTTTAGGTTTATTTTATTTTGTTTATTTGAGGTTTAGGTTTTTTTTAGTTTACATTTATTATTTTATTTTTTAAGTTTGTTTTTTTATGTTTATTTTTTTAGGTTTTATTTTATTTAATTTTATTTTATTATATTTTTTAGTTTAGTTTTTTTTTATTTTATTTAGGTTTATTTTATTTTTATGTTCCTTTTTATTTATTTAATTTTAGTTTAGTTTTATTTTAATTTTATTTTACTTTTGGTTTAGGCTTAGGTTTTGGTTTAGATTTAGATTTTAATTTAGGTTTTATCTTATTATTTTTTATTTTATTTAGTTTAGTTTTTTTATTTTCTTTATTTTAGTTTTATTTAGTTTGGGTTTAGTCTTTTAGGTTTTAGGGTTTAGGGTTTAGGGTTTAGGGTTTATGGTTTATATGGTTTATGGTTGGTTTATGGTTTAGGCTTATGGTTGGGCTGGGTTTAGGATTTAGGGTTTAGGTTTAAGGTTTAGTTTTAGGGTTTATGATTTAGGGTTTAGTGTTTTAGGATTTAGGTTTAGGGTTTAAGGTTTAGGGTTTTAGGATTTGGTATAGAGTTTAAGTTTTTGGGTTTAGGTTCATGTTTTAGTTTAGGGTTTTCAGTTTTTTTTATTAGAGAATAAATTCAGATTCAACATTTCTTCTTTTATAATTCATTAACCAAGTAACAGACTAAGTTTTTTAAGACATAAGAAATAACATAGTTAAAAATGAGCACGCATATAGAAAATCCAAAACCCTAGATAACTAGAACCATCTCTACTATAAAACAGTCATAAGCAGATCGCCATTCTGTAATTTCTCCAGTTCCCATCAGAACCATTGCAACCTCTCGAGTAGCGGGATCCACCATCATATCCCCGATCTCTCCCCCCATCATTACAATGGAGGTAATCTCCATCTCTCCTCCCGCCACCATAAGCACCACTACTCCGACCACCACCTCCATATCCACTAGCATGTCCAGATCCTCCACCACCACTATGATAACGGCCACCTCCACCTTCGCCTCCACCACCTCATCTGGGACGATCCCGGTTGACTGGTCATGTTCCCCATCAAGCCCGCCCATTCTTAGGGTTTGGGTTTAGTTTAAGTTTATTAGGTTTGGGTTTAGCTTTAGGTTTAGTTAGGGTTTGGGATTTACGTTTAGGATTTAGGGTTAGGGTTTAGGGTTTAAGATTTAAGGTTGAGTTTAGGGTTTAAAGTGTTAGTCTTTATGTTTCTAGGGTTTAATGTTTAGGGTTATGGTTTAAGCTTTGGTTTAGTGTTTTTGGGGTTTAGGGTTTAGGTTTAGGATTTAGGGTTTAGGATTTAGGATTTGAGGTTTTTTTTTTTAAAACAAATTAAGTAAATTTTTTAGGATTATCTAGAATATTAAGTTTATTTTTAATTATTTTAGTTTACTTTATTTTCTAGTTATATTTAGGTTAATTTTATCTTTTTATTTTATTTTTATTTATTTTTTTAATTATTTTGTTTAGGTTTTTATTTTAGTTTATTTCTTAGGTTTATGTTTATTTTAATTTGTAGTTGAGCTTTATTTTATTTTTTTAGGTTTAAGTTTTATTTCTTACTTTTAGGTTTAGGTTTTATTATATTTTAGGTTTAGTTTTAAGTTTTTTATTTTATGTTTATTTTAGTCTTTATTATTTAGTTTATTTTATTTTATTTTAAGTTGGGTTTAGGTTTAGTTTATTTTAAGTTTAGGTTTAAGTTTTATTTATTTTAGTTTTGGTCTAGGTTTATTTTATTTTATTTATTTTATGTTTATTTTAGGTTTTGGTTTTATTTTTATTTATTTTAGGTTTGTTTTTTTTTTAGGTCTTTATTATAATTTATTAAAGGTTTATTATTTTATATTACATTTATTACTAATATTTAGGGTTTTATTCTTAGGTTTATTTTATTTTTAGTTTAGTTTAAGATTTTATTTATTATATTTTACTTTATTTTACTTTTATTTTATTATTATTAGGTTTAGGTTTATATCTTTAGTTTAGGTTTTATTTTATTATATCTTATTATATTTAGCCATGTTTATACTGGTTATTTTTTAGGAGGGTCAGGGTAGAGGGGCCTGGCTCACTGCCAGTTTAACATTTAGGATTAGCATTTAGGGTTTAATGTGTTAGTTGGGGCCAGAGCTTTAGGCCTCAGGTCAGACTTAGGGCCTGGATAGTGTTTAGTGATCCAGTGGCCTGAATTAAGCCTGGTGTGGGGGTTTAGATTTAGGGTTTAAGGTTGGGTTTGTGGTCCCAGGTCAGCTAGTTTAGGTTTAGGAGGTGGTAGGGATCAGCTGAGTTTAGGGTTTTGGCCTAGGGTTTTAGTGGTCATAGAGATGGCTCAGGGTTAAAGTTTAGGTTTTGGTTTAAGGTTGGGAGGTTTAGGGTTTTAAGGTTAGGTATGGTAGTTTGGGTTAGGAATTAGTAGTAGGATTTAGGTTTAAGGTTTGGGTTTATGGTTTAGGTTTTAAAACAAATAAGCAAGCCCAAGTAGTTTATTTTATTTATATTTTATCTAGTCAATTATATTATTTTATTTTTTACTTAGGTTTTATTTTATTTTAATTTAGGTTTAAGTTTATTTATTTTAGAGCTTTTTTATTTTAATTTATTTTGGATTATGTGTAAGTTTATGCTTATTTTTTAGTTTGGTTTTTTAATATTATTTTTTAGGTTTATGTTTTATTTTTTATTTTAGGTTTTTATTTTATTTTTAGGTTCAAATTTTAGGTTTTTATTTTATGTTTAATTTTATGTTTAATTTTTTAGTTAATTTTATTTTATTTAGTTTTGGATTTAGCTTTAATTTATTTTGTGTTTATGTTTTATTTTAGTTTAGTTAGTTAATTTTAGCCAAGTTTAATTTAATTTTATTTATTTTAGGTTTAGGTTTTATTATTTATTTATTTTAGGTTTTATTTTTTAGATTTATTTTTAGTTTTTTTAATCTATTTTCTATTTTATTTTATTTTAGGTTTTATGTTTATTTTATGTTTGGGTTTATTTTGGGTTTAGGGTTTAGGATTTAGTGTTTAGGTTAGTTTAGGGTTTAAGATTTAGTTAAGGTTTGGGTTTAGGATTTAGAGTTTAGGTTTAGGTTTAGGGTTTAGTAGTTTAGGGTTTAGGATTTAGGGTTTAGAGATTATGGTTAGGTTTTATTTAGGGTTTTTGTGGTTAAAGTTAGTTTAGGGTTTAGGTTTTAAGATTTTTTTAGTAGAGAAGAAATTTAGATCAAGCACCAAGTTTTCTAAGATATTAGTAATGACATAAAAAAATGAGCACGCATAGAGTAGATCAAATACCCTAAATAACTAGAATCATCTCTACTATAAAGACCCAATTCTATAGGCAGCAGATCGGATCGACCATTCTTCAGTTCCTCCAGTTCCCATCAGACCACCCTTGGCTCATGAGTAGCGGGATCCTCCATCATATCTCTAATCTATCCCTCTACCTTCACCACGGTTGTAACCTCTATCCCTCTTTTTGCTTCCATAACCACCATCTCCATATCCACTAGGACCTCCATCCTCCATCTTCCCTCCATAACCACCACCTCCATATCCACCATCATCTAGCACTCCAGAGGTTAGGGTTTAAGGTATAGTTTTTAAGCTTTAGGGTTTAGGTATTTAGATTTTAGGGTTTAAGCTTTAGAAATAGATTTAGGGTTGGGTTTGGGTTTAGGGTTTATGGTTTATGGTTTTGGGTTAGGGCATAGTGTTTAGGTTTAGGTAGGTTTAGGGTTTTTAGGCTTATATGGTTTGGGGGGTTGTTTAGGTTTAAGTTTTAGAGTTTAAGGTTTAGATTTAGGGTTTAGGGTATTTATTTATTAAATTATTTTAAATTAGGTAAATCAGTTTTGGTTTATTTAGTTTAGTTTTATTTATTTTATTTTATTTAGTTTTATTTATTTATTTTAAGTTTATTTATTTTAGTGTTTTTTTATTTTAGTTTATTTTAAGGTTTAGGTTTAGGTTTAGGTTTAATTTTTAGTTTAGTTTTTTTAGTTTTATTTCTTTAGGTTTAGGTTTTATTTTTAATTTTAGGTTTAGGATTAGTTTTATTTTATTTTTTTTAGGTTTAAGTTTTAAGTTTTATTTTAGGTTTATTTTTAGGTTTTATTTTTTAGTTTTTAGGTTTATTTTAGTTTATTTTATATTTAGTTTAGGTTTAGGTTTAGGTTTAGGTTTGTTTATTTTAGGTTTAGGTTTAGGTTATATTTATTTTATTTTTGCTTTATTTTATTTTGGTTTATTTTATTTTATATTTAGTTTAGGTTTTTTTTTAGTAACGCTTATATTTTTGGCTTAAGTTTTTTTATTTTTTATTTTATTATATTTTAGGTTTAATAAATGTTTATTTTAGGTTTAGCTTTTATTTTATTAAGTTCATTTTAGTTTTGGTTTATTATTTTTTTAGTTTAGTTTATTTTTATTTATTTTATTTTAGTCTAGTTTTATCTATTTTATTTTAGCTTTAGGTTTAATTAGTTTAGGTTTAGGTTTTAGTTTAGGTTTCATTTCATTATATTTTATTATATTTAGGTTTAGGTTTCTTATTTATTTTATTTCTTGTTTTTAGTTTATGTGAGGATCTAGGTTTGTGGTATGGTCAGGATCTTTAGGATTTGGCATCTTAGGTCAGGATTTAGGGCCCAGGCCCAGGGTGCAGGGCCCATCCATATGCCCAGGATTTGGATCAGGGTAGGGCTCAGCCTCTGGGCCCAGTTTAGGTGGGCTGGCCAGCAGGGTTTGGGGCCTTGGGGCCTGTGGCACACTCAGGCCCAGCCTGGGGGTTTATTTGTTTACCCAGGGCCTGCTAGCTCCCAGGGCCTTTAGGCCAGGCAGGGCAGCCAGGGTTAGCCTAGGTGGCTGGCCCAGTTAGCCCATGCCTTCAGGCCTAGATTTAAGTTTAGGTCAGGGCCTTGTGTCCCAGTTGGGTGGCTCAGTGGCCCAGCTCAGGGCCTCAGCCCAGCCTGCCTGGGCTTTTCTCAGGCTCAGGGCCCATTTAGGGCCCAGGATGCTCAGGCCCAGGGCCTGGAAGGATCAGGGCCCATCTTAGGCCTAGGCCTGAATTAACGCCCAGCCTGGAGCCTAACTATACAGGCACAGTTTGCTGGCCCAGCCTTAGGCTTTAGGGCCCAGTTTAGGCCCATTTAGTTTAGGCTCAGTTTAAGGGCTCAGGGTTAGAGGCCCAGGCCTAGGTTTAGGCCTGGGGCCTAAGGCCCAGGGAGGTTTAGGCTGGGCCCAGAGATGAGCCTGGAGGCTCAGGCTCATGCCAGCTCAGTCAGGCCTGGCTGGAGTGCCCAGGTTTAGGGTTTATGTGGCCAGTTAGTTGTAGAGTAGTTAAGGGCAGTGGGTCAGGGTAGGGTAGGTTATGGTTTAAGGTAGGGTAAATTTAGAGTTTAGGGTTTTGTTTGTGGTTGTTTAGGGTCACTTGGGGTAGTTTAGGTTGAGTAGGTTTAGCATTTATGGTTTAGGTTTAGTTTTTGGTTAAGCTTTAGTGTTTATGGTTTATGATTTTTAGGGTTTAGAATTTAGGGTTTAGGTTTTAAGTTTAGAATTTATGTTTTAGTTTCGAGTTTAGGGTTTAAGATTTTTTTTAATAGAGAACAAATTCATATTAAACATTTCTTCTTTTTGATTTCACCAACCAAGTAGCGTACCAAGTTTTCTAAGACACAAGTGATGACATAGATAAAAAATGATCATGCATAAAGCAAAGATAGCTAGAACTGTCTCTACTCAGAAGACACTATTCCTTAAGTAGTGAATGGATCGCTATTCTTCGCTTTCTCCACTTCCTATCAACCACCACCGCCTCAAGCGTGATCCGCCATCATATCCCCAATCTATCCTTGACCAATTATAAACCTTCGTCACTCCTCCTGCCTCCATAACCACCACTGCTCCAGCCACCACCTCCATATCCATCAGCACCTCTGAATCCCCCACCACCACAGTGATAACTGACGCCTCCACCTTTTAGACCATCGATTGATCTAGACTAAGCCAAGTTGACGTCGACGCTCCTGTCAAGGTTTTGCCCATTATTAGGGTTTAGGTTTAGGTTTTAGTTTTCGTTTATTAGGTTTTAGGGTTTATGTTTAATTTTTTATTTATTTAGTTTCTATAGTTAGCATTTATGGTTTAGGGTTTAGGGTTTAGGGTTAAAGATTAAGATTAAAGTTTAGGGTTTAAGGTGTGGGTGTAGTGGTAGGGTTTAGGAGGGTTTGGGTTTAGGGATCAGTGATGGTAGGGTGTGAGTTTAGGTTTGCTTAAGTGTTTAGCATTTTAAAGTTTATAGGGCTCAGTGGTAGTGGTTTGGGGTTTAGGTTTGGTGTGGGGTTTAGGGTTTAGGTTTAGGTGTGGTGGTTTAGGGTTGTGGTCAGTTAAGATTTTGGGTTAGTTCAAATTTATTTAAATTAAGCAAACCCATTGTTTATGTTTATTTATATTTAGTTTATTTTATTTTCTTTATTTTTAGGTTCAATTTTATTTTATTTAGTTTATTTTATTTATTTTTATTTTTTTAGTTTAGTTTTTATTTTATTTTATTTTTTAGATTAGTTTTTTTTATTGTAGTTTTAGGTTTAAGTTTTCTTTTTTCTTTTTAGGTTTAGGTTTAGGCTTTAATTTTATTCTTTAAAGCTCACATTTTAGGTTTTTATTTTGGTTTATTTTTTAGTTTTATTTTAAATTTAGGTTTTGGTTCATTTTAGTTTATTTTATTTTATTTAGGTTTAGGTTTAAGTTTAGTTTATTTTGGGTTTAGGTTTTATTTATTTTAGTTTAATTTATTTTAGTTTAGGTTTAGGTTTATTTTATTTTTATTTTAGGTTTATGTTTTTTTAGGTTTATGTTTTACTTTTATTAGTTTTAGGTTTGTTATTTTTTTTTTTATCTTTTTTATTTTATTTTATTTTAGGTTTATTTTTTTTATTTTAGATATAGTATTTTATTTTTTAGGTTTTTTCTTTTAGTTTAGTTTAGGTTTTTATTTATTTTATTTTAGTTTTGTTTTTATTTTTTATTTTATCTTCTTTTTAGGTTTAGGTTTAGGTTTTTATTTTCTTTTATTTTTTATTTTATTTTGGTTTTAGTTTATTTATTTATTTTATTTTAAGGTTTTATTTTATTTATGTTTAAGTTTTTAGCTTTTTAGGGTTTAGGGTTTAGGGTTTAGGGAGGGTTTAGGGTTTAGGGTTTAGGGTTTAGGGTTTAGGGTTTAGGTTTAGGTGTTAGCTTTTTTTGGTTTAGGGTTTAGGTTTTGATTTTATTTTATTTTATTTTAAAAGAGAACAAATTTATTTTTAACATTTCTTCTTTTTGATTTCATCAACCAAGTAACACACCAAGTTTTCTAAGACATAAGTGACAACATAGATAAAAAATGATCATGCATAGAGTAAATAAAAAACCCTAGATAACTAGAACCGTCTCTATTGTAAGGACATAATTCATCAAGCAACAGATCCGATTTATCATTCTTCAATTTCTCCAGTTCCCATCATAACCACCCCAGCCTCTTGAGTAGCGGGATCCACCATCATATCCCCAATCTCCCCCTCTGCCACCACCACGGTTGTAACCACCATATCTCCTCCTGCCTCAATAACCACCAATAGTCTGACCACCACCTCCATATTCACCAGCACCTCCAGATCACCCAACACTACTACGATAATCGCTGCCTATGCCTTCACCTTCACCACTAGATCTAGACTGAGCCTGGTTGATGGTGATGTTCCTACTATCAAGGTTATGCCCATTCTTAAGGTTTAAGTTTAGGTTTAGGTTTGGATTTGTTAGGTTATAAGGTTTAGGTTTTTTTATTAATTTATTTAATTACTGTGTTTAAGGTTTAGGGTTTAGGGTTTAGGGTTTAGGGTTAGGGATTAGGGTTTTATGGGTTTATGCTATTAAGGTTTAGGATTTAAGGTTAATGATTAGGTATAGGGTTTAGGGTTTAATGAATTTTTAGGGTTTATGGTTTAAGGTTATAGGTTTTGTGTTTAGCATTGTAGGATTAGGGTTTAGGGTTTTAAGTTGAGCATTTGTGGTATTTTTTAAAAAATTTAAAACCAATTAGTTTAGGTTTATTTAGTATATTTAGTTTATTTATTATTTATTTTAGTTTATTTTATTTTCATTTTATTTAAGTTTATTTTTATTTTATTTAAGATAACTTGTTTATATTAAGTTTATTTATTTTAGTTTAGGTTTTTTTATATTTTATTTTATTTTTTAAGTTTATGTTTTTTTAGTTGAGTTTTATTTTTATTTATTTTTTTAGGTTTATGTTTTATTTTTATTATTAGGTTTTAGTTTTGGTTTTTATTTTATTTTTTTAGGTTTAGGTTTTAGGTTGTTATTTTAGGTTTATTTTCATATTTTATTTTTTTGTTTGGACTAAGTTTATTTTTAGTTTATTTAATTTTATTTAGTTTAGGTTCAGGTTTATATTTAGTTTATTTTTGGTTTAAGTTTTAATTATTTTAATTTATTTTATTTTAGTTTAGGTTTAGGTTTATTTTAGTTTGTTTATTCTATTTTTTATTTTAGGTTTAGGTTTTTTTTAGTTTAGGATTTAGGTGTTATTCTTTATTAAATTTTAGGTTAATTTTTTTGATTTAGGTTTTTATTTAGTTTTTATTTTATTTTATCTTAAGTTTATGTTATTTGTATTTTAGGTTTAGTTTTTATTTTATTTAGGTTTATTTTTATTTTTTTGTTTAGTTTAAGGTTTTATATATTTTATTTTAGTTTCATCTTTATTTTTATTTTAGTTTAGGTTTAGGTTTACGTTTAAGTTTAGGTTTAGGTTTTAGTTTAGGTTTTAGTTTATTTTTTATTTTATTTTAGGTTTTATTAAGGATGCTAGGTTTATGGTCAGGGTTTAAGGTTTGGGTTTAGCTCAGTTTTTGGCCTAGGGTCAGTTTAGGTTTTGGTTTTTAGTAGGGTGGGCCCATGTGACTGGGTTTTTTTTAAGAGGAGGATTAGGGTTTAGGGATTAAGGTAGGTTTAGAGAGGGGTTTAGAGAGATTTAGGGTTTAGGGTTTAGGGTTAGCTTTAGGTTTAAGGTTTAATAGGGTTTTAATTTTTATTTTTAAATTAAGTATACTTGTAGGTATAAGTTTATTGATTTTATTTTTTTATTTCTTTTAGTTTAGTTTATTTATTTTGGTTTAGGTTTTTTATTTTAGTTTAGGTTTAGGTTTAGTTTTTAGTTTAGTTTTATTTTATTTTCTTTTAGGTTTATTTTATTTTTTAGTTGTTTGGTTTTATTTTATTTTTTTATGATTAGGTTTTAGATTTTTATTTTAGGTTTATTTTTGGTTTTATTTTATTTTTAGGATTTTTTTTTAAAACTTAGTAAACCCATGGTTTTATTTTATATAGTTTATTTTTTATATATTTTAGTTTCTTTTTTTATTTTTAGATTATTTTATTTTTATTTAATTTAATTTATTTATATTAGGTTTGTTTATTTTAGTTAAAGTTTTTTTAGTTTAGTTTATTATTTAGGTTTAAGTTTTGATTTAGGTTTATTTTTTTATTTAGTTTTATTTTTATTTCATTTTTTAGGTTTAGGTTTAGGTTTAGGTTTTTATTTTTTTATTTTTTTTTAGGCTTAGGTTTATTTTTAGTTTATTTTAAATTATTTAGTTTAAGTTTAGGTTTAGGTTTAGATTTTATTTATTTTAGTTTATGTTTTGGTTTAATTTATTTTCTATATTTTATTTTTATTTTATGTTTAGGTTTTTTAGTTTAGGGTTTAGGTGTTATGTTTTATTTATTTTTATGTTTTTTTTAGGTTTTATTTATTTTTATTTTGATCTTAGGTTTATTTTATTTTATTTAGTTTTAGTTTTATTTTATTTAAGTTTTATTTTTAGTTTTATTTAATTTTTTTTGTTTAGTTTAGGTTTTATTTATTATATTTTGTTTAGTTTTTATATTTATTTAATTTTTCATTTAGGTTGGAGTTTAGGTTTTAGTTTTTTATTTTATTTTATTTATTTTATTTTACATTTAGGTTTTAGGGTTTAGGGTTTAGAGATGGTTTAGAGTTTAGGGTTTAAAGTTTAGTTTGTTTAATGGGTTTGGGTTTTGTGGTTTTTAGTGTAGGATTTGTGTAGTTTAGTGTTATTTTGTCTTTTTATCTTTCTTAGCTCAGCCTAAGATCTTTTTTATTGCTGGTTTAGGTTAGTTTTTTGAGGGTCAAGGTTAGGCCTAGTCAGAGGTTAGGCCTGGTTTAGGGTTTAGGGTTTAGGGTTTAGGGTTATGGTTTTTTTTAAATAAGTAAAATGGTAGGTTTAGGATTATTTAGTTTATTTTATTTTTTATTTTTATTTACTTTTATTTTTATTTTTATTTAGTTTACTTTATGTATTTTAGTTTAGTTTTTTATTTTAGTTTACTTTTTAGGTTTAGATTTAGGTTAAAGTTTATTTTTTTAGTTTAGTTTTCATTTTATTTTTATTTTTTAGGTTTTTGTTTTATTTTTAATTTTTAGGTTTAGGTTCTTTTACTTTATCTTTTAGGTTAAGGTTTTTTTTTTATTTTAAGTTTATTTTTAGTGTTATTTTAGTTTAGTTTTAGTTTTATTTTTAGTATTTTATTTTATTTAATTAAGGTTAAAGTGTAGGTTTAGTTTATTTTAGGTTTAGGTTTAGGTTTTATTTATTTTAGTTTATTTTATTTTAGTTTAGGTTTAGGTTTATTTTATTTTTATTTTAAGTTTAAGTTTTTTTTTTAGGATTTAGGTTTTACTTTTTATTTATTTTTAGGTTTATTTATAAGTTTATTTTTTAAGTTTAGGCTTTTATTTAGTTTTAATTTTATTTTATTTTAGGTTTAATTTATGCCTATTTTAAGTTTAGTTTTTATTTTATTAAGGTTTTTTATTTTTTTAGTTTAGTTTTTATTTTTATTTCTTTATTTTAGTTAAGTTTTTATTTTTTATCTTATTTTCTTTTTAGGTTTAGGTTTAGTTTTACTTTATTTTCTTTTTATTTTATTTTGGTTTAGGTTATTTTTATTATTATTAGGTTTTATTTAGTTTAGGTTTTACCTTTAGGGCTTATAGTTTAAAGTTTAGTGTTTAGGGTGGATTTAGATTTAGGTTTAGGGTTTATGGGATTTAGGTTTTAGGGTTTATGGTTTAGGGTTTAGGATTTTAGGATTTAGTGTTTAGGTTTAGGGTTTATGGTTTAGGGTAGGTTCACATTTTAGTTTAGGGTTTTGGGTTTTTGTTATTTTTTTTAATAGTGAACAAATTCAAATTCAACATTTCTTCTTTTCAAATTCATCAACCAAGTAACACACCAAGTTTTCTAAGACATAAGCAATGACATTGATAAAAAATAGCATGCATAGAGCAAATCAAAAACCCTAGATAACTACAGTCATCTCTATTGAAAAGACATAGTTCCATAAGCAGCAAATTGGATCAACCATTTTTCAATTTCTCCAATTCCCATCAAAACCACCCCGACCTCTGGAGTAGCGGGATCCACCATCATATCCCTGATCTCTCCCTCAGCCACCACCACTATTGTAACCTTCATCGCTCCTCCCGCCTCCATAACAACCACTACTCCGACCACCACCTCCATATCCACCAGCACCTCTAGATCCCCCACCACCACTGCGATAATCGTCGCCTCCACCTTTGCCTCCACTAAAAGATCTAGATTGAGCCTAGTTGATGATGAAGTTCCTGCCATCAAGGCTCTACCAATTCTTAGGGTTTTTTTTAAATGAAAAGTGGGAGAATCTTATTGCCAAAAAGAAAGGGATACAAGGTCCTTAAAGGGGATAATTCTCTAAATTACTATTCAAAGAGCTATAATTAGCCTAAAAGGTTAAATCCCCTACATATTACATGAAAACCAAAGCCAAAGAAAGAAAAGACAAAAACTAAGAAAGAAATAGCACAAAATTCCAAGAAGGGTAGCCAAAGCCATCTGTATCCCAAAATCTTCTAAGAGATGCAGAATCACATACAGCCCCAAACTTCCCACAAACCTCCAAAGAACTTAAGATAGAGAAAAGCATCTAGAAATAAGGACAAGCCAAGTACACAAAAGAAACAAAATGATAAAAATCTTAAATAAGGCTTAGGCTCAGTCACATTCATCTCAAGGGGAAATTGGATATGTGACCATCCAAACTTAAGAAAATGGGTTATAATCACATATGGTGCTACCAGCCAAAAGGATAATAGGGAAAACATCCCAGCCATAATCACCAATAACCAAAAGCTAGCCAAGTTCCATTGTCTATCATCAGGATTAAATATGTAACTAACTAGCAAAACATCTAGCCAAACTAGAGCAAAGCAACCAACCAAGCAAGACAACAAACATGAAATAACCACCATAAAGCCACACATAACAAATAAAGACAAATGGTAAAGAACCAAATATTCTGCAGAACCACCAACTAACATCGCAGCTACAGCCAGCCATCAAGGACTCCCAGCCAACCATAGTAGTAAGAATCAATAGAAATAGCAACAGAGCCAAGAACAACCAAAGCCACATACAAGTTAATCCCACAATAAAAAGAAATGACAAGCCATTAAGCCATCCAGCCAATAGGCAAAAAACATCAAGAAATCACCAAAAAAGGGAACAAAAACTAGATGGTAGGTAACAGCTCAAGAGAGAGTAACTCAGCCTATAAAGGAACAAAGCCCATGGCCAGGATCAACCAATAATCACAATGCTATATAGCCAAAACCAAAACTAAAAGGTTGGAAAACCATCAAGCAACCACCAGCCAATAAGCCCTCACAAGAAAAAAAGATTCTACAAAAAAAGGCAAACAAGAAAGCTCCAAAGCTTGCTAATCGCTAGGCCATCGTAAAACCAACATAGTAAGAGATCAACAAGATGAGAGAGCTACCAAAATCATGGGGCAACCAAAGCTCAGTAGTACCAACTAGAAATAATTTTGACCTCCATTAGAAGGAGATACCATTGCTAGGGTTTAAGTTTAGGTTAATGTTTATTAGGTTTTAGGGATTAAGTTTATTTTTTAATTTATTTAGTTACTTTAGGTTTAGGTTTAGGGTTTGAAGTTTAGGGTTTAGGGTTTAGTGTTATTAGGGTTTATGGTTTGGGGTTTAAGGTTTATTATTTAGGGTTTTAGGGCTTATACTTTTAGGGTTTATTGTTTATGGTTTTAGGGTTTATGTTTTTAAGGTTTAGGGTTTAGTGTTTAGGTTTGTGGAGTTTTAGGTTTAGGTTTAGGGTTTAGGGGTTTAGGTTTCAGGTTTAGGCTCAGATTTAGGTTTATGGTTTTTTATAAAATAAGTAAACCGTAGGTTTAGGTTTATTTAGTTTTATTTTTATTTATTTTAGTTTATTTAATTTTATTTTATTTAGGTTTATTTTTTATTTAGTTTGTTTTATTTATTTTAGTTTATGTTTTATTTAGGTATATATTTAGTTTAGTTTTATTTTATTTTATTTTTCAAGGTTTTAGGTTTTTTTTTTTCTGCTTTTAGGGTTTTATTTCTTTATTTATTTTTTTAGGTTTTTAGGATTATTTTAGGTTTTATTTTTTTATTTATGTTTAGGTTTATTTTTATTTATTTTATTTTATTTAGTTTAGGTTTAGGTTTTATTTATTTTAGTTTAGTTTATTTTAGTTTAGGTTTAGGTTTATTTTATTTTCTTTATTTTATTTTTATTTTTGGTTTAGGTTTTTTGTTTTAGTTTAGGGTTTAGGTTTTATTTTATGGTTTATTTTTTTAAGTTTAGGTTTTTATTTTGTTTTATTTTATGTTTATTTTATTATTATTTTACATTTAGTTTTTATTTTATTTAGGTTGTTTATTCATAGGTTTATTTTGTTTTTAAGTTTAGTTCAAGATTTTATTTATTTTAGTTTTTATAAGAATATTTTATTTTATTTATAGGTTTAGGTTTAGGTTTAGGTTTAGGTTTTAGTTTAGGTTTTTATTTCGTTTAGGTTTAGGGTTTAGGGTTTGGGGATTAGGGTTTAGGGTTCAGGTTGTAAGTTTTAAGGTTTAGGGATTAGGGTTTGGGGTTTAGGGTTTTAGGATTTAGGGTTTAGGTTAAAGGTTTAGGGTTTAGGGTTTTAGGGTTTATGGTTTAGGGTTTATGGATGTAGGTTTAGGGTTTAGGGTTCAAATTTTAGTTTAGGGTTTAGAGTTTTTTTTTTTTTAACAAAGAACAAATTTAGATTCAACATTTCTTCTTTCTGATTTCATCAACCAAGTAACACACCAAGTTTTCTAAGAGTGATGACATAGATAAAAAATGAGCACACATAAAGCAAATCAAATACACTAGATAACTAAAACCGTCCCTATTATAAAAACACAGTTCATAAGCAGTAGATCAGATTGACCTTTCTTCAATTTTTCCAGTTCCCATCAGAACCTCGCCTACCTCTCGAGTAGCGGGATCGACCATCACATCCCCGATCACTCCCTCCGCCACCACCACGGTTGTAACATTCGTCGCTCCTTCCGCCTCCAAAACCACCACTACTCCAACCACCACCTCCATATCTAGCACCTCCAGATCTCCACCACCATTGTGATAACTGTCACCTCCGCCTTTGCCTCCACCACCAGATCTAGACTGAGCCTGGTTAATGGTGATGTTCCTACCATCAAGGTACTGCCCATTCTGAAGGTTTAGGTTTAGGTTTAGGTTTATTAGGTTTTAGGTTTTAGGTTTATTTTTTAATTTATTTAGTTACTTTAGGTTTATTTTAAGGTTTGGGGTTTAAGGTTTAGAGTTTAGGGTTAGGGTTTAGCCTTTAGAATTTTAGGTTTTATGCTTTTAGGGTTTAGATTTTAGGGTTAGGGTTTAGGATTTAGGGTTTAGGTTTTAAGGTTCAGTCTTTAAGCTTTAGGGTTTAAGGTTTGTTTAGGGTTTAAGGTTGAGGGTTTTAGAGTTTAGGGTTTAAGGTTTAGGGTTTATTATTTAAGGTTTAGGGTTTGGGTTTAGGGTTTAGGGTTTTAGGGTTTAGGGTTTAGGGTTTTTATTTTGGGGAAAGTTGAAATTTTATCACCATAAAAGGAATAAATACAATATCCATAAAAGGGGTAAAGCTCTAAAATTCTACTACTCTCATAGGTATTAGAAACCTAGAGAGCTAAACCCCCTTCTAAATACATTAGAAAAAGATAAGGATAAAGTAGCAAATACAATGCCTAAAAAGCATATGAGATAAATACACAGAGTAAGACTAAAATAAATCCTGGAAATAGTAAAAGGATGAGTCAGCAGTAGTTCATGATTCCTTTGAGAAAGCTTGATAAGAAAGATCCATAACAACATCACTTGGGTTGACTGAGCAATGACCATTCCCTTTGTAAAGTTCTAACTTGTAAATGAAATTTGCAAAACACTACAAAGGAAAAAGTCATAGTGAATAAAGATAAGGATAAAGAGAGGAAAAGGAGAGAGCTTAGAAAGAGAAGGCTCTGGCTCAGTTATGATCATCTCAAGGGGGAACAATAAATATGAGCATCCAAACTTCATAAAGAAGTGTTACAATCATATGTAATGCTACTAACTAGATAGAAGAGGTGAGTAACATCAAAGCCATCATAGCCAGCATACCTGATACAAATAAACATCTAGGGCCAACAGTCAATAGAGTTCCAGATCTAGCACCATTAAACAAAAAGAAAATGAGTAGCAACCAGCTAGTAGCGAAACCACCAAACAAAAACCACAATAGACTAATCACAATGTCCTAGAGAGAGGCTAGAACAAAGTCAGAACATGAACAACAGCCATTAACCAGATACCCATCCAAGCTCTAAACTAGGGAAAACTAGAACCCGCCATCACCAATCACCAGAACAATGCTAATTAATAGAGAAACAACCAACAAAACCATGATGGGAGCCCTCAATCCAAAGTCCCAACAATAAGCAGTCACCAACCCAAACTAGGGTGAGGAACTATAAATGTCTAAATAGCTCAGAAATGAAACCATCAACTAAAGGAAAAATAAAAGAAAAAGTTAGCTACAGTAAATGGAAATCCCTAGAAGACAAAATAACCACACAAAAGGGGGCCAAAGGCAGCCACCAACCACCAGAAACCAAAATGTCCAATCCAAAAAGATCAACAAAGGTTCAGCCAGCACAACAAAAGGCTCTAGCAAATTGTTGGGCTTAGGTTTTAGTTTTAGGGTTCAAGTTTTAATTTAGGGTTTAGGGTTTTTGGCTCTAGCAAATTATTGTCTCTAAAAAAATCAGCCAAGCCCACCCTACCAACCAAGAGGCAAGACATAAGAAACAAAGGGAGCCAATGAAACCAAAAGCAATCCAAATTCTCAGCCAAAATAATAGACCAAACCAACAGCACTCAAGGAAAAAATAGTAGCCACCCAAGTGAGCAAACTGCTAGAATCAGCAACCAACAAACAACCACCATAAGGCCAGACCTAAAACAAAGAAAAACCTCCAAAAAGGTAACTATACTAGCTAATAATAGTTCAAAATGAAAACTAACCAAACCAGCCACAATGCCACCCAGCTAATTAATAATGTAGGAGATGAGCCAACTCCGATAAGGAAGCAGCTATTCCAAAGAGGAGGGAATCCCAACACAGAGAAAGATAGGCATAGTGATAAACCAATAGGAAGCCACCAAAAAAAAAAAAGAAACAAATGGTAATCACCCAACCAGAGAAAGATTTGTAGCCTGGGAGAACCACCCAACCACCAACAGCCAACCAGAGTAGTAAGGAAAATAGACCAAGTCCCCTTCTAGACTCCAGGGATCAAAAAAACTAGTACCAAATAGAACCACAAGGTAAAGGGAGAAACCAACAAACAAAAGCCACCAAGCCTAAAATGGAAGAAGAGATAAAAACCACTAAAAGGCCTAGCACAAACTCAAGAGTGAAAAGATCAAGAGTAGCCATATAGCCACCCAAGCCAGCTAAGTTGAGGGTAGTAGCAAACAACAGCACCCACCAGGCCCAAAAATAGTAACAAAAAAACCTTCCTAAGTAAGGAAACAATAAACAAAAACTAGAGGCAAAATCAGTACCAATTAAGAAAAGGGAAAAGCCAAAACCAGGTAGAGGCATAACCTGAAAGGGGGCCACCATAAGTTCAAGGAAGCACTTGAAGAAACTATTGACATTCAGATCCCTAAATAAAATAGTCAGCTAATGAGAACACCTCTCCAACAACAGAGATTGAACAACTAGCCACCACTTCAAAGAGATCTCCCAAATATTACAGCACAAACCATACAAGAGAGTGAACTAGCTAGAGGAATGCAGCAAAATGAAAATGCACATAGATAAAAACTTAGAAAACCAAAAAAATACAAAGCAAAATTAATTTCTGAGATAAGGTAATTGGGCGTTATCCAGATTAACTAAGCCTCAAAAATTTTTAGGTAAATTAAGATGATCAGAAAGAGTGAGATCATTTAATTTAGCACCTAGATTAGCTAGAAAATATACAAAGACATTTCCTTCATGCCAAATGTGAGAAATTTTAAAGCATACTTGAGAGACGAGTGTTCTAGTATGATTAAAAAGATTGAATAAATTAGCATTCCCCATCTTAGTGGAAGTCGATGTCAATGAGTAAAAGAGCATCAACTTCAATCCAAATATTGAAGAAACCTTTTTGCAAACAAATGTCAATAGCTTTGTTTACAGCCATTAATTTAGCATACATAGCAGAACAAGCTTTAAAAGGATAAGCAAAAGCACAAATGGCATTACCTTCAAAATCCCTAAAAATGCCACCACAATCAAATGTTTTCTAAGAGACAGAGCCATCAGTATGAATTTTAATAGTATTATTATGAGGTTTTATCCAATATATAATCCTATCTTCTTTACAAAAGGTGATCTCATGCAGGTAAAGACCCAATTTTTTGCCCACAAATTTGCAACCTCTAAATGTGTGTTACTAATTAAATTAACATTAATTAAAGAAAAAATGTTTTCAATGGTTCTAGCAATAATCCTTTTATGATTCATAGGAATACCATGATATTTAGCATCATTTCTATCCATCCATTTGAACCAAATAAATGTAATGGAAATTAAAACTTTGATATGACCTTTCATAGTTTTGTGGAAACAAGCTTCAAGAAGTTGATATAAAGAAAGAAAGCCATGGAAATGGTCAGTATTAAAAAAATCATACCAAACCCATAATTTGGAGCCAATAGCACTGTTGACCAAAACATGATTAACATTTTTGAAATGAAAACAACAATAACATTTGGAAGGCAAATGAAATCCTTTATCCCAGAGTAAGGAATCAACAGGAATGAAGTTTTTCAAAATTTTCCAAGCAAGGATAGAATAAGAGATAGAGATGATATCATTCCAAAGTTAAATAAATACATTAGATGAAATATGAGCATCTCTAATATAATTCCAAGCCTCTTTAAGAATAAGATCACCATTATAAGATAGCTTAAAAAGAATTTGATCAGGCTTGTTGGAAAAGATAGAAATATCACTAAATTTATCAAATAGAGAGATAGGAACAAATTTGCTAAGTTTACTATCATTCTACTTGTTATTAAGCCAAAAGGAGTTAACTTTAGTAGTAGTTGTAGAATGGGTAGATAAAAAAGAATCAATTGAACCACCACTAATCCAGTTGTCTTGCCAAAAAAAAGAAGATCCTGAATTTATACCCCAAGATATCAAAGATTCAACCTCCCATTTAATGGAGCAAAGCCTTTTCCAAACTGGGGAGTCACCAACTTTATAAGTACAGATTAGAGGGTGCTTACCCTCATAGTATTTAGCTATCATAAAATTAGCCCAGAGGCTATCTTTATTTTCTAAAATTCCACCAGAGTTTATGGGAAAGGCAGTAATAGCTTCACGAATAGGTTTGCAGCCAAGCCCTCCTTCACCCAGAGGACCACAACATTTATGCCAAGAAGTCCAATGCATCCTTTTAACTGAATTATTTGATCCCCAAAAAAATTTATTAAGGAGATGATTAATTCTATTTAAGATAGAATTAGTAGGGATAATGGTTTGAATAAGATATAAAGGCATTGAATTAAGAGTACTCCTAAAAAAAGTAAGCCTACCACCAAATGAAAGTAAGTACAGTTCCCACACCAAAATTTTATTAGAAATTTTTTGGATAAACTCATCAAAAATAAGGGATCTTTTTTCACCTTTGAAAAGAGGAGCACCCGGATATTTAATAGGGAGTTGTTGGTGTTTAAAGTTAGTGATTCTCAAGATATGATTGATTTTATTATTAGACATTTTAGAGGAGGCAATAAAGTAGCTCTTGCTTTCATTAATAGAAAGACCACTTTCTCTACCAAAATTATTTTAAAATTTCTTAAGTCTTTTCATATGATGAAAAGAAGCATTATAAAAGATAATGAACTCATCAGTAAAGCTAAGATGAGAAATAGGATACCACTAGGAGTTCTAAAGTACATGCTTGGATTATTATTGAATAAATAATTTAAACTCCTAGAAAGGTATTCCACTATAATAATAAATAAAGAAGGGGACAAAGGACCTCCTTATCTCAATCCATGAAAATTAGGGTAGAAGCTTAAAGCTTCACCATTATAAAGAATAGAAAGCAGGCATTATTAATATAATTTTTAATAATGTTAATGAAATTATAAGAAAAACCAAATAAATGCAAGATATTTAAATGGTAATCCTAATATATATTATCAAATGCTTTAGAAATATCTAATTTAAAAAAGATGTTACCACCTCTAATTGGAACATCCAAATCATGAATAAGCTATTGAGCAAGAAGAATGTTATTTGATATAGATCTCCCTCTAATAAAGCTAGTTTGGTTGACAGAGCTAATTTTTTAAAGTAAAGGATTAAGTCTATTAGTAAAATTTTAGAAATCAATTTTTTAAAGAAAGTGCAAAGACTAATAGGTCTGAAATCACTCCAAGAATTTGGATTATCTTTTTTAGGTATGAGAATAATGGAAGTTCTTGAAAAATATTTAAGGAGAGGATTACCAATAAAAAAATCAACAATAGCATCGATTAAGTCATGCTTAATAATAGACCAACAGTTTTGAAAAAATTGAGTCATATAACCCTCAAGACTAACAGTGAAATCAAAGTTCATGCTATTGAGAATTTTACCAATCTCATCTTCAGTAGGCAACCTAGTAAGCCAATGATTATCATCATTGGTAATAATAGAGGGGATTAAATGCGAATTAGAAAAAGCTACGTAAGAGTGGCTTTTATTAAGCATATTTCTGAAGTGGTTAATAACATAATCTTTAAGAACATTAATATCAGTGATCCAATCTCCAATATCATTTTTCATTTTTTGGATATAATTTAAAGCTCTCTTTTTATTAAATAAAGCATGAAAATACATGGTATTCCTGTCCCCATCAGCAATATATTTACTAGCAGCTTTTTTCTGCTAGTATGTCTCTTCCATATTCTCATAATTAACAAATTTATCTTTAGCTTCATTCAAATCCTTAAGCTTAGAAGAGTGAGTGAAAACATCAATTTCAAGATCACAAACCAAAAGTTCCATGTTTTTTATATTAGCAAAAATATGTTTAAGATAATGTTCTTTCCACCAAACCAGACTTTGTTTGAGCCTTTTAAGCTTAAACCATAATCTATTCATACCCCAAATTGAATTATAAGAGTGTGAAGGGGAAATCCAATTAATGGCCATGACTTTAAGAAAATCTAAATGCTGAATATACTTATTTTAAAATCTAAAAGAGGGAGAGATGTTTAATATTTTAGAGTCTTCTTTAACATAAACCAAAAGTGGGGCATGATTAGATAAAGTTCTACTAAAATGGTCAACAAAAGTAAGAGGTCATTGATTAATCCAATGAGAGTTGAAAAGAATTCTTTCTAAATGTTCCCAGAGCTTAGAGTTTTGCCAAGTATGATTAGAGCCTTTAAAACCAATATAGAAATGACTAAAATGAAGAATCATAATAGAAAATTCTTCCATATAATGAATATTAGGAAAGGAACCACTCCTTCTTTCTGAAGAATATAGAATAGTGTTGAAATCACCCCCAACCAACCAAGGTTTGTTAACAGAAAGAGGAAAACTTCTTAAATTCTCCCAAAGAACATTTCAACCAGCTCTATTGCAAGAAGCATAAATAAAAGAACCCAGCACACAAGAGTCACAAACAGAAATTTGAGCATTGACAACTTGTTGTAGATCATCTAAAATTAAAACATTTAAGAATTCTAAAAGTACCAAATTTTATTATTGATCTTAGCGAAAAAATTACTAAAGCCAAGCATTCTAGTAACATGATTTATTTTACCAGCATGTATAAGAGGTTCAATAAGTAAAGAGATATTATTAATTTTGCAGAGATTTCTAATACTATTAAGAACAGTGAAGTACCAATCCCACCAACATTTCAAATAAAAGAATTAAACATAAATAAAATTGTAAAAGGAAATTAAAGGACAATAATAAAGAGAGAGAGAAAGAATAACAAATCCTCTTCTAAGTAAAAAAATTAAAATAACACATTATATATGTGAAGAGGATCAAGACTGGTAGATCTGGCAAGAGTAGGAGGTTACATCCTAGAGTTTTTAATAATATTTTTATGGAGAGTTTGGAATTTTTTATTTTTATCCAAAGTGTCACCATCGGATAGAGATTCATTAGAAATATTATTAATAGGATAAGGATCATCAAGAACATCTCTAATCACAAATTTCCTCTATTCGAAGTCAGCATCTTGTTGAAAAGTGGGATTACAATGAAGATTAATCTTGGAATTAGGGGAAGGAGAAGAAATTATATCATTTAAAGCATAATTAGCAATGTCAGAATCAGTGTTTTGTGCAAGAATTTTAGCTACATTTAAGTTATCATTTAAATCCTCATTCTCATCAATTAATGTCAGCAAAGAAGCAGGAATAGACCCATTAGAGAATCAATCATCATTTTTTTAGCCTCTTTAAATTTGGAATTAGCCATAATAAGCATATTCTCATGTATAGAAAGGTTGTTGGGAAAACCATCTTTTTCAACATTATTAGTACCATTGTCATGGTCAGAATGAGAAGTAGAATCAACAATTTTAGGAACATCAGAAGATTCAAAAAAATTTGACCTAATATCAACATTTAAGTTATGTTTAGGCACAAAAATAGTTTTATTAACTTTATCAGAAACTAATTTCAAGTTATGATCATTCAATATTTTATTTTTAAGATGCGGCTAAAGAACAAAACACTTTGAATTATCATGACCATGTATCTTGTAATGGGAACATAAAACTAAAAAATTTCAAACTCGACCTTTTGTAAATAACCAAACTTTTCAGATTCAATCTAGACCTCCTTAGGATTTTTTTTAGATATGTCAAATTCAACCAATATATGAGCAACAAAGGGAAAAGATCTCATAATAGTCACCTGATCGATTTGGAGTAGCCAACCAAAAAGAGCCCTGATAGCAAATAACACCTGGCGGGTAGATTCTCATATTTGGAAGAGCTAACCACATAGGAATAATAGGTGATTCATCCTTTATAGCCAAAAGTGGGACCACTTCAACAAATGCATATGACAGTTAAAGAGAAAATAAGGTCGACACAAGAAAACACTTGAATAATCCAAATCATTCATAAGTTGAATCAAAATATATCTTAGATCGATCAAGCTAATAGAGAATGCACTGAAAAGTTTAAAGTTTTGAAAAAAGGATCGGATCATTTCCAAATTCAGCTGGTGCAACACAAATTTTCCAACCAAAGTAAATTTGAAAGGTTATGTAAGCTTTTTGACATAATGATCCTAATACATGATCGCAAGCACATCTCAAAAAGAAGTCAAAATTAGATTCATTGAGTTAGAAGAGGTAGAAATTTTACCAGAAAGTGCATCCTTAAAAGATTTAATAGTAAAAATGGCATTGTGTTCAGGAATCCCCAAAAAATTTGATGCCCTAGCCCGATCATCCGAATTGGGAGATGTAATCCTTGGGTTTGATTTCACCGTAGCCATATTAAGAAGAGACACATCATGTGAGCCTCCAAAGATTTAAAAGACTCTAAAAAATGGTCAAGAATGATGAAGGATCCACCAAAAACATGAGATGGGGATGCACTAATGAAGTGGAAAATGAAATTTAGATAGTGCTGCAATGGAGAACTAGGGTTACCAGGTTTAGGCTTCTAGAGTTTAACATTTAAGGTTTAGGTTTTACTTTTAGTTTAGGGTTTAGGGATTAGGTTTAGGTTTAGTTTTAGGTTTATGTTTAGGGTTTGGGGTTTAGGTTTTCATTTTAGGTTTAGGTCTAGGTTTAGGTTTATTTTTAGGTTTAAGTTTAGGTTTGGGGTTTAGGGAGTTGTTTAAGGTTTAGGGTGGTTTGGTTGCTTAGTGTTTAGGTATTATTTTGACAGAGTTGGTTTAGGGTTTAGTGTTTAGAGCTGGTTTAAGTTTTAGTTTAGGGTTTTGGTTTAGGGTTTAGGTTTATGGTTTAGGTCAGGAGTTAGGGAGATCAGAGATCATGGTCAGGGTCCAGCCTGGCTTTGGGTTTAGGGTTTTAGGGTTTAGGGTTTAGGTTTAGGGTTTTAGGGTTTAGGGTTTAGGTTTAGGTTTAGGTTCCAGGGTAGGTTTGGTTAGTTTAGGTTTCACTTTATGGTTTAAGATTTAGGGTTTAGGGTATTTTAGGCTTTAGGGTTTAGGATTTAGTGTTTAGGGTTTACGGTTTAGCCTTTAGGGTTTTTTTATTTTAAATTAAGTAAACTCATAGGTTTAAATTTATTTAGTTATTTTATATTTTTATTTAGTTTAATTTTTATTTTTATTTAGTTTATTTATTTTAAGTTTTTCATTTTAGTTTATCTTTTAGGTTTAGGAATATTTTTATTTTTAGGTTTAGATATAGGTTTTTATTTTATTTTTTTAGGTTTAGGTTTTAGGTTTTTATTTTAGGTTTATTTTTAGGTTTTACTTTTTAGTTTAGGTTTAGCTTTATTTTTAGTTTATTTTATTTTATTTAGTTTATGGTTTAGGTTTAGTTTATTTAAGGCTTAGGTTTTCTTTATTTTAGTTTAGTTTATTTTAGTCTAGGTTTAGGTTTATTTTATTTTATTTATTTTATTTTTATTTTAGGTTTAGGGTTTAGGTTTTATTTTTTATTTATTTTTAGGTTTAGGTTTTTATTTAGTTTTTATTTTATTTTATTTCTAGATTATTTGGTTTTTATTTTATTTAGGTTTTTTAATCTTAGGTTTATTTTTTTTTTAAATTTAGTTTAAGTTTTTATTTATTTTGTTTTAGTGTAATTTTATTAATTTATTCTTTTATTTTTAGGTTTAGGTTTAGGTTTTAGTTTAAGTTTTTATTATTTTTTTTATTTTTTTATTTAGGTTTAGTTTTTTTAAAATTTTTTTAGGTTTCATTTAATTTAAGTTTTCAGATTTTTTGGGTTTAGGGTTTAGGGTTTAGGTTTTAGGGTTTACTATTAGGGATTAGGGTTTAGGGTTTAGTGTTTAGGCTTTAGGATTTAGTGTTTTTATGGGTTTGGGTTTAGGGTTTAGAGTTTTTTTTTAAAAATTAAGTAAACCAATAGGTTTAGGTTTATTTAATTTTCATAGTTTATTTTTTATTTATTTTAGTTTAGTTTATTTATTTTAATTTACGTTTTTATTTTAGTTTATTTTTGTAGGTTTTGATTTATCCTTAGGTTTATTTTTTAGTTCAGTTATATTTTTTATTTTATTTTTTAGATTTAGGTTTTATTTTTATGTTTAGGTTTATTTTTAAGTTTAGGCTTTTATTTTATTTTTTTAAGTTTATGTTTTAGGTTTTTTTTAAGGTTTATTTTTTGGTTTTATTTTTATATTTTTATTTTTTTTTTAAATTAAGTGAACTGGAAGGTTTAGCATTAGTTAGTTTATTATTTATTTATTTTTACTTTATTTTTTATTTTGAATTTGGTTGAGTTTTATTTAATTTAGTTTAGTTTATTTAATTAAGGTTTATTTATTTTTATTTATGTTTTTCATTTTAGTTTATTTTTTAGGTTTAGTTTTATGTTTATATTTTTTTTAGTTTATTTTTATTTTGTTTTTTAGTTTAGGCTTTATTTTTATTTTTATGTTTAGGTTTAGGTTTTTATTTTATTTTCTTAGGTTTAGCTTATAGGTTTTCATTTTAGGTTTATTTTTAGGTTCAATTTTTTTAGTTTAGGTTTAGGTTTATTTTTATTTTATTATATATTTTTTAGTTTAGGTTTAGGTTTAGGTTTAGTTTATTTTAGGTTTAGGTTTAGGTTTTATTTATTTTAGTTTAGTTTATTTTAGTTTAGGTATTGGTTTATTTTATTCCTATTTTAGGTTTAGGTTTTTTTTAGTTTAGGGTTTAGGTTTATTTTTTATTTATTTTTAGGTTTTATTTTTTAGGTTTAGGTTTTTATTTAGTTTTTATTTTAAGTTTATTTCATTTTAATTTTAGCTTTAGTTTCTATTTTATTTGGTTTTTTTTACTTTCTATTTAGTTTAGGTTTTTATTTATTTTATTTCATTTTACTATTTATTTTTTTTTTATTTTTTTTGCATTTATGTTTAGGTTTCAGTTCTAGTATATGTTTTTATTTTAGTTTAGTTTTCTATTATATTTAGGTTTAGGTTTTGTTTAATTTTTATTTTAGGTTTTAGGTTTTTATTTTATGTTTACTTTTAGGTTTTATTTTTTTAATTTAGGTTTAGGTTTATTTTTGTTTATTTTCTTTCATTTAGTTTAGGGTTTAGGTTTAGTTTATTTTAGGTTTAAGTTTAAGTTTTATTTATTTTAGTTTAGTTTATTTTAGTTTAGGTTTAGGTTTATTTTATATTGTTTATTTTATTTTTATTTTAGGCTTATGTTTTTTTTAGTCTAGGGCTTAGGTTTGATTATTTATTTATTTTTAGGTTTTATTTTAGGTTTATTTTTTTTAAGTTTATGTTTTTCTTTACTTTTTTTATTTTAGTTTCTTCTAGGTTTATTATATGTTTCTTTTATTCTCATTTTACATTTAGTTTTTATTCTTAAGTTTATTTTATTTTTTGTAGTTTAGTTTAGGTTTTTATTTATTTCATTTAATTTATTTTTATTAATTTATTTTATTTATTTTTAGGTTTAGGTTTAGGTTTATTTATTTATTTTTATTTTCAGTTTTATTTAGTTTTGGTTTAGGTTTTTAGGTTATTATGGTTTAAGGTTTATGGTTTATGGTTTAGGGTATATGGTTTAAGGGGTTAGGATTTTAGGGTTTAGGGTTTAGGGTTAGGGTTTAGGGTTTACGGTTTAGGGTTTAGTGTTTGGGCTTTAGGGTTTACAATTTTTAATGTTTAAGGTTTAGTGTTTAGGGTTAGCTTAGTATTTAGGGTTAGTTCAGGGTTTAGGGTTTAAGGTTTAGGGTTTAGGCTTTAGGTTTTAGGGTTTTTAGTATTTAGGGTTTAAGATTTAGGGTTAGTTTAAGGTTTATGATTTAGGGTTTTAGGGTTTAAGGTTTAGGGCTAGGGTTAGGGTTTAGGGTTTAGAGTTTAGGGTTTTATGTTTAGGTTTGGGGTTTAGGTTTTAGGGATTCGGGTTTAGGGATTAGGGTTTTAGCATTTAGGGTTTAGGGTTTAGGGTTTGGAGTTTAAGTTTTACATTTAGGGTTTAGGATTTTTATTTTGTTTAATAGAGAACAAATTTAGATTCAACATTTCTTCTTTTTGATTTCACCAACCAACACACAAAATTTTCTAAGACAAGTGATGACATAGATCAAAAATGAGCATGCTTAGAGAAAATCAAAAACCCTAGATAACTAGATTTATGTTTACTATAAAGACAAAGTTTCATAAGTAGCAGATCAAATAGGGCGTTCTTTAGTTTATCTAGCTCTTATCAAAACCACCCCAGCCTCTTGAGTAGCAGGATCGACCATCTTATCCCCATTCTCTCCCCTCTACCACCACCACAGTTGTAACATCTGTCGATCCACATGCCTCCATAACCACCACCTCCATATCCACCAACACCTCCATATCACCCACCAACACTGCGATAACTATCGCCTCCGCTTTTGCCTACACCGCTAGATCTGGTCTGAGCCTAGTTGACAGTGATGTTCCTGCCATTAAGGTTACACTTTTGCCTCCTTTTTTGCCTCCACCGCTAGATCTAGACTGAGCTTAGTTGACAATGATGTTCCTTCCATCAAAGTTATGCCATTCTTAGGGTTTAGGTTTAGGCTTAGGTTTATTAGGTTTTAGGGTTTAGGATTCCTTTTTAATTTACTTAGTTACTTTAGGTTAGGTTTAGGATTTAGGGTTTATGATTGAGGGCATAGGGTTTAGGGTTTAGGGTTTGAGGTTTTTTAAAATTAGGAAAATTGGTTGGTTTAAGTTTATTTAGTTTATTTTTTATTTATTTTAGTTCATTTAATTTTAAATTTTTATTTATGTTTATTTTTTTATTTTTATTCAATTTAGTTCATTTATTTTAGCCCTTTTATTTTAGTTTATATATTAGGTTTATGTTTATTTTTTAAGTTAGTTTTATTTTCATTTTATTTTTTAAGTTTAAAGTTTATTTTTAATTTTTAGGTTTAGGTTTAGGTTTTATTTTTTTTTTGGGTTTAGCTTTTAGGTTTTTACTTTAGGTTTATTTATAGGTTGTATTTTTTAGTTTAAGTTGAGGTTTATTTTTAGTTTATTTTATTTTATTTAGTTTGGGGTATAGGTTTAGTTTTTTTAGGTTTAGGTTTAGGTTTTATTTATTTTAGTTTAGTATATTTTAGTTTAGGTTTTGGTTTATTTTATTTTGTTTATTTTAGGTTTAAGTTTTTTTTAGTTTTTGGTTTTTATTTTACTTATTTATTTTTACATTTTATTTTTAGGTTTATCTTTTGGTTTAGGTTTTTATTTAGTATTTATTTTATTTTATTTTAGGTTTATTTTATTTTTATTTCATGTTTATCTGTTATTTTATTTAGAATTTTTATTTTTAAGTTTATTTTATTTTATTAGTTTAGTTTAGATTTTTATTTATATTATTCAGTCAATTTCTATTTTTTATATTATTTTATTTTTAGGCTTAAGTTTAGGTTTAGTTTTAAGTTTAGGTTTTAATTTTATTTTATTTTTTTATTTTATTTAGGTTTTAGTTTATTATTTTATTTATTTTTTAGGTTTTATTTATTTTAGGTTTAGGGTTTAGGGTTTAGGTTTTAGGATTTAGGGTTTAGGGTTTAGGGTTTAGGGTTTATGGTTTAGGGTTTTAGAATTTAAGGTTTACTGTTTAGGGTTGTAGGTTTAGGATTTGTAGTTTAGGGTTTAGGGTTTAAGGTTAGGAGTTTTGTTAAAAAAAAATTATGTAAACTTATAGGTTTAGGATTTTTTAGTTTATTTTTTATTTATTTTAGTTTATTTTTTTATTTTTTTAGTTTATTTTTAATTTTATTTTTATTTATGTTTTTATTTTGTTTTTATTTTATTTTATTTTAGGTTTATTTTATTTTTATTTTAGGTTTAGTTTTTATTTTATTTAGGTATTTTATTTTTTAGTTTAGTTTAGGTTTATATTTATTTTATTTTAGTTTAGTTTTCATTTTCTTTTATGGTTTAGGTTTAGGTTTAGGTTTAGGTTTTAGTTTAGGTTTTTATTTCTTTTATTTAATTTATTTTATTGTGGTTTAGGTCTTTTTATTTATTATATTTTAGGAATTATTTTGTTTAGGTTTAGGTTTATAGCTTTTTGTAGTTTAGGGTTTAGGGTTTAGTGTGAGTTTAGGGTTTAGAGTATAGGGTTTGGGGTTTGGCATTTAGGGTTTAGGGTTATGGTTTAGGGTTTAGGGTTTAGGGTTTCTTAAGGTTTAGGGTTTAGGGTTTAGGATTTAGGTTTATGGTTTTTTAAATTAAGTAAACTGGTAGGTTTATGTTTACTTTGGTTATGTAGTTTATTAATTATTTATTTTAGTTTCTTTTATTATTTATTTTTAGTTATGTTTATTTTTATTTAATTTAATTTATTTATTTTAGGTTAATTTATTTTAGTTTAGGTTTTTTATTTAGGTTTGTTTTTTTAGTTTAGTTTTATTTTTATTTTTATTATATTTTTATGTTTACTTTTTATTTTTTATTTTTACATTTAGGTTTAGGTTTTTATTTTATTTGCTTAGGTTTAGGTTTTAGGTTTTTACTTTAGGTTTTTTTAGGTTTTATTTTTTAGTTTAGGTTTAGGTTTATTTATAGTTTATTTTATTTTATTTTGTTTAGCTTTAGGTATAGGTTTAGTTTATTTTTGGTTTTGGTTTAGGTTTTATTTATTTTAGTTTAGGTTTAGCTATATTCTTTTCTTATCTAAGGTTTAGATTTTTTTATTACGAGGTTTAGGTTCTATTTTTTATTTATTTTTAGGTTTTATTTTTAGGTTTTTTTAAGTTTAAGCTTTTGTTTAATTTTTAATTTAATTTATTTTTTATTTATTTTATTTTTATTTTAGGTTTAGTTTTAATTTTATTTAGGTTTTTAATTTTTAAGTTTAGTTTATGTTTTTATTTATTTTATTTTATTTAGTTTTTTTTCTTATTAAGATTAGGTTTAGGTTTAGGTTTAAATTTAGGCTTTAGTTTATGCTTTTATTTTATTTTTTTATTTTTTATTTTATTTTGGTTTAGGTTCTTTTATTTATTTTATTTTTAGGTTTTATTTAGTTTAGGGTTTAACTTTTAGCTTTTTAGGGTTTATGGTTTAGGGTTAGTTTAGGGTTTAAGTTTTATTTAACTGTAAGTTTATGTTTATTTTAGGTTTAGGTTTTTTTAGTTTAGGGCTTTAGTTTAATTTTTTATTTATTTTTAAGTTTTATTTGTAGATTTATTTTTTTGGTTTAGGTTTTTTTTCTTAGTTTTTTTAATTTTTTTAGGTTTATTTGGTTTTCATTTTGCATCTTTTTTTATATTATTTAGGTTTTTTATTTTTAGGTTTATTTTATTTTTTTAGTTTAGTTTAGGTTTTTATTTATTTTATTTTAATTTAATTTTTATTTTTTATTTTATTTTATTTTCAAGTTTAGGTTTAGGTTTAGTTTTACATTTTAGTTTAAGTTTTTTTTTATTTAGGTTTTCATTTTTTTATTTTTTTTATTTTTAGGTTTTATTTAGTTTAGGTTTAAGTTTTTAGTTTTTTAGGGTTTAAGGTTTATGGTTTAGGGTTTATAATTTAGGGATTAGGGTTTGAGGTTTAGGGTTGTAGGTTTTAGGGTTTAACATTCAAGGTTTTACGTTTTAGGGTTTAGGGTTGAGGGTTTAGAGTTTTATGGTTTAGCATTTCATGTTTGAAATTTAGGTTTAGGGGGTGTGGGAGTTAGGTTAGGTTGGAGGGTTTAGGGTTGGTGTTTTGGGTCAGGGTTTAGGTTAGTTTGGGTGGTGAGGCCTGGGGAGTGGATTTAGTTTAAGGAGCCATCTTGGTTTAAACATTGGGTTTATGGTTTAGGGTTGGCCTTTTTGAGATTTAGGGTTTATTTATGGTTTAAGGTTTAGGGTTTTGAGATTATAGTTTAGGGATTAGTGTGGGACAAAGGTCATTAGGGCTTGGGAGGATAAGGATTGGGTTTATGATTTAGTGTAGTAGGGTGGGTGGGTTTTAGTTAGGGTTTAGGGTTGTAGGCTTAGGGTTTAGGGATTTAAGGTTAGTTTTATTATTTATGGTTTAGGTTTTAGGATTTAGGATTAGTGTTTAGGGGTTAGGATTTAGCATTTAAGGTTTTTTTTAATTAAAGAAATGAGTAGGTTTATGTTTAGTTATTTTATTTAGTTTATTTTATATTTTTATTTAGGTTTATTTTTCACTTTTATATTGTTCAGCATATTTATTTTAGTTTAGGTTTTTTATATTAGTTTATTTTTTAGGTTTAGGTTTAGGTTTACGTTTCTTTTTCTTATTTAGTTTTTTTTTTTACTTTATTTATTAGGTTTAAATTTTTTTTTTTTTTTAAGGTTTATCTTACTTTTTTTAGGTTTAAGTTTTAGGTTTTCATTTTAGGTTTATCTTTAGGTTTAGGTTTATTTTTAGTTTATTTTATTTTATTTAGTTTAGGTTTTTGTTTAGGTTTAGTTTATTTTAGATTTTGGTTTAGGTTCTATTTATTTTGGCTTAGTTTATTTTAGTCAAGGTTTACTTTTTTATTTATTTATTTTAGGTTTAGGTTTTAATTTTTGTTTATTTTTAGGTTTATTGCTTAGGTTTAAGTTTTTATTTTAGGTTGATTTTATTTTTCTTTTATGATTAGGTTTTACTTTTAGGTTTGTTTTATTTTTTAGTTTTGTTGAGGTTTTTATTTATTTTATTTTATTTTGGTTTAGTTTTTATTATTTTTACTTTTATTTTAGGTTTAGGTTTAGGTTTAGGTTTTAGTTTAGTTTTTTATTTTATTTTAATTATTTTTATTTTATTTAGGTTTAGGTTTTATATTTATTTTATTTTTAGGTTATATTTAGGTTAGGTTAAGGTTTTTAGGTTTTTAGGGTTTAAGGTTTAGGGTTTTCAGGTTAGGATGTAGGGTTTAGGGTTTAGGATTTTGCGTTTAGGGTTTATTGTTTAGGTTTTAGGGTTTTAGGGTATAGGGTATAGGGTTTAGGGTTTTAGGGTTGTGGTTTGGGGTCATTTTTGGGTTTTGGGTCTAGGATTAAGAGTTTAAGTTTTATTTATTATAATTTATTTTATTTTAGTTTAGGTTTATGTTTATTTTCTTTTGTTTATTTTAGGTTTAGGTCTTTTTTAGTTTAGGGTTTAGGTTTAGTTCTTTAATTATTTTTTAGGTTTTATTTTTTGGGTTATTTTTTAGGTATAGGTTATTATTTAGTTTTTTTTTATGTTTATTTTATTTTTATCTTTATTTTATGTTTAGTTTTTATTTTATTTAGGTTTTTTAAATTTAGGTTTATTTTATTTTTTTAGTTTAGGTAAGGTTTTATTTATTTTTTTTAATTTAGTCTTTATTTATTATTTTATTTTACCTTTAGGTTTAGGTTTTAGTTTAAGTTTTTATTTTATATAGGTTTAGTTTTTATTTATTTATTTTATTTTTAGGTTTTTTTAATTTATTTTAATTTTAGGTTTTATCTAGTTTAGGTTTTGGCTTTTAGGTTTTTATATTTTAAAGTTTATGGTTTAGGGTTTATGATTTAGAGTTTATGGTTTAGGGTTTATGGTTTAGGGTTTAGGGTATAGGGTGTTAGGCTTTATAATTTAGTGTGTAGGTTTAGGGTTTATTTAGAGGTTTAGGTTTAGAGTTTAGGATGGTGGTTGGTTAGTTTGGGGTAAGTAGGTCCATGGTAGTGGATGGTTTTTATGATTTAGGGAGGTTTTGGGTTTAGGGTTTTTGGTTTAGTGTTTTGGGTTTAGGGTTTAGAAGTTAAGATTTAAGGTTTAGTGTAGGGCTTTAGGTTTGTTTTATGGTTTAAGTTTTAGGGTCACAAAATCAGTAGTTTAAGTTGGTTTAGGGTTTTGGGTTTATGTTTAGGTTAGTTTAGTTTAAGGTTCAAGGTTTCCTTTAATGTTTGGGTTTAGGATTTTAGTGTAGGTTAGGGTTTATGTTTAGGGTTTAGGGTTTAAGGTTTATAATTTAGGATTAGTTTAGGGTTTAGGTTTTATTTATTGTAGTTTAGTTTATTTAAATTTAGGTTTATGTTTACTTTAGGTTTAGGTTTATTTTTTTAGTTTATGCTTTAGGTTTTATTTTTTATTTATTTTTAGTTTTATTTTTTAAGTTTAGGATTTTATTTAGTTTCTATTTTATTTTATTTTAGTTTTATTTTATTTTTATTTTACGTTTAGTTTTTAGTTTATTTAGGTTTTCATTTTTATATTTATTTTATTATTTAGTTTAGTTTAGGTTTTTATTTATTTTATTTTAGTTTACTTTTTATTTTATTTTATTTTTAGGTTTAGGCTTAAGCTTAGGTTATTATTTTATTTAAATTTAAGTATTTTATTTATTTTATTCTTAGGTCTTATTTAGTTTAGGTTTTTTTTAGGGTTTAGGGTTTAGAAGGTGTATGTGGTTTAGAGTTTAGGGTTTAGGGTTTAGGGTTGATTTTGGGTAGTTTAGGGTGAAGGTTGGTTTAGTTAGTTGGGGTTTTCTAGGTTTAGGTTTAGGTTTAGAATTTAGGTAGGGTTTAGGTTTGGGTTAGGGTTTGGTTTGGAGGGAGGGCCCAGGGTGGGAGGGGTCAGGATCATAGTTTCAGGTCAGATCAGGGAGTTCATGGTTTAATTAAGGTTTAGGTTTAAGAGAGGGTTAGGAGGAAAGAGGTTAGGAGTGGTGTTTAGAGTGGGAAGGCACAAGGCAGGGAGAGTCAGTTTAAGTCAGGATGAGAGTTGAGAGAGTGGGTTAGGAGTTTAGGTTTAGGTTTAGAGAGTTTGGGTGTGGTTATTTAGGTTTGGGTTTATTATTTAGGATTTTGAGGTGGGGTAGGGTTAAGAATTTAGTGTCAGCTTTAACATTTTGGGGTTTTGCATGTTTAGGGTTAGCTTTGGGTTTAAAGGGTTTTGGGAGCTTTAGGCTTTTCTATTTTCTGGGTTTATGATTAAGTGTTTAGTGTTAGTTTAGGGTTTAAGGTTCAAGGTTTTATGCTTTAGGGTTTAGGATTTAGGGTTAGTGTTATGGTTTTTGATTCAGGGTTTATAGTTTAGGGTTTAGGTTTAGTTTAGGGTTTATGGTTTAGGGTTTAGGGATAGTTTTAGAGTTTATGGTTTAGAGTTTAGGGTTTAGGATTTTGTGTTTAGGGTTTAGAGTTTAGGGTTTAGGGTTTTTAAATTAAGTAAACTTGTAGGTTTCAGTTTATTTAGTTTAGTTTATTTATTTTATGTTTATTTAATTTCATTTAGGATTTTTATTTTAGTTTTTTCTTAGGTTTTGGTTTAGGTTTATGTTTACTTTTTTTGTTTAGTTTTATTTTTATTTTATTTTTAGGTTTAGATTTTATTTTTAATTTTTAGACCTAGGTTTATGTTTTTATTTTATCTTTTTAGGTTTAGGTTTTAGGTTTTTATTTTAGGTTTATTTTAATGTTTTATTTTTTTAGTTTAGGTTCATGTTTTTTTTAATTTATTTTATTTTGTTTAGTTTAGGTTTAGGTTTACGTTTAGTTTATTTTAGGATTAGGTTTAGGTTTTATTTATTTTAGTTTAGTTTATTTTTGTTTAACTTTATGTTTATTTTATCTTAATTTTTAGTTTAGTTTTTTTTTTTAGTTTAGGGTTTAGATTTTATTTTATTTATTTAATTATAGGTTATATTTTTAGGTTTATTATTTAGGTTTAGGTTATTTAGTTTTTATTTTATTTAATTTTAGGTTTATTTTCTTTTTATATTACAATTAGGTTTTATTTTGATTAGGTTTTTATTTTTGAGTTTTTTATTTTTTTAGTTTAGTTTAGATTTTTATTTATTTTACATTACTTTAGTTTTATTTTTTATTTTATTTTCTTTTTAGGTTTAGGTTTAAGTTTAGGGTTTAGTTTAGTTTCTTTGTTTATGTTTTATTTTTTATTTTTATTTTGGTCTTTTTTTATTTATTTTATTTTTATGTTTTATTTAGTTTAGGTTTAGGTTTTTAGCTTTTTAGGGTTTAGGTTTTAGGTTTAGTTTATAGTTTAGGTTTAGGTTTTAGTTTAGGTTTTTATTATATTGAGGTTTAGGTTTATTTATTTATTTTATTTTTAGGCTTTATTTAGTTTAGGTTTAGGTTTTTAAGTTTTTAGGGTTTAGGGTTTAGGATTAAGGATTTTGGGTTTAGAGTTTTAGGGTTTAGGGTTTTAGGGTTTATGGCTTAGGGTTTAGGGTTTAGGGCTTGAGGTTTAGGGTTTATTATTTAGGGTTTAAGGTTTAAGGTTTATGGTTTAGGGTTTAAGGTTAGTTTAGTGTTTAGGGTTTATGGTTTAGGATTTAGGGTTCAAGGTTTATGGTTTTTTAGGCTTTAGGGTTTAAGGTTTAGGGTTTATGGTTTTGGGTTTTTTAGGCTTTAGGATTTAGGGTTAAGTGTTTAGGGTTAAGGCTTAGGGTTTCATGTTTAGGTTTAGGGTTTAAGGTTTTTAGGGTTTAGCATTTAGGATTTAGGGTCTACGTTTAGCTCATGGTTTAGGGTTAGTTTAGGGTTTCGGCTTTAGGCTTTAGGGTACTTAGGGTTTAAGGTTTAGGGTTTAGGGTTTAGGGTTAGGGTTAGGGTTTAGGGTTTAGGGTTTAGGGTTTATAGTACCGTCTCTACTATAAAGACACATTTCCATAAGCTGCCAGTGATCGACCCATTTTTAGTTTCTCTAGTTCCCTAACCACGGCCTCTCGGCGAATCCACCATCATATCCTCGATCTCTCCCCACGCAGCCACCATAGTTGTAACCTCCTTCGCTCTTCCCACCTCCATATTCACCACTGCTCCGACCACAACCTCCATATGCATTGGCACCTCCAAATCCCCCACCACCATGATAAATGTCACTTCTGCCATCGCCTCCACTACTAGATCTAGATTGAGCCTGGTTGATAGTGTTATTCCTGCCGTCAATGTTCTGCCCATTCTTAGGGTTTAGGTTTAGGTTTATATGGTTTTAGGGTTTAGATTTATTTTAAATTTATTTAGTTACTTTAGGTTTAGGTTTAGGGTTTGGGATTTATGGTTTAGGGTTAGCGTTTAGGGTTTAGGGTTTAGGGTTTATGCTTATAAGGTTCAGTGTTTAGGGTTTGGGTTTAGGGTTTTGGGTTTAGGGTTTAGAGTTTAGAGTGTAGGATTTAAGCTTTATGTTTTTTTTAATTAAGTAAACTACCAGGTTTAGGTTTATTTAGTTTATTTAGTTTATTTTTTATTTATTTTAGTTTATTTTATTTTTTATTTTTATTTAGTTTTATTTTTTAAGTTTATTTAGTTTAGTTTATTTATTTTAGTTTTGTTTATTTTACTTTAGGTTTTTTGTTTTAGTTTATTTTTTAGATATAAGTTTAGGTTTAGGTTTATTTTATTGTTGAGTTTTTTTATTATTTTATTTTTAAGTGTTGGTTTTATTTTTAACTTTTAGGTTTAGGTTTAGGTTTTCTTTTATATTTTTAAGTTTAGGTTTAAGGTTTTCATTTTAGGTTTATTTTATTTTATTTAGTTTAGGTTTAGGTTTAGGTTTAGGTTTAGGTTTAGTTTGTTTTATGTTTAGGTTTAGGTTTAGGTTTTTATTTTATATTTTAGGTTTAGGTTTTAGGTTTTTATTTTAGATTTATTTTATTTTATTTAGTTTAGGTTTTATTTATTTTAGTTTAGTTTATTTTAGTTTAAGTTTAGGTTTATTTTATTTTGTCTATTTTATTTTTATTTTAGGTTTAGGTTTTATTTCTTATTTATTTTTAGGATTATTTTTTACATTTAGGTTTTTATTTTTTTTATTTTAGGTTTCTTTTAATTTCATTTTACGTTTGGTTGTGATTTTATTTAATTTTTTTATTCTTAGGTTTATTTTATATTTTAAGTTTAGTTTAAGTTTTTATTTATTTTATTTTTTTATTTTTATTAGTTTATTTTAATTTTTTATTTATTTTATTTTATTTAGGATTAGGTTTTTTTATATATTATTTTTAGGTTTAGGTTTTTAGGATTTAGGGTTTAGGGTTATGTTTTTAAGGTTTAAGGTATTAGGATTTATGGTTAGGGTTTAGGGTTTAGAGTTTACTGTTTAGGCTTTAGGGTTTTGGATTTTTTTTTAAATTAAGTAAAGTGATAGGTTTAGGTTTATTTAGTTTATTTTATTATTTATTTATTTTTTGTTTATTTTTTATTTTTATTTAGTTTAGTTTATTTATTTTAGTTTAGGTTTTTTATTTTATTTTAGATTTTAGGTTTAGGTTTTATTTTTTATATTTAGGTTTAGGTTTATATTTCTATTTTATTTTTTTAGTTTTAGGTTTAAGTTTTTATTTTTGGTTTCTTTTTAGGATTTATTTTTTAGTTTAGGTTTAGGTTTATTTTAAGTTTATTTTATTCTATTTAGTTTAGGTTTAGGTTTATGTTTAGTTAATTTTAAGTTAAGGTTTAGGGTTTAGGGTTAGTTTAGGGTTTAAGGTTTAGGGTTTAGGGTTTGGGGTTTAGCATTTAGGGTTTAGGGTTTAGGGTTTTAGGATTTAGGGTTTAGGGTTCTAGGTTTAGTGTTTTTAGGGTTTTGGGTTTAGGCTTTAGGCTTTAGGTTTTAGGTTTAGGGTTTTTGATTTTTCTTTAAACATAGAACAAATTTAGATTCAACAATTCATCTTTTTGATTTCATCAACCAAGTATCACACCAAGTTTTCTAAGACACAAGTGACGACATAGATAAAAAATGTGCATGCATATAGCAAATTAATAACCCTAGAGAATTAGAACCTTCTCTACTATAAAGACATAAGTAGCGAATTGGATCGACCATTCTTCAGTTTCTACAGTTCCCATCAGAACCATCGCAGCCTCTCCAATTGCGGAATCCACCATCATATCCCCGATCTCTCACTCCGCTACCACCATGATTGTAACCTCTATAGCACCTCTATCCTCCAGAACCACTACTTCTTCGACCACCACCTCCATATCCACCAGCACCTCCAAATCCCCCACCACCACTGCAATTACCTCCACTATTAGATCAAGACTAAGCATGGTTGACGGTGATGTTCCTGCCATCAATGTTTTGCCTATTCTTAGTGTTTAGGTTTAGGTTTATTAGGTTTTAGGGTTTAGTTTATTTTTTAATTTATTTAGTCACTTTAGGTTTAAGTTTAGGGTTTAAGGTTTATGGTTTAGGGTTTAGGGTTTAGTGCTAAGGTTTAGGGTTTAGGGTTTAGGGTTTAGGGTTTAGGGTTTTAGGGTTTATGCTTTTAGGGTTTAGGTTTTAAGGTTTAGGGTTTTTCAAGGTTTAAGATTTAGGGTTTACGGTTTAGGTTTAGTTTAGGGTTTAGGGATTAGGGTTTGTTTAGGGTTTAGGGTTTAGGGTTTAGGGTTTTAGGTTTAGGGTTTTTAATGGTTTAGGGTTTAGGGTTTAGGGTTTAGGGTTGTAAGTTTAGGCTTTATTTATGGTTAGTTTAAGGTTAGGGTTTAGGTTTTGGCCAGGATTTAGTTTAGGTATAGTATAGGTTTAGGTTTAGGATTTAGTGTTTTTTAGTTTAAAATTAAGTGAACCAGTAGGTTTAGGTTTATTTAGTATATTTTTTAATTATTTTAGTTTATTTTATTTTTTATTTATTTTATTTTATTTATTTTCAATTTGTTTATTTTAGTTTATGTGTTTTATTTTAGTTTATATTTTTATTTAGGTTTATGTTTATTTTTATTTTTAAGTTTAGTTTTATTTATATTTTATTTTTGAGGTTTAGGTTTTATTTTTCATTTTTAGGTTTAGGTTTAGGTTTTTATTTTATTCTTTTTAGGTTAAAGTTTTAGGTTTTCATTTTAGGTTTATTTTTAGGTTTTATTTTTTAGTTTAGGTTTATGTTTATTTTATTTTTATGAGTACAAAATAGAAGTTTTTATTCATATATATATAATAGTAAATTGTGTCTATTTTTGAATGTTTAGATTGTTAATGGACCTGATGTATTGAGCAAGTACATCGAAGAGTCGGAGAAAAATGTGAGGGATTTATTTGCTGATGCAGAATAGGACCAAAGGACACGTGGTAAGGAACAAACTTTTTAGTACTATTGATGAATCTGATGCCATTAATGCTTTCTTTTATATTGTGTATCTTCTTTCTTTTGTTTTTCCTGCAGGTGATCAAAGTGACTTACACGTTATCATATTTGACGAATTGATGCTATTTGTAAGGACATATTGAAATATTCTTATTATTTTTTCACCATCTTTGGACAAATTTATTGAAAAATATGTTTTTAAAGTTTTAAAATAGCATAAATGAATGACCATGTTAACTCCTTCCTCGATTATAGGTTGTGTTTTAAAATATAATTCATATTTCAATCTAGTATCCTCATGGCATGTTTTCTTTGGGGTGTTTTTGAATTTTATGATATCTGTGCTTATTATTCGTGAAGGTTGGCATGAACATTATTCGTTAAAATTAAGGCTTTAGGTTTTGTTTAGTTTAGGTTTACATTTAGGCTTTATTTATTTTATTTTAGTTTAGGATTAGGTTATTTAATTTTGTTTATTGTAGGTATAAGTTTTTTTTTTAGTTTAGGGTTTAGATTTTATTTTTTATTTATTTTAATGTTTCATTTTTATGATTATTTTTTAGGTTTGGGTTTTTCTTTAGTTCTTATTTTATTTTATTATAGGTTTGCTTTATTTTTATTTTACATTTAGTTTATATTTTATTTAGGTTTTATATTTTTAGGTTTATATATTTTATTTTAGTTTAGGTTTTTATTTATTTTATATAATTTATTTTTAAGATTAGTTATTATTTTAAGGTTTTTTATTTATTTTTGTTTAGTTTTTATTTTTTTTATTTTTTTGTAGGCTTAGTTTTAGGTTTTTTATTTAATTTATTTATAAGTTTTATTTAGTTTAGGTTTATTTTTTTTAGGTTTGTAAGTTTAAGGGTTTAGGGTTTAGGGTTTAATGTTTTAGGTTTAGGGTTTGGGGTTTAGGGTTAAGGGTTTACAGTTGTATGTTTTAGGGTTTAGGGTTCAGGGTTTTAAGGTTTTGGGTTTAGGATTATAGTTTTTTTTACTTATTTTTTAGTTTATTTAATGTTTTTTTAGTTTTATTTAAATTAATTTGACTCGTAGATTTAGGTTTATTTAGTTTATTTTTTATTTTGATTTAGATTTATTTTTATTTCTATTTAGCTTAGTTATTTATTTTAGCTTTATTTCTTTTAGTTTAGGTTTTATATTTTTATTTGTTCTTCAGGTTTAGGTTTAGGTTTAGGTTTATTTTTAATGTTTAGGTTTTATTTTTTATTTTTAGGATTAGGTTTGAATTTTTATTTTATTTTTATAGGTTTAGATTTAAGGTTTTAATTTTAGATTTTATTTTTTAGTTTAGGTTTATTTTTAGTTTATTTTATTTTATTTAGTTTAGGTTTAGGTTTAATTTATTTTAGTTTAGCTTATTTTAGTTTAGGTTTAGGTTTATTTTATTTTTATTTTTGGTTTAGGTTTTTTTAAGTTTAGGGTTTAGGTTTTATATTTTATTTATTTTTAGGTATATTATTTAGGTTTAGGTTTTTTTAAAATTTTTATGTTATTGTATTTTAGGTTTAATTTTTTTTATTTTAAGTTTAGTTTTTATTTTATTAAGGTTTTTTATTTTTTTAGTTTAGTTTAGGTTTTTATTTATTTTATTTGAGTTTAGTTTTTATTTTTTATTTTATTTTCTTTTTAGGTTTAGGTTTCGGTTTAGGTATAAGTTTAGGTTTTAGTTTATTTTTAGATTTTATTTTATTTTTAGATGCAAAAAGTGGAGGGTTGCGTTAGGTAGTCGACAGCCAGCGTAAAATTTGTCGAAATAATCATGACATGAATCCTTTAAATCATTGTGTTAATGCTAGGGCGTCCCTGAAGCGCAATGTCATGGTTTGAATACGCTGAAAAATGTGCTAGAGTCGCTGATGGCCAGTGCGTTAAATAAGGGTTCCCAAATTAGACGGATGCAAAGAAGTTAGTCCATGAAACTAGAATTAGGTTAGGATGTTGGAATATAGGTACTCTTACGTAAAATTAATGGAATTAATAGATATTATGGTTCATAGAAAGATAAATATTTTATGTGTTCAAGAAACTAAATGGGTTGGGGAGAAGGCTAAGGAGATTGATAATTTAGGTTTTAAACTTTGGTATTCAGGTAAAAGTCGAACTAGAAATGGTGTAGGTGTGATTATAGATAAAAGTTTGAAGGATAATGTTAGAAGTATTAATAGATGTGGAGATAGAATTATAGCTTTAAAGATTATTGTTGATACTAAGATTATCAATGTTATAAGTGTCTATGCTCCTCAAGTAGGTTTGGAGGTAAGCTCAAAATAAAAATTTTGGAATGAATTAGAGGGATTAATACAAAAGAGCTTGAAGAAAAGTATTTATTGGGGAGATTTAAATGGACATGTTGGTAGAGTGGTAGAAGATTTTAAAATTATTCATGGTGGTTATGGATTTGGAGTGACTAACGAAGAAGGTAGGACTATATTAAATTTTCTTTAGCTTATGATTTTGTAGTTTCTAATACTTTATTTAAGAAAAGAGATGAACATATTATTACTTATAAAAATGGATCTAGTAAAACACAGATTGATTTTTTTTTGATAAGAAAAATAGATCATTTAGATTGTAAAGATTGTAAGGTCATTCCAAGTGAAATTTTAAGTACCCAACATCGACTATTAGTTTTAGATTTTAAGATGAAAGGTTGTAAGAGAAAAAATAAACTTAATTATTGTCCTAGGATTAGATGGGGATACTTAAAGAACACAAATAAAAATATTTTTAAGAGCAAGCTACAAGAAATTAAAGTTTGGGATGTTCATAAGGAAGCTAACGTTATGTGGGAAAAAGTATCAAGTGCTATTAAACAAGTTGCTAAAGATGTGCTTGGCAAATCAAAAGGAAAAGCTTCTTTTAATAAGAATAGTTGGTGGTGGAGTCTGAGTGTGCAAGAAAAGATAAGAAATAAGAAGCATTGTTATAAAACTTGGTTTAGATGTAAAACTGGAATTGGGAAAGATATAAAATGGCCTGTAGAGATTCTAAGAAAGCAATATGTGATGCAAAAAATTTAGCTTTTAGTGATTTATACAATAGATTAGATACCAAAGAAGGTGAAAGATGTATGTATAAGTTAGCCAACCAAAGAGATAGGAGAAGTAAAGACATAGTTCAAGTGAGGAGTATTAAGGATGAAAATAATAAAGTGCTTTTCTTAGAAAAGATATTGAAAATAGGTGGATGAGGTATTTTGATAAACTTTTCAATGAAGGATCTGAAAGTACGATTGATTTTAGCAACCTTAATACCAAAACAAAAATAGAGAATTTCATTTTTATCATCGTATTAGTAAATCTGAAGTTAGTGAAGCTTTAAAGAAAATGAAATGTGGAAAAGCAGTAGGACTGGATAATATTCCAATAGAAGTGTGGAAATGTTTAGGAGATCAAGGAATTTCTTGGCTTACAAATCTTTTTAATGTTATTTTAAAGACTAAAAAGATGCCAGATGAGTGGAGAAAGAGTTTGTTGGTTCCTATATTTAAGAATAAAGGTGATGCACAAGATTGTGCAAATTATAGAGGAATTAAGTTAATGTGCCATACATTAAAATTATGGGAGAGTAATTGAGCATAGGTTACGATGATAGTGAAGTTTCACAATCAGTTTGGTTTCATCCGTGTAGATCTACTATGGATGCTATACATTTGTTAAGAGGTTTGATGGAGAAGCATAGAGAAAATAAAAGGATCTACAAATGATATTTATTGATTTAGAGAAAGCTTATGATAAAGTCTCAAGAGATGTTCTTTGGAGAGTTCTAGAAAGAAGTTAATATTGGTTATATTCAAGTCATTAAGGATATGTATACTAGAGTCGTCACTTGTGTCCAAACACAAGGAGGATTGACAAACTTTTTCCTATTTGGTTGGATTACATCAAGGATCAACATTAAGCCCTTATCTTTTTTACTTTAGTTATGGATGTTCTTATGAGGCATTTACAAGAAGATGTACCGGTGTATGCTTTTCTGATGACATTCTTCTTGTTGATAAGACTAGAGAGGGAGTCCAAATGTAAACTTGAATTATGGAGGTCAACTTTAGAGTCTAAAGGTTTTGTTTAAGCAGATCTAAAACTGAATATGTGTGTAATTTAAGTTGTAGAAGTTTTAGTTGTATTGTGACTTTAGGTGATCAAGTCATTAATAAGAGTGAGCGATTGATATTTAGGCTCTATTGTTCAAAATGATGGTGAAATAGATGGAGATATTATTAGTAGAATTCAAGTTGGATGGTTGAAGTGGAGGAATGCATCGGCCTATTATGTGATAGAAAAGTTCCACTTAAATTTAAGGAAAATTTTATAAGATGGTGGTAAGACCAATGACTTATGGTGAATGTTGGCCAATAAAAGAGAAACATAAGACTAAGTTAAGTGTGAGATGAGGATGCTCGTGTGGATGAGTGGCTTTACTCTTAGAGATAGAATACAAAATGAGTATGTTAAAAAAAGTTGGAGTAGCTCCAGTGGTAGATAAGATTAGGGAGAGTTTTAGATGGTTTGACCACATAAAGCGTACCATCCGATGACGATTAGAAGAGTAGATGCATTAGATTTTCCTTATGTTAAGAAAGGTAGAGGTAGACCTAAAAAGACTTGGTTAAGATGTATAAAAAATGATCTTAGTATACTCAAATTAAATGAGAATTTGACACATAATAGGACACAATGGAGACAAAGGATTCATGTAGCCGACCCCACCTAGTGGGATTAAGGCTTCTTGTTATTGTTGTTGTTGTTGTTGTTGTAGGTTTAGCTTTTTTATTTATTTTATTTTTAGGTTTTATTTAGTTTAGGTTTATGCTTTTTAGGTTTTTAGGGTTTAGAGTTTAAGGTTTAGGGTTTAGGGTTTAGTGTTTAGGATTTAGGGTTTAGGGCTTGGGGTTTAGGGTTTAGGGTTTAGTGTTGTATGTTTTAGGATTTTTTTATTTTTTTTATTTTTAAATTTCTTAAAATTAAGTAAACTGGTATGTTTAGGTTTATTTAGTTTATTTTTTATTTTGCTTTAGGTTTATTTTTTATTTTGTTTTGTTTATTTATTCTAGGTTTATTTATTTTAATATAAGTTTTTTATTTTTGTTTATTTTTTAGGTTTAGGTTTAGATTTAGGTTTATTTCTTTAGTTTAGTTTTATTTTTATTTTCATTATTAGGTTTAAGCTTTATTTTATATATTTAGCTTTAGGTTTAAGTTTTATTTATTTATTTAGGTTTAAGTTTAAACTTTTTATTTTAGGTTTATTTTTAGGTTTTATTTTTTAGTTTAGGATTATTTTTTAGTTAAATAATTTTTTTTATTTTTAATTTAGGTTCAGGTTTAGGTTTTATTTATTTTAATTTAGTTTATTTTAGTTTACGTTTATGTTAATTTTATTTTTATTTTAAGATTAGGTTTTTTTTTAAATTTAGGGACTAGGTTTTATTTTTTTATTTATTTTTAGGTTTTATTTGTAGGTTTATTGTTTAGGTTTAAGTTTTTATTTAGTATTTATTTTATTCTATTTTCGATTTATTTTATTTTTATTTTCGGCATAGTTTTTATTTTTATTAAGGTTTTTAATCTTTTTTATATAGTTTCGAATTTCATTTATTTTGATTTTGTTTAGTTTTAATTTTTATTTTCTTTTCTTTTTGGGTTTAAGTTTAGGTTTTAGTTTATGTTTTTATTTTATTTTGGTTTATTTTTTATTTATTTTATTTCAGGTTTTAATTAGTTTAGGGTTTAGGGTTTAGGGATTAGGTTTTGAGGTTTAGGGTTCAGGTATTTTTTTTTGGTTTAGTGTTTAGGGTTTAGGGTTTATGTTTTAGGGTTTATGGTTTAGGGTTTAGGGTTTAGGATTTTAGGGTTTAGTGTTTTGTGTTTAGGGTTTAGGGTTTAGGGTTTTTAGGGTTTAGGGTTTAAGGTTTAAGGTTTAGGTTTTAGGTTTGTAGTTCGGGTTTTTGTTTAGGATTTTTGGTTTTTTTTTTTCAATAGAGAACAAATTCAGATTCAACATTTCTTCTTTTTTTATTTAGTTTATTTTTTATTTATCTTATTTATTTTATTCTTTATTTTTATTATGTTTTGGTTTTATTTTTATTTAGTTTAATTTATTTATTTTAGGTTTTTTATTTTTGTCTAAGTATTCTATTTTAGCTTTGGTTTCTTATTTTAGTTTATTTTTTAGGTTTGGGTTTAAGTTTAGGTTTATTATTTGGTTGAGTTTCATTTTTATTTTCTTTTTTAGATATAAGTTTTATTTTCTATTTTAGGTTTAGGTTTAGGTTTTTATTTTATTTTTTAGGTTTAAGTATTAGCTTTTTATTTTTGGTTTATTTTTGGTTTTATTTTTTAGTTTAGGTTTAGGTTTATTTTTAGTTTATTTTATTTTATTTAGTTTAGGGTTTATGTTTAGTTTTAGGTTTTATTTTTTTAGTTTAGTTTATTTTAGTTTTGGTTTAGGTTTATTTTATGTTGTTTATTTTATTTTTATTTTAAGTTTAGGTTTTTTTTAGTTAAAGGTTTAGGTTTTCTTTTTAAAGTTTATTTTTTAGGTTAAGTTTTTTATTTAGTTTTTATTTTATTCTATGTTAGGTTTATTTTATTTTTAATTTACATTTATTTTTATATTTTATTTAGTTTTTATTCTTAGGTTTATTTTATTTTATTTAGTTTAGTTTATGTTTTTATTTATTTTATTATAGTTTATTTTAATTTGTTTATTTTATTTTATTTTAAGTTTAGGTTTTAGTTTAGGTTTTATTATATTGAGGTTTAGGTTTATTTATTTATTTTATTTTAGGCTTTATTTAGTTTAGAGGTTTAAGTTTTAGGTTTAGTGGGTTTAGAGTGGTTTTGGGAGTTTAGTGGAGGATTGTTAGGGTTTAGAGCTTAGGTTTAGGGTTTATTATTTAGGGTGGTGGTGGATGGAGAGGTTAGTTTAGTGTTTAGGGATGGTTTAGGATTTAGGTTCAAGGTTTATGGTTTAGTTTAGGGTTTAGGTGGGGTGGGGTTTTAGGCTTTAGGATTTAGGGTTAAGTGTTTAGGGTGGAGGTTAGAGGTGTGGTTTAAGGTTAGGGTAGGGTTTTTTAGTGGTTTAGCATAGGTGTTATCATAGGTTCATGGTAGTGGTTTAAGCCTTTTAGGGTTTTAGGTTTAGGGTTTAGGGTTTAAGGTTAGGGTTAGGGTTTAGGGTTTAGGGTTTAAGGTTTAGGGTTAGTTTAGGGTTCAGGGTTTAGGGTTTAAGATTTTTAGGTTTAGGGTCATGGTCGTTTAGTGTTTAGATTAGTTGGGTTGAGAGTTTAGGGTTTTTTTTTTCTGAAAATTCAGTATAATGATAGGTTTAAGTTTATTTAGTTTATCTTCCATTTATTTTAATTTATTTTAATTTATTTTTTTTATTTTTATTTAGGATTATTTTTTATTTAATTAATTTATTTATTTTAAGTTTATTTATTTTACTTTAAGTTTTTTCTTTTAGTTTATTTTTTAGGTTTAGGTTTAAGTTTATGTTTGTTTTTTAGTTTAGTTTTATTTTTATTTTATTTTTTAAGTTTTTATTTTATTTTTAATTTTTAGGTTTAGGGTTAGGTTTTTATTTTATTTTTTTAGGTTAAGGTTTTAGGTTTATTTTTATGGTTTTTTTTTGTTGGGTTTTAGGTTTATTTTTTTAGTTTATTTTATTTCATACAATTTAGGGCTTAAGTTCAGTTTATTTTAGGATTAGGTTTAGGTTTTATTTATTTTAGTTTAGTTTATTTTAGTTTAGGTTCATGTTTATTTTATTTTGTTTTGTTTAGGTTTAGGTTATTTTTGTTTAGGGTTTATGTTTTATTTTTTTATTTATTTGTAGGTATATTTTTTAGGTTTAGGATTTTATTTATCATTTATTTTATTTTATTTTAGGTTTATTTTATTTTTATTTTGCATTTAGTTTTTAAATTTATTTAGGTTTTTTATTTGTAGGTTCGTTTAATTTTTTTGTTTAGTTTAGGTTTTTATTTATTTTATTTTTGTTTAGTTTTTATTTTTTATTTTATTTTATTTTTAGGTTTAGGTTATAGTTTACATTTTTATTTTATTTTACTTTTTTATTTTATTTAGGTTTAGGTTTTTTGTAGGTTTTATTTAGTTTAGGTTTGGAATTTTAGGGTTTATGGTTTAAGGTTTTATGTTTACAATTTTAGTTTATCTTTGGTTTAGGTTTAGGGTTTTAGTTTTAGTATTTAGGCTTGGTTTTTATTTTTATTTTTTAACTGAGAACAAATTCAAATTCAACATTTCCTCTTTTCGATTTCAACAACCAAGTAACAAACTAGGGAAGTGAGGTAATCAAATGACCTCCTATGGGCTAGCTAAAACCTCGTGTTATTAAGAAGTCCAGACTATATACTCATTAGCATTCAATCTTATATAAATCAACACATTAAGCTATAAGCACATACATTTCTTATGTAATTTTAACTAGGATCATAACACTTATTATTATTCATTTATAAGCTTTGAAAAATACATTTAGATTTAATAGTGATAATAGCCATGCCTATGTTAAATTAAATCACCACATGCAAGCTTACATAAAGGAAGCCCATTTTATTTTACTTGATTTTGAAAAGGTGGATGCATGAATTCAAATGACATACCAAATTTAACATGATTGGAAAGAGGAGAATCAAATAAGGACAATCAAATCAAATGAGATTATTGAAAGCAAACCAAAGCTTCCTTATTAATTACGTTTTGGATTTGATTTGATTTAAAGAGGAGAAGAGAAATCATCACTTGTTGTTTTAAACCCATTCACACATTAGTGATTTGATTTAATTTAAGGAAATGTAATGAAGTTGATTTTATAGGTAAATTAAATTGAACCCTTAGTTAGATGAATTAATTACCCTTACATATGTCACCTTAAGTAGTAGTTAACTAAATAATTATGAGCCAACATGATATACATGGAAAATAAACTTGCAATGATCCTAGAAAATAAAAGGGGCCTAATGCAATTGGCTCATGATTAATAGTTAATTTGATTAAGGGACTTAATTAATTACTCTTATGGTTTTCCCACACATGTGGACAAACTATAATATCATTAAATTCCTTTAGGTTATTAAACACCTAAAGATCTGTCCCATGATTTAATTAATTAAGGTATGATATGAATATGATTTCAATTTGTTCAAGTGATTTAATTAATTAGTTAAATCTTAATTAATTTCATTTTAAAAAAAGGGTGAAATGAACATAGTGAAAGGGGTCCCAACCCTATTCCTTAGTTCACTTACTATTAAATAATGACTAATAAACTTAATTAACCAATTTATTACTATTCATAAGATTAATTAATCATTAATTAACTTAAAAGAATAATTAAGGTTTAATTAGTCAATTTTTCTAATTAAGTTAGGTGTAAATCCCAAGACAATCATGGGAGGCATAGGTAATCCCATTAAATTAATCCACAAAATTTATGATTAATTGCTCAAGTAATTAAGGAGTAATTAAGCTAATTAATTTTGTAATTAAACTTTAATTAAACATTAATTACTATTCAAATATAGTTAAACTCATTATTAATTAATTCTCCTCTGAAATACCTCTAAAATTAATATTTATTTGCATTTATTTATTTCTCTATGATTTTTTATAATTTTTAGAAGTTTTGACCATTAAAAATGATTAATTAAGCCTAATGAAAGCCTAATCCTATTGACGCCACATGGCGCACTGATGCGACGCACTTTCCACTTGGCACCGCGGGATTGGCTACTTAAAACTTATCCTACTCAGCACCTACATGGTGACGGCGAATGCTCTTTCTCGTCTAATGGATGCGATTTCTTGTTCATTGTTTGATTTAAGATCCGACGGCTACAATTAATCCCACAACTTAATAGGATTAAATTAGATCGATCTAGTAGATCTAATCACGCTCGATCATGTGGAATGGTGTGATAACATCATCATGTGAAGGAGATTGGAGTCCATCTGCCATTGCTCACTTGATCCAAGCATACCCAAGCTTAGATTAACTCCAAAAGGATCCCACACCTTCACAACATCGATCGAAGGGAATCCAACAGTCAAGATCACATAAAATGCAAATTTTCTTCAAAAAGCTCCAACCTATTCTTGCCTAAGGATCAATTTTGGAAGCATACCTCACCGAAGCTCAAGAATAGCGGCTCAAATGATTAACGAAGCTTCAGTTAGTGGAGATGAAGCCCTGTTGAGTAGCAATTCGATCAATTCATCCACTTTCGATCATAAGGCCATGAATTGACAATTTGGAGCTCAGCTTTGATCAAAGTCCTACCTCTAGTACTCAAGAAGTTTGGGAGATGATTCGTTCTTTCTCGATGAGGCCTAGGGAAGGTGTGTACAAAATTAATTTGGGTTTGATGGAGAAATGGGGAAGTTCGGTCAGAAATGGGAGTGTCCTATTTTGAGACGGACAGAAATGGTATTTTCTAATCGCTCTAGGGGCTCGTCTTGGGTGGATTGGCCTCTGAGGATTGATTTTGCATGTGTTTAAGTGGAAATGAGAGGGTGTATACCCCCTTCATCTTGATTGAATGACGGGATTATGTTTGGCTTCTAGTGTCTATCCGGTCATCTCAGGGAGTCATGGGTGGCAGTGAGGAGGTGAGTTGGCACTGCTTTGTTGGTTGAGGGTGTGGAGGTGGTTGCCAAGGCGGAATCATGGGCATCCTATGGGTTCCAAATTCTCCAATGGGGAGGGTGAGGTGATTTCACCTCCCATGGGTCATGGCCGACCCAACCACCCCTTGGAAAAAGTTGGGCAGTGTCTTAGGTGCTTAGGTGGACCATTGAGAGAGTACCAAGTGGTCAAGGAATGGAAATGACCACTTAAATGAGTGATTTGTCACATGTCATGCCCTTGACCTAAGGGTAGAATGATTATTTGGCATTGGATTTGATTTGGGTAGATTTAAAATGAGCCAAAAGTAGGTTAGCCCTAATTTCTAGTCAATTGGAGTTGATTTGGTTAGGTTTTTCTCTATTTCACTCATTTAGGTCAAATTGGGTTAGGTTGGGTCAAGTTGACCAATTGGTCAAATTGGGTCAAACCAAAGATTGGGTCAAGTTCATATAATTATTTGGGATGTTTTGGTTCAATTGGTTTGGTTTAGTTTTGCTTAGATTAGACTTTGGCTCATTTGAATTCATTTGGGTTAAATGGTTTAAGTTGACCAATTTGACCAAATTGGACAAATTGGCTTGGGTTGGGTGTTGGTTTGGCTTTAGTTGACCAATTGAAGATGATTGTAGGCTTTGGTTTCAATTAATTTGGATTTGGTATTGATATAGGCCAATTGAATCTTTAGGTCACTTTGGGCTAAGTTGGTCAATTGAGTTTAATTGGGTCCAATCATGGCTTTTGTCAAGTTCAACAATTAATTTGGAATGAACTTGATCCATTAGTTGCAATCAATTTGGTTTATATTTTCATTTGACCCAATATGGTCATTTAGGTCAATTTGGGTCAACTTAGGTCAAGAGGGCCAATTGGGTTTGGTTTGACTCAATGGAAGGTCAAGTCATATTCAAATATTGATTTTGATTTGTTTTGAATCATTGGTTTCAAGGGATTTGTCTTAGGTTACAATTTGGCTAGTTTGGGTTCATATGGGTTAACGGGTTGACTTGGTCAAATGACCAATTTGACTTGGTTTGACCTAATTTGGACAACTGATCAATCTAGGGTGATCAACAATCATGATGGGAGGTTTTGATGGGCTTGGTTCAATCCAATTTGAGTAGGATTAGAACTTAGCTCAAATAGGTCAAATTGGCCACTTTGGGTCAAGTGGACTAATTGGATTTTGTTAACTTGATTTTGGGTTGAGTTTGATTTAGTTGAGTTTATATATGGATTTGAGATTGATATATAAATTCAATTGCAATTGGCCTGGATTCAAATGTGTTTTGGTTCATTTGAACATTTCAAGTCAAAAGGGTTAAGTTTGGTTTGACTTGGGTTGATTTTGGTTTTCCTTGATGATTGTAGATTTCATTTATATTTGTGAATATGATTGAAGGTATGATTCATTCATGAGAAAATCAATTGAATTTGGGTTTTGGAAAGAAGGAATTTGGCTAAGTCCATGGAGTTGGGTCATGTGGCTTAGCTTTGGATTTGATTTGGATTGATTTAGTTTTGTTGATTTAAATGTATATTTCATTTAAATTTGTGAATATCATTGAAAATATGATTGACTTGTGAGAAAATCAATTGAGTTTGACTTGAGTAGGATTAAAATTTGGCTAAGTCCATGGGATAGGTCATATGGCTTAAGAAGGGTTTTAATTTAATTTAATTTAGTTTGATTTAGTTTTGATCATTTTAATGTAGATTTGATTTATTTTTAAGAAGATGATTGAAGATATAAATTCATTTTGGGAAAATTAATAGATTTTGGATTGATTTGGATTAAGATTTGGCTAAGTCCATGGGATAGGTCTTGCGGCTTAGGAAGGGTTTCAAGTTTGGATTTGATCATGGGCTTCAATCATTTGGTTTTGAAATTTTATTTTGGTTTGGATTTGAATTTGATTTTTGAACTGAACTTGAGATTTCGTTTGAGAAGGTGAACATGGAATGGATTTGGGTTCTAGCATAGGTGGATTATCCTAATCCCTAAAGCATAACCAAGTCCTATGGTTAACCCTTATATATCTTTAGGCTTAGGTTAAGTTTTTACCTAATTATTAGAAGTGTCTTATGACTAGGTAAGTCTTAATGTCTAAGAGACTCCCAAGTCTAAGATGGGAAAATTGAATTTACACTCCAAAAGTGATGTCAACAGGCCTTAGGCTCCATATTGTAGCCCTTAGACATAGTTGATTGGAAGACTGAAGCTAATTTTCACATTATACTTGGGAGACCATGGATACATGAAAACAACATAGTTCCATCCTCTCTACATCAGTGTATGAAGTTTGTGAGAGGTGGGATCATCTACTGTGTCAAAGGAGATCTCAAGCGATTTATAGTTCACGAGATCGCTATATATGAGGATGCGGCTTACTACCTCCCTCAAAATAAACAAATGTATTCTCACGAACTTGGCCAAAGTTTAAAAATAAAAGAAAATAAGAAATAGAAAGAAAAAAAGAAAGAGAAAAATAAAAAGAAAAGAAAAGAGAAAATAAAAATAAAATAAAGGGAGCAGAAATAGACTTAGGGAAGGAAGTGGAGCCTAAAATTAGATTTCATCCATAGTTCGTTACTCCATTAAAACATATGGGTAGGATGACTTGACCTCCACCAGGCAGAGGAAGAGGCCAGTTCAGAGGTAGTCCTAAGGGTGAAAAACTTCCTTATTGGCTACCCAATAGAACATATGTCATAGCTACCGAGTACACTATCCATACTGAGTTAGAATCTAGTTCAGGATGAGTCTTTTTTAGTTACACACCACTCTTCTTAGAAGTGGATTCCTTTTGAGGTGAAACTTGAGCTAGCAATGAAGAGGGGATCTAAAGCAAAGCATAAGTGCATCAAAGTCTATATGTGAAACAATTAGGCATTAGTTTGGAACCTTAGCTCTAACCCCACTTTCATCTCCAAAAGCTGAGGGTTTTGTAGTTAAGGAAGTCCCTAAGTCATCCACAGGTGTGAAGGCTCAAAGGTTCTTTCTGGGAGCATCATCTTAAAGTTAAGAAGTTTATGTAGAGCTTGAGGATGATTCATATAAATATTTAATAGAATTATCTTTCGATTGGTACTTGCATTGTGTCCATAATTTAGTAAAGAAAGGGTTAATCGCACGCAATTGATCAAAGCATGGGTCAGACTACTTTGAAAAAATATGGAAGAACAAATGCAAAAGCTCTCAATCGCACACAATTGATGATGATGATTACTACTTAGTCATCACGAATCATTTGGAATCTGATAGGTTTTTTTCAAATCACATTAACTTATATGAGGAGTTGTGCTTAGAAACTTCAGATGGTCTAAATGATTTTGAAATCAAGGATGCACCACCAGAGTTTGAAGAAGAGACCAAGTCAACCATTGACGAGCTCAAGGAATTCAACTTAGGAACTGAAGAATATCCACGCTCGACATACATCAATTCTTTATTGAATGAAATTGAAACCAATGACTTAGTCAAGCTATTGATTGACTGTAAGGACTACTTTGTTGTGAGTTATGATGAGATGCATAGATTAGCTATTGACATAGTGGTCCATAAACTAGCAATAGAGCCTACTGCTAACCCTATCAAGCAAGCTCCTAGATGCATGCAATTAGACGTAGAACAATAGGTCATTTATGAAGTCAAGAAACTAATCGATGTTGGCATCATTTGAGAAGAAAAATACCCTACTTGGTTAGCCAGCATCGTCCCAATTAAAAAAAGGAATGGCCAAATTTGCATATGCGTCAATTTTAGGGATTTAAATAAGTCATGTCCAAAAGATGAATTTCCACTACCATTCCCAGAGTTGATGGTAGACATTGTCTCATCTCATGCAGTCTTCTCTTTCATCGATGGCTCATCTCAATATTACCAAATAAAGATGGCCCCTGAAGATGAAAGAAATACTACCCCAAACTTGCTAAATCATACTTTCAAAAAAAATGTCGATGGTACATACTAGTGCGATATGATTTGAAACTTCGATGAACTCATTCATCATCAAGTTGAGTGCTATGTCGATGATCTTGTGGTCAAAATTAGAGAAAATGAATACCATCTACTTGACTTGAGAGTTATTTTCAAATAGTTAAGACAATTTAACCTCAAAATGAACCCCTTGAAGTGTGCATTCAGAGTAGCTTTAGCGAAAATCCTTGGGTTTTTTATCTAACACCAGAAAAATCAAAATCGATCTAGAGAAGATTAATGCGATATTAGAAATGCCACCCCCTAAAATTTTAACTCAACTCAGATCATTCCAAGGGTGGTTGGCATATCTAAGACACTTTATATCCAACCTATCGGATGTCAGGCATTCTCAGCACTTGTTAAAAATGATGCTAAGTTCAAGTGGGATTATAAGTGTGAGCATGCCTTCGAAGACATCAAGCATTACCTGATGATGTTGCCAGTTCTAGCAGCCCCTATCCCGGGCAAGCTGCTCATACTTTACATTGCTACATTAGATAACTCACTTGGTGCTTTGTTGGCCCAAGCCAATGATGAAGGGAAGAAAAATACACTCTACTACCTCAGTCATCATCTAATCCCTATTGAGGCTAATTATCCACACATTGAGAAGCATTACTTAGTTTTAATCTCTGCATCCAAAAAGCTACAACACTACATGCTTTCTCATAAGGTAAACTTAATATCTAGAGTCAATCCACTTCAGTATCTCATGACATGGTGAAATTCGGGTTGCATGATCCATGATTCTCTCTCATTTGACATTACCTTTGTACCCCTCCGTGCAGTGAAAGTACAAGAACTAGCAAATTTCTTAGCAACACACCTACTTCCTGCTGACTCTCTGCTTAGTGATGATCTCTCCGAGGAACAAATCATGAACTTATGGGATACTATTCATCATTGGGAGATGTACTTTGATGGTGTGGCTTCCTCTCAAAGAGAAAAAGAACCACAATCTACTATTCTAGGAAAGGCAGGGGTAGGAATAGTTCTCTTAACTCTAGACCATGACGTGATGAGATTGTCATATCATTTGTCCAATCCTTGCACCAACAATGAAGCTAAATATTAGGCTCTGATTACCGATCTAGAGTCAGCCATTACTCTAAGCATCTAGAACATCAACATTTTTGGGGATTCTTAGCTAGTTATCCAAATCACTAGGTCCTATAAGGTTATAAAGCCTTAGCTCCATCACTACCATAAGTACATCATGGAGTTGTTGGCCCAAATCCCAGAGGTTACCAATTATAAGATTCCTCGAGGGGAGATTGTTGTAGTGTATGATTTAGTCAAGCTTGCTAAGGAGTTGGAAAGTATGGAGGATGAGTCCATATCAATGAAGGTCTAAAATAGACAAGTATTATCCCTTATTGATATTGAACTCTTCAAATAGTACTCTCTTAAAGGGGAGGTTTCCATTTCCAAGAAGGATGAAGAGTTAGATTAGAGGCAACCATTCATGGATTACCTAAATAAAAGAAAACTACCTCAAGAAAAGTCTCAAGCCCATCAGATGAAGTAGAGAGCACTTTCCTATGCTATTGTGGATAGTGTCTTGTATCAGTAGTCTTTCGATCATAATTGGTTACATCGTTTAGACAAGCATAAAGCCCGTAAGATCATGATCGAGGTACACTCAAGATTATGTGAAGATAACTAATCCAGTATGAAGATGAAAGCCCAGATCAACAGACTAGGATACTATTGGTCATTGATGATTAAAAACTACATGGATATGACTAAGCAATGCCACCAATATCAAATACACAGTGTGGTGCTACACCAACCACCCAACATTCTACATCTTACATTGGCCTCAAGTCTATTCGAGTGTTGGGGTTTCAACATAGTAGATTTGATTGATCCTCCTTTCTCCAAGGGTCATTGGTTCGTCTTAGCTGCTACTAACTACTTTTCCAAATGGGTGAAAGAGATTCTATTCAGAGAGGTGACAACTCAATATGTGCTCTAGTTTTTTAAGAACCTTATTGTATAAAGGTTCATAGTGCTTTGATGAATTATATCTGATAATGGTACTTCAGTCAAGAGCACCAAGATCAACAACTTTGCACAGAGACACAACATAGATTGGTGATATTCTACCATCAAGTACCCGAGGGAAAACAGCTTAGAAAAATCCTTCGAAAAAGCTCTCATCCAAATATTGAATAAGACGCTCGACAATAACAAGTGATAGTGGCATGAGTAGTTAGTTGAAGCCTTGTAGGCCTACAACACCACAAATAGAACTCCAACTTTGTTTGCTCCTTTCTCCTTACTGTATGGGTATGAATTTGTTCTGCTATTAGAAGTCCAACTCCCATCACTAAGGATAGTTGTGGGTAGCAAGATCACAATAGAGCATAACATAAAGTTATGGTTAGAAGAGCTTGAAGCTTTGGAGGAGAGACTCCAGCGGACATGCCAAAATCTTGAGTTGTACAAAGCTAATATGATTCAAGCTCACAAAAAAGTTGGTCCATCCTAGAGTTTTCCAAGTAGGAGAGCATATTTTAGTTCTAAGGAGACCATTTGTTTCCCATCGTAAAATGGGAGGCAAGTTTGAACCCACTTGGGAAGGCTCTTTTATCATAGAGAAGGCCTACTAAAGAGGATCTTATCAGCTCATTAATCATAAGGGAGAGCACCCAATGCATCCAATCAGTGGACTTTACTTAAAGAAATATTTTACATCATGTTTTAAAATATTAATCATTAATGAAAATTCCATTTTTAATTCAATCTGTACCATGTTGAAAGTATTCTTATTTAAGAATCTACCACGATGTGTTTAAGGAACTACACACAACACTAACACTAACACAAACTAACACAAACTACACACAAGCATATAAAATAAACACATATCTTTTATCTTAAGAAACTCTGTGTTGAGATAATGCCCCAATGTAACTCACTCCTTAGCTGCTCTAGGTTGGGCTGATGAGCTACCCTACTAGTGTGTCACCCTAGTGGGCTTCTTGCTTTGGAAGATGTAAGTCTGGTAAAGTTTCCTTCCTTACTTTATCACTACACACTGAAGAGCACCTTGTTAGTTTGGTAGGCCTTACTGCGTGACAGGTAAGCTACCTCATGTAAGCATCATCTAAGAGGATGTGAGTCTGCTATGCTTTGTTCTTTGTTTAGCCCTCATGCACTGATTGAGTCGAGTATATTTGAGGTTTAGGATAAGTCCCCTAGCAGTTCCTTCCCTCCTGGTAGCTTTAAGTCTGGGTCCAGTTCTTCCTCGAGGCTCCCCACTTAGTAGTCTCTCTAGGCCAGATAGCATTTGTCCCAAAGATGATAGACTATCCTGATGATCAGTTTCGCTTGGAATGTTGTAAGTCTACTTACTTTCTTTCTAGATTGATCATTGCACATCGACAAGCACCTTAGGTTAGTTGGTTCTCACTATGCTGATGGATACACCACTCATGCTGATGGATACACCTTAGATTGGTTGGTTCTCACACCTTAAGATACACCACTCATGGCAGATGTAATTTTGCTATGATTTCTCCTTGATTTGGACATTATACACCTATAGGCTTTCTTATCTAGGGCTCAAGATGACACTTCTAGTAGTACCTCCTATGTGGACACAATATTTGGATCACGTCCTTTACGACTCCATTTAGACACTACTCAGGTTACCATCAGATTGGTCAGTTTCCTTTTCCTAGTAACCACCCCTATGGTTAAAGAATTCATCCTGTGGATGTGTAGATTCTCCCTTGGTATAGTAAATCTAATATAATTCAAGGATGACATAGCTCTTTCTCAGTCCCTCGCACACCAACAATGACCATGAAAACATATAAATAAAATATATATTCACTTATGGATTAGGAGGACACTCATAATAGTACTTTTTCCCAAGCAGACATCCTATCTTTAAAGCAGTGTCAACAAAACTCCCTTTAGGAATTTCCTAAGTACTCTTGAGTTGATATAAGTCCCTAGCAACATTCACTCAATAGATGCCCCTAAGTCAAGTTGATTGTGTTTAGTTGGTGTGAATCTAATAGGTCACCCCAATAGTTATTCCTTGCTTTAGAAGATGTAAGTCTGCTATGCATTCTTCCTAGCACAGCCATTGCACATTAAAAGGAAACCCCTTATGTTGGCTAGCTCTACCCCATGACCAGTAGACTATCACTTTGGAATTGTAAATCTGAGATAGGACAAGTCTGATATAGCCCCTTTTCAGTGGGTCCATCACACACTAACATGGTCCATAAATTAAATCTATCAAATTTGATCGAGCTCACATCCCCAGTTTATATGCCCTCAATTCAAAATCAAACTAAACCAAAAAACCATATCAAATCACATGAAATTAAGATAAAATTAATCTTGACATCTTTTTAGTTGACATATATCCCCACCGACATTCACTCAGTAGTCGCCCTAGGTCAGGTTCGATTTATTGTGCATCCAATAGCTCACCCCAGTAGTTATTCCTCACTTTGGAAGATGTAAGTTTGCTACACCTTCTTCTTAGCATAGCCATTATACACTGAAAGGCAACCCCTTAGGTTTCCTACTCAACCCCACTGTTGGTAGACTATCCCTTTAGATTTGTAAACCTAAGTTAGGTCAAGGCTAATATAGCCCCTTCTTAGTGGGTCTATTACACCGATAGGGTCCATACATTAACTCAGATTAAATTAAACCCAATCTAATTTTCCCCAATGGATTTAAATCACATCATTCTCCCTAGTGGAGCTCTAAATTATATATAAATAAGTCAAGCAAACAAATCAAATTTAAAACTAATCTCCCTAGTGGAGTCAAATTAAACTAACTCCCCAGTAGAGTCTAAATGAAAGAAATCCAACCAACCTCTTATCCCAAATGAATAGGTCCACAAAAAAATCTATGAAATCAAACTCAAATCTAATCCATGAGTGGATAGACTGCTTCCCTAGTTGCAGGGTTATTTTTTGACTCGGTGGACTTTATATCTGCAGCAAATATGATATGCCTCCACATCTTAAAATAGAACAAATTAAAGTTGATTTGATCTTATTCCCTGGTGTATTATAGATTATTATCACTAGCAAATCTTCTTTCCATAAATTATATAATCAAATCAAATTCAAACCTAATCCGCAGCAGATTTTCTTCTTTAATGCCCTTGACATAGATCCCTCACATGTCATGTCCAATACATTAGTGAACCACTAGTGGATCTCCCTTCATGTCCTTGACATGGAATTCTCATCAAATCTTATTTCTCCTCTTATGCACACCATTAATACCTCAACCAAAAGCATTATAATGTATTCGTTCAAATTACATCATCCTAACTTTGTAATCAACATTTTATGATTTGTGATGGTGGAAGCTCAAACTAACTATACAATATCATGCTAAACATATTATAGTGTGAATTAACACATTATATTATATTATAAAATATGGTGTTATATAATAATTTGCTATAATATAATATATTGTCTAACATTACACCTCATTAGAATCACTTAAAAGAACAAATAATGAGATTTTTTCAAAATATGAATAATGTTTTTTGGATGTAAAATTATTATTTTTCTATTAGAAATGGTACAAAATAGCATAAATTTTTTGTTGCTTCTTGGTGTGTGCCGTGAATTTAGCCAAATTCTTCCATCTCAACCTTCAAATTAACATTTTTGTGATTTTTGACCCAATGTATTATAACAAAAGTAAAACATACTAAAATGTTCAATAACATTTAGTAACACACCACCACATTCATATATATGTGAAGTTATATTGTTATGTACATTATATTTTAATATGCTTTCATATAATATATTATCTTACATTACACCTTAAATTGAATCACTTTAAGCAAAAAATTTGTAAAATTTGTTTGAAAAATGAACAATTATTTTGGATGCAAAATTCCATTCTTTTGATTAAATGACCCCTAATGAAGTTCCTTAAAGCTTACCTTAAATTTGGCCAAATCCCATCATCTCAGCCTATAAATCAATATTTTTATGAATTATACTAAAATATGTTAAACAATAAGTACTAATACACAATAGTATGCTATAATGCATGATGCTACACTATGTTATGGCATCCTATATTATAATACACTATAACTTATTATATTATACTATATTGCATATCACATCACAAGGGATTGCTTAAGATAAAAGTTCATAAAATTAGTCTAAACAATAAAAATCAATATATTTTAGTCCTTACATATTTTAAATTGAAATAATATATTATGATGTCATGCTCTACCTATTATGAATTTTGCCAAATTCCATCATTTTAACGTCTAAATCAACATTTTTATAAATAATGCTATTGTAGGCTCGATTGCATGATTGTAAAATACTAAAATAATTTAAAATACATAGAATAATATATTATGATATATGATGCTATATTGTGCTACAACACATAATATTTATTTTGAACATAAAATCTTACTTTTTATACTACAAGTGGTGTAGCACACGTTTGGTACTACAACCTAATTCCCACTTCAAATTTAATAAATTTCATCATCTGATTTATTAAATCAATAATTTTAGGATTTATATTCATATAGACTATAGGGCATAATACCATAATATACTAAAACATTTCAAAACAACTTATAACACCCAAAAAAAAAAACAACACTACATGCTCAAATATATGATTCTACATTATACTATAATATATGTATTATAATATGATTTAGGGTTAAGGTTTATGGTATTCAAATCTCAAATAGTCAAGGGAAGTCTCTTGAAGAAATTTTCTTTAGCTAACATAACTATGTTTGGATTAGGTCATTCTTTACATCTACTCCTAATAACATCTTTATTCAAGGTTTAGCATTTAAGGTTTAGGGTTTAGGGTTAGGGATTAGGGTTAGTTTAGGGTTTTGGGTTTTGAGTTAGTTTAAGTTTTAAGTTTTAGTGTTAGTTTAAGGTTTAGGGTTTGGGGTTTAGGATTTAGGTAGGGTTGTAGGTTTTAGGGTTTAGGGTTGTAGATTTAGGATTTAGGGTTTAGGGTTTTAGGGTTTAAGGTTTAGGGTTTAGGGTTTTGGTTTAGGGTTTATGATTTTTAGGGTTTTGGGTTTAGGATTTAGGGTTTAGGGTTGAAGTTTTAGGTTTAGGGTTTAACTTTTAGTTTAGGGTTTAGGGTTTGGAGTTTAAAGTTTTGTTTAATAGAGAATAAATTTAGATTCAACATTTCTTCTTTTGATTTCATTGACCAAGTAGCACCCCAAGTTTTCTAAGACACAAGTGACGACATATATTAAAAATGAGCACCCATAGGGAAAATCAAAATCCCTAGATAAGTATAATCATCTCTACTATAAAGACATAGTTCCATAGCAGCAAATCGGATCAACCGATCTTCAGTTTCTCTGATTCCCATCAGAACCACCCCCACCTCTCGAGTACCTAGATCCACCATCATATCCTTGATCTCTTCCTCTGCCACCAAAATGGTTGTAACCTCCATTTCTCCTCCTCCCTCCATAACCACCACTTCTCTAACCACCACCTCCATATGCACTAGCATCTCCAGATTCCCCACCAGCACTGTGATAAGCGCCGCCTCCACTTTTGCCTCTATCATCAGATCTACACTAAGCCTAGTTGATAGTAATGTTCCTCCTTCTAAGGTTTTGCCCATTCTTAGGGTCTAGGCTTTAGGGATACTTTAGGGTTTAAGGTTTAGGGTTAGTTTAGGGTTTAGGGTTTAGGGTTTAGGGTTTAGGGTTTGGGGTTTAGGGTTTAGGGTTGGAGATTTTAGGGTTTAAGGTTTAGGGTTTAGGGTTTAGCACTTGGTTTTTGGGCTTAGGGTTTAGGGTTTAGGGTTTAAGGTTTTAAGTTTTAGGGTTTATGGTTTAGGGTTTAGTCTTGTAAGTTTACGGTCGAGGGTTTAGGGTTAGTTTTAGGGTTTAGGATTTAGAGTGAAGGATTTAGGGTTTAGGTTAGGTTTTTTTTAATTAAGTAACCAGGTAGATTTATGTTTATTTAGTTTATTTTTTATTTATTTGAGTTTATTTTATTTTTGATTTTTTATTTAGGTTTATTTTAATTTTTATTTAGCATAATTTATTTATTTTAGGATTATTTATTTTAGTTTAGGTTTTTTACTTTAACTTATTTTTAGGTTTAGGCTTATTTTTTGTGGAGATTTATTTTTATTTTCTTTTTTAAGTTTAGGTTTTATTTTTAATTTTTAGGTCTAGGTTTATGTTTTTATTTTATTTTCTTAAGTTTAGGTTTTAGGTTTTAATTTTAGGTTTATTTTTAGGTTTTATATTTTAGTTTAGGTTTTAGTTTATTTTTAATTTAATTTATTTTATTTAGTTTAGGTTTTGGTTTAGGTTTAGGCTTAGGTTTTATTTATTTTAGTTTAGGTTTAGATTTATTTTATTTTGTTTATTTTATTTTTATTTTAGGTTTAGGTTTTTTTTATGTTTATGATTAATGTTTTATTTATTTATTTATTTTTTGGTTTATATTTTATTTTAGGTTTTTACTTAGCTTTTATATTATGATTTTATATTTATTTTATTTTTTCTTTTACATTTAATTTTTATTATATTTAGATTTTTTATTGTTTGGTTTATTTTATTTTTTTAGTCTTGTTTAGGTTTTTATTTTATTTTATTTAGATTTATGTACTTTTATTTATTTTATTTTAAGGTATTATTTAGTTTAGGCTTAGGGTTTTAGGTTCTCAGGGTTTAGGGTTTAGGGTTTAGGATTGTAAGTTTATGTTTATTTACTTTATTTAGTTTATTATTTATTTATTTTAGTTAATTTTATTTATTTATATTACTTTATTTTAATTTTAATTTTGTTTAGTTTTATTTTTTATTTTTCTTTAGTTTAGTTTATTTATTTTAGGTTTATTTATTTTAGTTTAGGGTTTTTATTTTTGTTTATTTTTTTGGTTTTACGTTAGGTTTATTCTTATTTTTTTAGTTTAGTTTTAGTTTTATTTTATTTTTTAGTTTAGTTTTAATTTTATTTTATTTTTTAGATTTAGGTTTTGTTCATTATTTTTAGGTTTAGGTTATTATTTTATTTTTTTAGGTTTATGCTTTAGCTTTTTATTTTAATTATTTTTAGGTTTTATTTCATTTCATTTAGTTTAGGGTTTGGTTTAATTTATTTTATGTTTAGGTTTAGGTTTTATTTATTTTAGTTTAGTTTGTTTTAGTTTAGTTTATTTTAGTTTAACTTTAAGTCTATTTTATGTTGTTTATTTTAGGTTTAGTTTTTTTTTAAGTTTAGGGTTTAGGTTTTATTTTTTATTTATTTTTAGGTTTATTTTTTCAATTTATGTTTTTATTTAGTTTTTATTTTATTTTATTTTGGGTTTATTTTATTTTTATTTTATGTTTATTTTTTATTTTATTTTGATTTTTTATTTTTAGCTTAATTTTATTCTTTTATTTAATTTAGGTTTTTATTTATTTTATTTGAGTTTAATTTTTTATTTTTATTTTATTTTTGCATTTAGTTTAGATTTAGGTTTAGGTCTTAGTTTAGTTTTTTATTTTATTTTATTTTTTGATTTTATCTAGGTTTAAGTTTATTAATTTCTTTTAGTTTTAGGTTTTATTTAGTTTAGGTTTTAGTTTTTAGGTTTTTAGTATTTAGGGTTTAGGGTTTAGGGTTTGGGGTTTAGTGTTTAGGGTTTAGGATTTAGGGTTTAGGGTCTAGGGTTTAGGGTTTAGGGTTTTATGGTTTAGGGTTTATGGATTAGGGTTTAAGATTTAGGGTTTAGGATTTTAAGGTTTACGTTTTAGGGTTTAGGGTTAGTTTTAACGTTTATGGTTTAGGGTTAGAGTTTTCTTTTAAATTAAGTAAATTTGTAGGTTTAGGTTTAAGTTTAGTGTTTAGAGTTTAGGGTTAGGGTTTAGGGTTTAGGTTGTAGGGTTAGGGTTTAGGGTTTAGTGTTTAGTGTTTAGGCTTTAGGGTTTAGAATTTTTAGAGTTTAGGGTTTAGGGTTTAAGGTTTAGGGTTTTGGGATTAGGGTTTAGGGTTTTCACTTTAGGGTTTAGGGTTTAGGGTTTAAGGGTTTAGTGTTTTATGATTTTTGGTTTTTTATTACTTAGAGTAAATTCAAAATCAAAATTTCTAACTTTTGATTTAATCAACTAGGTAACACACCAAGTTTTCTAAGACACAAGCAATGACATAGATAAAAAATGAGCATGCATAGAGAAAAATAAAAACCTTAGATAACTTAACCGTATCTACTGTAAAGACACAGTTCCATAAGTAGCAAATCAGATTAACCAATCTTCATTTTCTTTATTTCCCATCAAAACCACCCTGGCCTCTCAAGTAGCAGGATCCACCATCATATCCCCGATCTCTCCCTCCACCACCACCATGATTGTAACCTCCATCGCTCCTCCCGCCTCCATAACCACACCTCCATATCCACAGCACCTCTAGATCCCCAACACCCGATAACAGCCTTCCTCTGATCATGAGTGTTGATGATGTTCATTCCATCAAGGTTCTGCCCATTCTTAAGGTTTAGGTTTAGGTTTAATTTTATTAGGTTTTAGGGTTTAGGTTTAGTTTTAAATTTATTTAGTTACTTTAGGTTTAGATTTAGGTTTAGGGTTTGGGGTTTATGATTTAGGATTTATGGTTAGGGTTTAGGGTTCAGGGTTTAAGGGTTTTTTTATATATTTTTTAAACCCAAATGATTCCATAACAAATAAGAAATTGCCAAATCAAACAAGATGTTATCCTCTGACAACTAATAAAATGAGATAAAATAATGTGCAATTCAAAAATTCACAAAAATAGTATTTCACAAAATGATTTAACTACCAAAGATAATAAAATTTTATTTTGTAGAAGGTCAAGAAATCTTAATCGAATAAGCTGAAACCCATATCATCAACAAATTCCTCAGTAGGCTCTTCCATCTTTTCCTCCACTACAATAGCCAGAGCTATAGCAGCAGCAGGAGTAGCAAAAGCATCAGACATAGTAGCCACATCAAATTTACTAGGATCCTTGAAATACTATTTAACCTTCTCATCCAGCATGTATGTGTAATCAGTGGAAGTCATGACAGCGAGGACATTCTTGAAAGCATTGATGAACATGTGAGGCGTTGCAGCAAGGGTGGGATAAGAGAGGGCCAACGAGAGAGAAGTGATCATTAAAAGGCCTACCGAAAACTTCTTGATGAGATCTCATCTTCAATTAGGTCAAGAACCTCAGGACTGAACTCTGAACCATCATTTTACACAGACTAGATGATAAGGCCATATAAGAATGGCCTAATCCCCAGCTTAGCGAAGAGAGCAACTTTTTAGGATCCCACCTTATCGGCTTTCTTAATCAGCTCAACGGAGGTGATAATTTCAATAGTACCATTTTTGATCTTAGTTGGGATGTTGAGAACCTAGAAGGAAGAAGTCAATGAAGGATCCAGACCAGTGATGCGTTGAGTAACCACAACATCAATAGGTGCAACAAGACCAACATAGGCAGGAACACCAACATTATATTTCACAACCTCTTCCCTGACTTCTTTAAGATCACCTTTTATAAAAATGAGCTCAATAGGGGTTTAGAGTTTAGGGTTTAGGGTTTAAGGTTTTAGGGTATATTCTTTTAGGATTTGAGGTTTAGGGTTGGGGTTTAGGGTTTAGGATTTAGGGGTTAGGGTTTAGGGTTTAGGATTTAGGATTTAGGTATTTTTTTTAAAATTTAAGTAAACCGGTAGGTTTAGGTTTCTTTAGTTTTATTTATATTTTTTATTTACTTATTTTAGTTTATATTATTTTTATTTTTATTTAGATTTACTTTTTATTTTTATTTAGTTTAGTTTATTTATTTTAGGTTTATTCATTTTTTATTTTATGGTTTTTATTCTAGTTTATTTTTTAGGCTAAAGCTTATTTTTTATTTTGTTTTATTTTTAAGGTTTAGGTTTTATTTTTAATTTTTAGGTTTAGGTTTAGGTTTTTATTTTATTTTTTAGGTTTTGGTTTTAGGTTTTAATTTTAGGTTTATTTTTAGGTTTTATTTTTTAATTTAGGTTTAGGTTTATTTTTAGTTTATTTTATTTTATTTAGTTTAGGATGAGGTTCAGGTTTAGTTTATTTTAGGTTTAGGTTTAGGTTTTATTTATTTTAGTTTAGTTTATTTTAGTTTAGGTTTATGTTTATTTTATTTTGTTTAGTTTTTTTTAGTTTGGGGTTTAGGTTTTATTTTTTATTTATTTTTTATGTTTATTTTTAAGTTTAGGTTTTAATTTAGTTTTATTTTATTTTATTTTAGGTTTATTTTCTTTTTTATTTTATGTTTACTTTTTTATTTTATTTATTTTATTCTTAGGTTTATTTTATTTTGTAGTTTAGTTTAGGTTTTTATTTATTTTATTTTAATTACTTTTTTATTTAATTTTATTTTTAGGTTTATGTTTAGGTTTTAGTTTAGGTTTTTATTTTATTGCTATTTTATTTTATTTAGGTTTAGGTTTTTTATTTATTTTATTTTTAGGTTTTATTTAATTTAGGTTTAGGTTTTTAAGTTTTTAGGTTTTTTTGTTTTTAGGGTTTAAGGTTTATGGTTTAGGGTTTACGGTTTAGGGTTTAGGGGTTTAGGGTTTGGGGTTTAGGGTTTAAGGTTTTAAGGTTTAGGGTTTAGGATTTTTTTTTAACTAAAAGGAATTTATTGCTCAATAAAAATAGGTACAAGAAGACCATATTAAAGACTAAACTCAGAAAGAAAAAAAAAAACTGCTACTCAAATGAGCTATAGGAGAATCCTAAAGAGTTTAGTCCCTAAACTAAAACATCAAAGAGTAATAAAAAAAAATCAAAGACCAAACTTAAAAAGCCAAGTAAAAGAAAGCAAAGGGGAAGAATCCATGGAGCCCCAAACTAACCTCTAAAGAGAGGAAGATCCATAAGAAAAGGAAACCTGCAACCTACAACTGTAAATGACTCCAGCCATCTAACAAAAAAGAGACCATTAGTAAGACTCTAGCTCCCTCCAACAAGAAGTAGAGACCAACTAAAAAAGAGAACTTGCTACACAGAAATCGAGCTAGAAGGAGATCGAGAAAGCATAAAGAGAAAAAACTCAGCTCGGATATTAGGAAGAAGGATAATCATAATAATGAGGGGCATCAAATCCTAAGTGTATCCAGCTTCAAAGAAGGGTTACAAATAGGAAAAGTCACCAGCCACAAAAATATCAAGGAAAAAATCCATCATATCATCATAGCCATCCCAACTAATGAAAAATACAAACCTATCATAATAGCCACACAGCCAAAGAAAAGGTGAAGCTAATGAAATAGAAAGAGAGAGAGAGAGAGGAGAGAAGCATATAAAATTAACATAAGACAATGCCAACAAAACCAAATATGAAAACCTCTTAAAAAAAGAGGGAGAAAAGAAGCATAGCCCAAAAAAAAAAAGAGCCCTCGAAGGCAAAGTCAACAGAGCCCACAACAACACCAAACCAAAGCCAACAAAGCATCAAGCCAATAGAGCCCACAACAACACTAATCCAAAGCCACCAAGGCACCAACCAAAAGGAAAGAAAACAACTAATATAACAACCATACAATAGAGCACCTAGGAAAATAGCCTGGGAAGAACAGAAAATAACCAATGACAAAAGAGAAGGCCAACAAAGTTAAAAGAAATAGCTAGAGAAATAGCTAATTGACAAACTACATACCTAGAACAAAAGCCCAACCTACCACCAACAAGAAAGCAAAGCACCAATAACAAAGCAAGCCAACAAGAATAATGCCAGATAAACTAACCACCAAAGAGCATATAAAAGCCCATAATAGAGCCGAAACACCAAGCCAAAAGGAGGAAAATTAGCCAAGAAGCCAATACTCTAGCTAACAAGAAAAGACACATCAAAAGCTTAGCCAATAGAGAAAAAACTTGCCAAAAGAAAAAACCTCCCAAAGACAGGAGATTATTTCCAAGAAGCTTTGGAACGAATAACCCTTCGCAAGTTTGGAGGGAATAAATATGAACATTTTTTTCTTTTCCTTCTTGTAAACAGTTTTATAACCTACCATTTCTCCAAAATATCTCCATCCAAGATTGAATCAATATTATTATAAAATGCATGGGGATCAGCAGAATCTATCAATTTCAAAGAAGAGCATTCAAAATCATCCACAACACTAGACAAAGGAAAATCAAAAATAGTATGCATTTCAAAATCAGAAGTGAAAGAATGAGCAAAAATAATTTTATTTAAAAGATAATTTTCAATATTTTCACCTTCCAACAAAATCTAAAGAGTATCTTCCCTATCTTTAATCATAAAAGAAGTAAGAGAAGCATAATCCAGATTTTTAGTACGATCTTCATGTAAGGGATTAAAATAAGATTCAAATCCCATAGAAACACATAGCATATTACCAAAATTCTGAACATAATTACCATCCAAAAAAAACCATTATTTTGAACTGAAATAGAACTATTCATAATGAGAGAATTATCAACAACAACAACAACAACAACAACAACAACAACAAGCCTTAATCCCACTAGGTGGGGTCAGCTACATGAATCCTTTGTCTCCATTGTGTCGTGTATTCATTCTCATTTAAATTAACTGTACTAAGATCATTTTTATACATCTTAACAAAGTCTTTTTAGGTCTACCTCTACCTTTCTTAACATAAGGCAAATCTAATGCATCTACTCTCCTAATGGTCATTGACGTGGGCTTTATGTGGCCAAACCATCTAAGGTGACTCTCCCTAATCTTATCTACCACTGGAGCTACTCCAACTTTTTCCTGAATATACTCATTTTGCATTCTATCTCTAAGAGTAAAGCCACTCATCCACCTAAGCATCATCATCTTTGTAACAATTAACTTAGTCTTATGCTTCTCTTTTATAGGTCAACATTCTGCACCATAAGTCATTGCAGGTCTTACCACCATCTTATAAAATTTCCCTTAAGTTTAAGTGGAACTTTTCTATCACATAATAGGCCAGATGCATTCCTCCACTTCAACCATGCAACTTGAATTCTACTAATAACATCTCCATCTATTTCACCATCATTTTGAATAATAGTGCCTAAATATCTGAAACGCTCACTCTTATTAATGACTTGTTCACCTAATGTCACAACAATATCACTAGAACTTCTACAGCTAAAATTACACTCCATATATTCAATTTTAGATCTACTTAAATGAAAACCTTTAGACTCTAGAGTTGACCTCCATACTTCATGTTTTTGTTGGACTCCCTCTCTAATCTTATCAACAAGAAGAATGTCATCAGCAAAAAGCATACACAAAGTTACATCTTCTTGTAAATGCCTAGTAAGAACATCCATAACTAAAGTAAAATGATAAGGGCTTAAAGCTGATCCTTGATGTAATCCAACTGAAATAGGAAAATATTCTGTCAATCCTCCTTATGTTTGGACACAAGTAACAGCTCTAGTATACATATCCTTAATGACTTTAATATAACCAATATTAACTCCTTTCTATTCTAGAACTCTCCAAAGAACATCTCTTGAAACTTTATCATAAGCTTTCTCTAAATCAATAAACATCATATGTAGATCCTCCTTACTTTCTCTATGCTTCTCCATCAAACCCCTTAACAAATGTATAGCATCCATGGTAGATCTACCTAGCATGAAACCAAATTGATTGTGAGAAACTTTTGTATCACATTGAAACCTATGCTCAATTACTCTCTCCCATAATTTCAATGTATGGCACATTAACTTAATTCCTCTATAAATTTCACACTCTTGTGCATCACCTTCATTCTTAAATATAAGAACCAACAAACTTTATCTCCACTCATCTGGCATCTTTTTAGTCTTTAAAATGACATTAAAAAGATTAGCAAGCAAAGAAATTCCTTGATCTCCTAAACATTTCCACACTTCTATTGGAATATTATACGATCCTACTGCTTTTCCATATTTCATTTTCTTTAAAAAACTTCTTCATTTACTAATATGATAAAATAAAATTCTCTATTTTTGTTTAGGGTATTAAGGTTACTAAAATCAATCATACTTTCATATCCTTCATTGAAAAGTTTATCAAAATATCTCATCCTCCTATTTTCAATATCATTTTCTAAATAAAGTATTTTATTATTTTCATCCTTAATACACCTCACATGAACTATGTCTTTACTTCTCCTATCTCTTTGGTTGGCTAACTTATAAATACATCTTTCACCTTCTTTGGTATCTAATCTATTGTATAACTCACTAAAAGGTAAATTTTGTGCATCATATACTACTTTCTTAGAATCTCTACAGGCCATTTTATATCTTTCCCAATTCTCTGAGTTTTTACATCTAAACCAAGTTTTATAATAATACTTCTTATTTTTTATCTTTTCTTGCACACTCTGACTCTGCCACCAACTATTCTTATTAAAAGAAGTTTTTCCTTTTGATTCTCCAAGCACATCTTTAGGAACTTTCATAATTCACTTGTTATTTTTTTCCATATAATGTTAGCTTCCTTATGAACATTCCAAATTCTAATCTCTTGTAGCTTGCTCTTAAAAATATTTTATTTATGTTCTTTAAGTGTCCCCATCTAATTCTAGGATAATAATTTGGTTTATTGTTTCTCTTACAACCTTTCATCTTAAAATCTAAAACTAACAATTGATGTTGGGTACTTAGATTTTCACTTGGAATGACCTCACAATCAAAACGATCTATTTTTCTTATCAAAAAATAATCAATCTATGTTTTACTAGATCCATTTTTATAAGTAATAATATGTTCATCTCTTTTCTTAAATAAAGTGTTAGCAACTACAAAATCATAAGCTAAAGCAAAATCTAATATATTCCTACCTTCTCTATTAATCACTCCAAATCCATAACCACCATGAATACTTTTAAAATATTCTACCACTCTACCAACATGTCCATTTAAATCTCCTCCAATAAATACTTTTTCTTTAAGAGGTATCTTTTGTATTAATCCTTCTAATTCATTCCAAAATTTTTCTTTTGTGCTTACCTCCAAACCTGCTTGAGGAGCATAGACACTTATAACATTGATAATCTTAGTATCAACAATAATCTTTAAAGCTATAATTCTATCTCCACATCTATTAATATTTATAACATTATCCTTCAAACTTTTATCTATAATCACACCTACACCATTTCTAGTTTGACTTTTACCTGAATACCAGAGTTTAAAACCTAAACTATCAATCTCCTTAGCCTTCTCCCCAACCCATTTAGTTTCTTGAACACATAAAGTATTTATCTTTCTATGAATCATAATATCTATTAATTCCATTAATTTACCTGTAAGAGTACCTATATTCCAAGATCCTAACCTAATTCTAGTTTGATGGACTAACTTCTTTGCCCGCATCCATCCATAATGTCGGAACCCTTGCTTATTTGACACTGCACTTGTGCCGTCAGACTCTAGCACATTTTTCACTATTCAAGCCATACAATCTTGGATGCCTAGCATTAACACAATGATTTAAAGGATTCATGTCATGATTATTTTGACAAGTTTTATGCTGGTCTTCGACTACCTAACGCAACCATCCACTTTTCACATCCGGACTTTGGACCGGCAATGGTAGTGTTATAATGAGAGAATTGTCACAGGTATCTAAATCATTTTTTTTATGAAGGATCACCAATATTAACAAGATTGTCAGGACCAAAAGTTAAAATATTAGAAAAAAGAACATTCATTTCACCACCATTCTCAATTAAAGAAGGAAAAGAAATAGTCTCTTTCCCATGATCTAAAACAAACATAGGAGAAAGACAAATAACAACCAACTGATTGGAGGAAATGGTGTTAGCATTAATAATATTCAAACCATCATCATGAAAGGACTTATGGATAGCATCCAAACCATTAGAATCATTAACCACAACCTCTAAAGTCTTCCCTTTAACAGAATCATCAAAAGAAGCACTTAAAGCTTAATTTTTTAGCTAAAACTTTTATAAAAACATCAAAATTACCTTCTACATTAAAAAAATCATTAATAGGCAAAACTTTTTCAGAAGATTCAGAAATCTAGTTTTACAAAACATCAAAATTTTGAAAAGTAGATTTTCCATTATACAACTTGAGAGAATCATCAGTTTTTTCAATAATTGAATTCTTACTGGTCATTTTCTTCCTAAGAGAGGGATGAGCAATAATACATTTAGAAATTTCATGCTTGAATCTTACAATGATTACAAAAAATGGGAAAGTTCTTAAAAATAACTTTCTAAAATAAGCATTTCTTCTAACCAAAATTTATTTCAGATATTTTTTAGTAATATCAATCTCTACAAGAATTTTAGCAACATATGGTCAAGAAGAAGCAGTTGTTGCTTGATCAACTTGCAAAGGCCAACCAAAAATTGACCCAATAGCATAAAGAATCTGATGATTAAATAGATGAATCTACAAGTTAGGTAAAGAAATTCAAATGGGAATAATAGGAGACTCTTCATTAGCATTAAACATAGGTGTCCACTTCATAATACACATTTGATAATTGAAAACATAGTAAGAAAGCCTAAAAAAAATTATTTCGTAATTAAGGTCATTTGAAAGTTTAATTAGAACATGTCTTGCATAAATCAACCCAATAGAAAAAGAACTAGATAAATTTAAACTATAAAATAAAATGAATATCTTCCATCTTTGGCGATTTAAATGAAAATTTTCTAATAAAGAAAAGCAAAAGGCTCAGCTAATCTTTCAATATCCTCATCTGAAATCATAATTGACAGTGTACCTTTAAAAGTCATATGAAGCAAATTCAAAGGAGGCTCGGTGGAGGAATTCTTACCATCTAAAGTCTATTTGTAAGCTTTAGTAAAAGCAGGTAATTTAGAGGTAGGATTACCCAAAATATCTGATGCCCTAGCAGGGATCCATCGACACATGGGATTTAACCCATGGATTTGAAGAAGCTGACTCCATGAGTCATAGTGTCACGATATGAGCATGTCAAGATAGGCCCATGGCCGACAATCTATAAGGAAACTAAGAGAGAAAGTGCTCAAAAACACACCAAGAATGTGAGGGATCCTGAAATCACTCAATAAGAGGGTTTAGTTTAGTTTTAGGGTTTAGGTTTTAGGTTTAGTGTTTATTAGTTATTATTTGGTTTTATCAATTTTAGGTTATTGTTAGTTTATAATTAGTTTTTTGTTTAGTTTAGTTAGTTTACTTTTAGTTAGGTTATAAGTTTAGTTTTATTAATTTTAGTTTTAGTTATTATTATTTTAGGTTAGTTTAGTAGGGTGGGGGCATTTTAAGTTTAGTTTATTAGTTTATTTAGTTAGTTTATTTAGTTAGTTTATTTATTGTCATTTAGTTTATTTTAATTTATTTATTAGTTATTATTAGTTAATTTATTATTTATTTAATTTAGTTAGTTTTTATTATTAGTTTATGGTTTTATTATTATTTAGGTTTTAGTTAGTTTTAGTTAGTGGTTTAGTTTTATTAGTTTAGTTTTCTTAGTTAATTTATTTACTTATTAGTTTAGTTTATTAGTTTTATTATTTTAGTTATGGGTTTAGGTTTATTAGTTTATTATTATTAGTTTTTCATTTAGTTTATGGTTTAGCTTTTTATTAGTTATTATTAGTTATTTATTGTTTATTATTATTATTATTAGTTTAGTTAGTTGGTTTATTACTAATTTTATTTTAGTTTAGTTTTTTTTTTAGTTTATTATTATTATTTTTATTAGTTTATGTTTATTATTATTTGTTTTATCATTACTATTTAGTTAATTTATTTATTTAGGGTTTAGGGTTTAGTTATTTAATTATTTATTAGTTAGTTTATTATTAGTTTTATTAATATTAGTTTAGTAGTTCAGTTAGTTAGTTATTACTTATTATTATTATTATTATTATTATTATTATTATTATTATTATTATTATTAATTTATTTATTAGGTTTATTAGTTTAGTTATTTAGTTAGTTTTATTTTATTTAGTTATTAGTTTATTAGTTTATTATTAGTTAGTTATTATTAATTTTTTTAGTTAGGTGTTTTACTATTAGTTTATTATTAGTTATTAGTTAGTTTATTAGGTTTAGTTATTATTATGTTTATTTAGTAGTTATTTTTTATAGTTTATTAGTTTAGTTTTAAGGTTTAGTTTTAGTTAGTTATTTAGTTATTATTATTAGTTTATTAGTTTAGTTTTATTGTTTATTATTTATTAGAGTTTAGGTTTACTTAGTAATCAATTTAGTTTTATTAGTTAGTTTTTTAGTTAGTTCATTTATTAATTATTTGTTTTAGGTTATCAGTTATTAATAATTAGTTTTATTTAGTTAATTATTAGTTTTAGTCTTTTATTAGTTATTATTATGTTTTTAGTTTATTATTTATTAGTTTATTAGGTTTTATTAGTTAATTATTAATTAATTTTAGTTTAGTTTTATTATTAGTTTATTAGTCTTTTTAGTTATTATTAAGTTATAACTATTAGTTTTATTAGTTTTGTTATTTGTTATTTAACATCAGTTTAGTTTGTTATTATTAGTTTTATTATTATTAGTTTTATTAATTTAGGTTTAGGGGCTTAGTGTTTAGTTTAGTTAGTTATTTTTATTATTATTATTACTAGTATTAGTTTTAGTTATTATTATTATTATTAGTTTATTAGTTTTAGTTAGTTTAGTTAGTAGTTATTTATTAAGTTAGTTTAGTTATTATTTTATTATTATTATTAGTTTTATTAGTTAGTTTTCATTTAGTTTATTATTATTTATTAGTTTAGTTTATTTTGTGTTTAGTTTAGTTTAGTTTTAGTTATTTATTACTTAGTTTATTATTATTATTATTATTTAAGTTTAGTTAGTTTTTAATATTATTAGGTTTTATTATTATTTAGTGTTTTTTTAGTTATATTAGTTTTTAGTTTAATTTATTTATTATTATTATTATTATTAATTATTTGTTTATCAATTTCATTATTTTTATTAGTTTATTATTATTAGTTAGTTTATTAGGTTTTCTTATTATTATTAAATTTATTTAGGTTTTCTTTATTATTTATTTTATTATTAGTTTAGTTTATTATTATTATTATTATTATTTTTATTATTATTATTATTATTATTATTATTAGTTTAGTTATTTATTTTATTTATTTTAGTTTATTATTAGTTTATTAGTTTAGTGTTAGTTATTATTAGTTATTCAGTTTTAGTTTATTAATTTTTTTAGTTTTATTATTAGTTTTAGTTTTTATATCTAGTTAGTTTATTATTAGGTTTAGTTAGTTTATTTATTTATTAGTTTAGTTTAGTTATTAGTTATAATTATTAGTTAGTTATTATTATTAATTATTTCTTACTTATGCAGTTAATTTATTAGTTTTAGCTTATTAGTTATTAATTTTAGTTTAGTTAGTTTAGTTATTATTAGTTTAGTTATTGGTTATAGTTTTAGTATAAGTTAGTTATTTATTAGGTTAGTTATGTTTAGGTTTAGGTTTATTAGTTAGTTATTATTATTAGTTAGTTGTTTATTAGGGTTTAGTTTAGTTAGTTTATTAGTTTAGTTTTAGTTATTAGTTTAAGTTTAGTTTTTATCAATTTTTTTACTTTAGTTTATTAGTGGGGTTTTTTTGTTTATGTTTAATTTAGTTATTACTTTGTTTATTTATTTAGTTTGTTTTTATTATTCTTAGTTTATTATTTTTTTAGTTATTATTTAGTCAATTTAGTTTAGTTGATTTTCTTAGTTTTTGTTATAGTTTACTATTAGGTTTTATTTATTATTAGTTTATTAGTTTTAGTTTATTATTTATTAGTTTTAATTTTAGTTTGTTTAGTTTAGTGTTTTATTTGTTTCTTATTAGGGTTTAGGGTTTAGCATTTAAAGTTTGGGTTTAAGGTTATGGGATTTAGGGTTTATGGTTTAGAGTTGTAGGTTTTGGGTTTAGGGTTAGTTTTAGGGTATAACAATTAGGGTTAGAATTTTTTTATTTTTTATTTTTTTATTTTTATGGTTTAGGGTTTAGGGTTTAGGTTTTAGGTTTAGGGTTCAGGTTTCAGTTTAGGGTTTAAGGTTTTTGGTTTTCTTTAATAGAGAACAAATTGAGATTTAACATTTCTTCCTTTTAATTTCATCAACTAAGCAACACACCAAGTTCTTTAAGACACAAGCGATGACATAAATAAAAAATGATCATGCAAAGAGAAAATCAAAAACCCTAGATAATTAGAATCATCTCTATTATAAAGACAGTTCCATAAGTAGTAGATTGGATTGGCCGTTCTTCAGTTTCTCCAGTTCCAATCAGAACCACCCTGGCCTCTTGAGTAGTAGGATCCACCATCATATTTTCGATATCTCCCTCCGCCACCACAACGGCTATAACCTCCAATGCTCCTCCTGCCTCCATAACCACCACTGCTCCAACCAGCAACTCCATATCCACCAGCACATACACATCCCCCACCACCACAGCGATAATCACCTCCTCAGCCTTCACCTTCACTGCTAGATCTAGACTGACCCTGGTTGATGGTGATGTTCCTGCTGTCAAGGTTCTACACATTCTTAGGGTTTAGCTTTAGGCTTAAGTTTATTAGCTCTTAGGGTTTAGGTTTATCTTTTAATTTATTTAGTTACTTTAGGTTTAGGTTTAGGGTTTGAGGTTTATGGATTAGGGTTTAGGGTTTAGGGTTAGAGTTTAGGGTTTAGGGTTTAACATTTAGGGTTTATAGTTTAGTATTTAAGGTTTAGGGTTTAGGGTTTTAAGGTTTATGCTTTTAGGGTTTAGGGTTTGGGTCTTGGGTTAGGGTTTAGGGTTTAGGGTTTTGGGTTTTGGGTTTATGGTTTAGGGTTTAGAGTTTTGGGTTTAGGGTTTAAGGTTTTTTAGGGTTTAGGGTTGTAGGTTTAATGTTGTTGTTTTAGCTTTTAAGGTTTAGGGTTAGTTTTTCTGTTTATGGTTTAGGGTTTAGGGTTTAGGGTTTAGTGTTTTTTTATTGAAATTAAATAAACCGGTAGGTATTGTTTAATTTAGTTTATTTTTTATTTACTTTAGTTTATTTTATTTTTACTTTTTATTTAGGTTTATTTTTTATTTTTATTTAGTTTAGTCTATTTATTTTAAGTTTATTTATTTTAATTTATTTTTTAGGTTTAGGTTTATGTTTAGATTTGTTTTTTAGTTGAGTTTTATTTTCATTTTACTTTTTAGGTTTAGGTTTTATTTTTTATTTTTAGGTTTAGGTTTTTATTTTATTTTTTTAGGTTTAGGTTTTAGGTTTTTATCTTAGGTTTAGGTTTTATGTTTTATTTTTAGGTTCTGATTTAGGTTTTTGTTTAATTCTTTTATGTTTAGGTTTTAAGTTTTTATTTTAGTTTTATTTTTAGGTTTTATTTTTTAATTTAGGCTTAGGTTTATTTTTTGTTTATTTAATTTTATTTTGTTTAGGTATAAGTTTAGGTTTAGGTTTTATTTGTTTTAGTTTATTTTATTTTATTTTTGGTTTATGTTTATTTTTTTATTTTATGTTTATTTTTTTTAGTTTAGGTTTTAGATTTTATTTGTTATTTATTTTTAGTTTTTATTTTTAGGTTTATTATTTAGGTTTTGGTTTTTTTAGTTCTTATTTTATTTTATTTAAAGTTTGTTTTAATTTTATTGTATATTTAGTTTTTATTTTATTTAGGTTTTTATTTCTTAGGTTTATTTGAGTTTAGTTTATATTTTATTTATTTTATTTATTTTTATTTTTTATTATATTTTATTTTTTAGGTTTTGGTTTATGTTTTAGTTTAGGTTTTTATTTTATTTTTTTAAAATTTTTTTAGGTTTAGTTTTTTTTAATTTTATTTTTAGGTTTTATATATTTTAGGTTTAGGTTTTTTGGTTTTTAGGGTTTATGCTTAGGATTTAGGGTTTAGGGTTAGGGTTTTAGGGTTTAGGGTTAAGGGGTAAGGTTTAGGGTTTAAGGTTTAGTGTTTAGGCTTTAGGGTTTAAGGTTTAGTGTTTAGTGTTTAGGGTTTAGATTTAGCTTAAGGTTTAGCATTTGTTTAAGGTTTAGGGTTTAAGGTTTATTTAGGGTTTAAAGTTAAGGGTTTTAGGGTTTTAGGGTTTAGGGTTTAGTTTTTAGAGTTCAGGGCTAGGGTTATGGTTTAGGGGTTAGGACTTAGGGTTAATTTTAGGGTTTGTGGTTTAGGGTTTAGGGTTTAGGACTTAGGGTTCAGGGTTTAAGGCTTAAAGTTTACAGGGTTTTTTAGTTTAGTTTTAAATTTTTATTTTTATTTAGTTTTATTTTTTATTTTTATTTCATTTAGTTTATATATTTTAGATTTATTTATTTTATTTTAGGTTTTTTTTACTTTATTTTTAAGCTTTAGGTTTAGGACTATGTTTATTTATTAGTTTAGTTTTATTTTTATTTTATATTTTAGGTTTATGTTTTAGGTTTTTAGTTTAGGTTTATTTTTATGTTTTGTTTTTTAATTTATGTTTTGGTTTATTTTTAGTTTATTTTATTTAGGGTTTAAGTTTAGTTTATTTTATGTTTTGGTTTAGGTTTTATTTATTTTAGTTTAGGTTTAGATTTATTTTTTATGTTGATTTGAAGTTAGGGTTTTTTTTAGTTTAGGGTTTAGGTTTTATTTTTTATTTATTTCTAGGTTTATTTTTTTCAGTTTAGGTTTTTATTTAGTTTTTATTTTAATTTATTTTAAGTTTATTTTATTTTTATTTTTTTAATTTTTATTATATTTAGGTTTTTTTAGTTTTAGGTTTATTTTGGTTTTTAGTTTAGTTTATGTTTTTTTATTTTATTTCAATTTAGTTTTTATTTTTAGGTTTAGGTTTAGGTATAGGATTAGATTTTAGTTTAGGTTTTTATTTTATTTTATTATTTTATTTTTTTTGGTTTTAGGTTATTTTGTTAATTTTATTTTTAGGTTTTATTTAGTCTGGGTTTAGGCTTTTAGGTTTTAGGGTTTAGGGTTTAGGGTTTAGGGTTTGGGGTATAGGGTTTATTATTTAGGGTTTAGGATTTTAGGGTTTATGGTTTAGAGTTTAGGGTTATAGGTTTAGGGTTTAGGGTTTAGGAGAGGGTTAGTTTTAGGGTTTATGGTTTAGACTTAGGGTTTAGGGTTTAGGTTTAAGGTTTTTGGGTTGAAGCTTTTAGGGTTTAGGGATTACGATTAAGGATTAGGGTTTAGGGTTTAAGGTTTATAGTTTAGGGTTTAGTGTTTCAGCTTTAGGGTTAATGATTTAGGTTTAGGTTCAAGGTTTAAGACTAGTTTAGGTTTAGGTTTAAGTTTAAGTTTATACTTTAAGGTTAAGGTTTAGTTTAAGTTTAAGGTTTAAGTTTAGTTTAGTTTAAGTTAGGTTTAGAATTTAAAGTTAGGGTTAAGGTTTAGTTTAGTGTTTAGGTTTAGGTTTAGTTTTAGAGTTTCATTAGTTTAGGTTTAGGTTTAAAACTTTAAACTTTAGTTTAGGTTTAAAGTTTAAGTTTAGGGTTTATAGTTTAGGAGTTTAGGTTTAGGTTTAGGTTTAGGTTTAGGTTTAGGTTATAAGTTTAGAGTTTCAGTTTATGATTTAGGTTAGTTTAAGTTTAGTTTAAACTAAAGTTTAGATTTAAGTTTAGGTTTATACTTTAAATTAGGATCATAGTTTAGGTTTAAGTTTAGATTTTATGTTTAGGTTTAGTGTTTAGGGTTTTTAATTTATAGTTTAGGTTTATAGTTTAGGTTTAGGTGCCTCTGATTTAAGTTAGTTTAGAGCTTAGGTGTAGGTTAAAACTTTAGGTTTAGGTTTAGGTTTAGATTTTAGCTTAAGGTTTTAGAGTTAGTTTAAGTTTAAGGTTAGTGTTTAGGAGTTTAGGTTTAGTGTTTAAGGTTTAAGGTTTTTAAGGTTAGTTTAGTTTTAGGGTTTAAGTTAGTCTTTAGGATTAGATTTTAAGGTTTAGTTTATGGTTAATTATAGTTTAGGTTTAGGTTTAGGTTTAGAGTTTAGGTTAGGGTTAGGGTTTAAGTTTAGGGTTAAGGTTAATTAGGGTTTAGGGTTTAGGGTAGTTTGTGTTTAGGGTTAGATTAGTTTAGGGTTTTTAGTTTAGGGTTTAGTTCTATTTAGTTTAGGGTTTAGGATCCAGGGTTAAGGAATTCAAGTTTAGGGTTTAGTCTTTAGGGTTTAGGGTTTAGGGATTATGGTTTTTTTTTGTAAAATTAAGTAAACCATTATGTTTAGGTTTCTTTAGTTTATTTTTATTTATTTTAGTTTATTTTATTTTATTATTTTAATTTAGGTTTATTTTTTTATTTTAATTTAGTTTAGTTTATTTATTTTAGGTTTATTTATTTTAGTACATTTTTTTAGGTTTAGGTTGAGGTTTATGTTTATTTTTTAGTTTAGTTTTCTTTTTATTTTGTTTTTTAGGTTTAGGTTTCAATTTTTATTTTTAGGTTTATGTTTATGTTTTTATTTTATTTTTTTAGGTTTTTATTTTAGGTTTATTTCTAAGTTTTTTTTTTAGTTTAGGTTTACTTTTAGGTTTAGATTTAGGTTTATGTAGGTATATTTTTTTAGTTTAGGTTTAGGTTTACTTTTCTATTTTTTATTTTAGTTTAGGTTTTTGTTTAGGTTTATTTTATGTGGTTTAGGTTTAGGTTTATTTAGTTTATTTCGTATAATTTATTTTATTTATTTATTTTATGTTTAAGTTTAGGTTTAGTTTAGGTTTAGGTTTAGGTTTAGGTTTAGATTTAGGTTTAAGTTTAGGTTGAGGTTTAGGGTTTAAGTTTAGGGTTTTGGTTTAGGTTTAGGTTTAGGTTTATTTTATTTATTTATTTTATTTAGTTTATTTTTTAGGCTTTATTTTAGCTTTTAGGTTTAGGTTTATGTTTAGGTTTAGGTTTTAGGTTTAGGCATATTTATTTAGTTTAGATTTTAGTTAGTTTAGTTTAGATTTAGGTTTATTTAGTTTATGTTTAGGTTTAGGTTTTTGGTTTATTTTTAGGTTTATTTTATTTAGTTTATTTTATTTAGTTTTAGTTTATTTAGTTTAGTTTAGGATTAGGTTTTTATTTATTTAGTTTATTTAGGTTTAGGTTTAGGTCTAATTATTATTTATTTTATTTTATTTTTTAGGTTTATTTATTTTAATTTACATTTAGGTTTAGGTTTAGGTTTAGGTTTAGGTTTATTTATTTAGGTTTATTTTTAGTTTTGTTTATTTAGTTTTATTTTAGGTTTAGGTTCATTTTATTTTAAGTTTATTTATTTTTATTTATTTTAGGTTTAGGTTTAGGTATAGATTTTTAGGTTTATTTATTTAGATTTTGGTTTAGGTTTAGGTTTATTTTGTTTAGTTAAGGTTTATTTATTTCATTTATTTTATTTAGTTTATTTTAGTTTAGGTTTAGGTTTAGGTTATAGGTTTTAGGTTTAGGTTTAGGTTTAGGTTTAGATTTAGGTTTATTTATTTTATTTTTATTTAGTTTAGTTTACTTAATAAGGTTTAGGTTTAGGTTTAGGTTTTGGTTTATTTATTTATTTTAGTTTAGTTTAGGTTTAGGTTTAGGTTTATTTTATTTAGTTTAGGTTTAGGTTTAGGTTTAGGTTTATTTAGTTTAGTTTATTTTATTTAATTAGTTTAGGCTTAGGTTTATGCTTAATTTAGGCTTATTTAGGTTTACGTTTAGGTTTAGGTTCGTGTTTATTTTAGTTTTTTTAGTTTAGGTTTAGGTTTAGGTTTTAGTTTAGGTTTAGGTTTACGTTTAGGTTTAGGTTTAGGTTTATTTAGGTTTATTTAGTTTAGTTCATTTATTTTTTAGTTTAGGTTTTTTTATTTTAGTTTATTTATTTTAGGTTTAGGTTTAGGTTTAGGTTTAGGTTTATTTTATTTAGTTTATTAATTTAGTTTATTTTATTTTAGTTTAGGTTTATTTAGTCTATTAGTTTTATTTATTTTAATTTAGCTTTAGGCTTAGGTTTAGGATTAGGTATAAGCTTAGATTTAGGTTTAGGTTTAGGTTTATTTTTATTTAGTTTATTTAGTTTAGGTTTAGATTTAGGTTTAGGTTTAGGCTTTATTTAGGTTTAGGTTTAAGTTTTGGTTTAGGTTTAACTTTGTTTAGTTTATTTAGATTATTTTAGGTTTAGGTTTAATTAGTTTAGTTTAGTTTAGTTTAGGTTTATTTAATTAGTTTAATTTATTTAGTTTTAGGGTTAGGTTTATTTTAGGTTTTAGTTTATTTATTTTAATTTTTCATTTAGTTTAGTTTAGTTCAGGTTTAGGTTTAATTTTAGTTCAGTTTAGGTTTAGGTTTAGGTTTATTTTTTCAGTTTATTTTTATTTTTATTTTAGTTTAGGTTTTGGTTTATTCTAGGTTTAGGTTTATTTATTTTTAGCATAATTTAGATTTATTTTACTTAGGTTTAGGTTTTGGTTCTATTTATTTATTTAGTTTAGGTTTAGGTTTAGGGTTATTTTAGTTTATTTAGTTTAGGTTTTGGTTTTATTTAGAATAGCTTAGTTTAGTTAGGTTTTGGTTTATTTATTTAGTTTAGTTTAGTTTATTTATTTTAGGTTCAGGTTTAGGTTTAGTTTAGGTTTATTTTAGTTTAGTTTAGTTTAGGTTTTATTTATTAGTTTAGTTTAGGTTAAAGATTAGTTTAGGTTTATTTAGTTTATTAGATCTAGGTTTTTTAGTTTATTTAGTTAATTTAGGTTTATTTAGGTTTACATTTTGGTTTATTTATTTTAGTTTATTTATTTTAGTTTATTTCTTTAGGTTTAGGTTTAGGTTTAGGTTTATTTTTATTTTAAGTTTGTTTATGTTTAAGTTTATTTTTATTTTGTTTAGTTTATTTAGTTTATTTAGGTTTAGGTTTATTTATTTTATTTTATTTAGGTTTAGGTTAATTTAGCCTAGTTTAAGTTTAGTTTTATGTTTATTTTTTATTTTTAGATTTATTTTAGGTTTAGGTTTATTTAGTTTAGGTTTAAGTTTATGTTAATTTTAGGTTTAGGTTTAGATTTATTTATTTTAGGTTTTGGTTTAGGATTATTTTAGTTTAGTTTAGTTTAGTTTATTTATTTAGGATTAGGTTTAGGTTTTAATTTAGGGATTAGTTTAATTAGGTTTAGGTTTAGGTTTAGGTTTATATTAGTTTATGTTTTAGGTTTAGGTTTAGGTTTAGGTTTAGGTTTATTTTAGGTTTTATTTAATTTTCTTTAGTTTAATTTAGGTTTATTTTATTTAGTATAGGTTTAGGTTTATTTTGTTTATTTTAGTTTAGTTTAGTTTAGTTTGGTTTAGGTTTAGGTTTAGGTTTAGGTTTAGGTCTTAGGTTTATTTAGTTTAGTTTATGTTTATTTAGTTTAATTTATTTAGTTTAGGTTTATTTTAGTTTATTTTATTTAGTTTATTTATTTTATTTACTTAGTTTAGGTTTAGGGTTATTTAATTTATTTTCTTTTATTTTATTTATTTACTTTAAGTTGAAGTTTTGGTTTAGGTTTATTATATTTAGTTTAGTTCTATTTTAGTTTAATTTTAGTTTAGTTTAAGTTTAGGTTTATTTATTTAGTTTAGTTTATTTAGTTAATTTTTAGTTTAGTGGATTGTATTTTTATTTAGTTTAGTTTAGTTTAGGTTTAGGTTTAGGTTTAGTTTTATTTAGGTTATATTAGTTTAGTTTATTTACTTTAGCTTAGGTTTTGGTTTAGGTTTAAGTTTAGGATTATCTAGTTTAGATTTAGGTTTAGGTTTAGGTTTTAATTTAGTTTAGGTTTATGTTTAGGTTTAGGTTTAGGTTTAAGTTTTATTTTTATTTTTATTTAGGTTTATTTATTTAGGTTTAGGATTATTTCTTTAGTTTAGTTTATTTAGTTTATTTTATTTATTTAGTTTAGGTTTATGTTTTATTTAGTTTAATTTAGTTTAGTTTAGTTTATTTTTAGGTTTAGGTTCAATTTTAGGTTTAGTTTATTTAGTTTAGTTTATTTAGTTATTTTAATTTAGGTTTTAGGTTTTATTCAGTTTATTTATCTAGTTTAGTTTTATTTTATTTATTTAATTTAATTTAGGTTACTTTATTTAGGTTTAGGTTTATTTTATTTAGTTATTTAGCTTATTTTTGTGTTTAGTTTAAGTTTAGGTTTATGTTTAGGTTTGTTTAATTTAGGTTTATTTAGGTTTCATTTAGTTTATATTTATTTAGTTTAGATTTATTTTTAGTTTAGGTTTAAGTTTATTTAGTTTAGGTTTAGGTTTATGTTTTATTTAGGTTTAGGTTTATTTAGTATAGGTTTATTTTATTTTTGTTTAAGTTTATTTACTTTATTTTATTTAGTTTTAGTTTATGTTTATTTTAGTTTAGGTTTATTAGGTTTATTTTTATTTAGGTTTTAGGTTTAGGTTTAGGTTTAGTTTTTATTTAGGTTTAGGTTTCATTTTAGGTTCAGGTTAATTTTTTTATTTTAATTTAGGTTTATTTATTTAGTTTAATTTAGGTTTAGGTTTAGGTTTATTTTTATTTTATTTTTTATTTAGTTTATTTAGTTTATGTTTATTTATTTAGTTTAGTTTATTTATTTTTAGTTTAGGTTTAGGTTTAGGATAAGGTGTTGGTCTAGGTTTACTTAATTTATGTTTAGTTTATTTTATTTTACTTTATTTTATTTATTTAAGATTAGGTTTTAGGCTTAGGTTTAGGTTTATTTTAGTTTATTTTAGTTTAATTTGGTTTAGTTTATTTATTTAGTTTTATTTTTTACTTTTAGGTTTAGTTTATTTATTTTAGTTTATTTTATTATAATTTAGGTTTAGGTTTATTAGGTTAATTTTTATTTTTATTTAGTTTAGTTTATTTATTTTTGGTTTATTTATTTTACTTAAAGTTTTTTAATTTTGTTTATTTTTTTAGGTTTAGGTTTAGGTTTATTTTTAAGTTTAGTTCTATTTTTATTTTATTTTTTAGGTTTAGGCTTTATTTTTTATTTTTAGGTTTAGGTTTAGGTTTTTATTTTATTTTTTAGGTTTAGGTTTTAGGTTTCTATTTTTGGTTTATTTTTAGGTTTTATTTGTTAGTTTAGGTTTAGGTTTATTTTTAGTTTATTTTATTTTATTTAGTTTAGGTTTAGGTTAATGTTTAGTTTATTTTAGGTTTAGGTTTTGGTAATATTTATTCTAGTTTAGTTTATTTTAGTTTAGGTTTAGCTTTATTTTATTTTTATTTTAGGTTTAGGTATTTTTTTATAGTTTCAGATTTATATTTTATTTTTTGTTTTGGTTTTATTTTATTTTATTTTTGGTTTATTTTATTTTTATTTTAGGTTTATTATTATTTTATCAAGGTTTTTTATTTTTTAGTTTAGTTTAGTTTACTTTATATTTTTTATTTTAATTTCTTTTTTGGTTTAGGTTTTTGTTTATGTTTTTATTTATTTTGTTTTTTATTTTATTTTTTTAGATTATTTATTTATTTTATTTTAAGGCTCTATTTAGTTTAGGTTTACGTTTTAAGCTTTTTAGGGTTTAGGGTTTAGGGTTTGGGGTTTACGATTTTGGATTTAGGGTTTAGGTTAATGATTTATGATTTAGAATTTAGGTTTTAGGGTTTAGGGTTTAAGGTTTAGGGTTTTAGTGTTTAGGGCTTAGGGCTTAGGGTCTAGGGTTTAGGGTTTAGGGTTTATGGATTTTAGGGTTTAAGGTTTAGGTTTTAGGTTTACGGTTCAAGTTTTAGTTTAGGGTTTAGGGTTTAGGGTTTAGATTTTAGATTTAGGGTTCAAGTTTTAGTTTGGGGTTTAGGGTTTTTGGCTTTTTTTAATAGAGAATAAATTCAGATTCAACATTTCTTCTTTTCAATTTCATCAACCAAGTAACACACCAAGTTTTCTAAGACATAAGCGTCAATATAGATCAAAAATCAGCACTATAGCGTAAATCAAAAATCCTAGAAAACTAGAATAATCTCTACTATAATGACACACTTCAATAAATAGTAAATTAGGTTGGTTGTTCTCTAATTTCCTTTGTTCCAATCATAACCACCCTGGCCTCTCGAGTAGTTGGATCCACCATCATATCCCGAATCTCTCCTTCCGCCACCACCTTGGCTGTAACCTCCGTCGCTCCTCCTGCCTCCCAAAACACCACTGCTCTAACCACCACCTTCATATCCACGAGCACCTCCAGATCCCCCATAACCATTGCAATAACCACCACCTTCGCCTTTGGCTCCATCGCTAGATCTAGATTGATCCTGGTTGACGGTGATATTTCTTTCATCAAGGTTCTGCCCATTTTTAGGGTTGATGTTTATGTTTAGGTTTATTAGGTTTTAGGGTTTTAGTTTTTTTTAATGTAATTAGTAACCTTAGGCTTGGCTTTCGGGTTTGGAGTTTAGGGTTTAGGGTTTAGGGTTAGGGTTTAGGGTTTAAGGTTTAGGGTTTAGGGTTTAAGGTTTTAGTGTTTGTGCTTTTAGGGTTTAGAGTTTAGGGTTAGGGATCAGGGTATAAGGTTTAGGGTTTTTTGGGGTTTAAAGTTTAGAGTTTAGGGTTTATAGGGTTTACTATTTAGGGTTTAGGGCTTAGGGTTTAGGGTTAGCTTAGGGTTTAGGGAATAGGGTTTAGGTTGAGTTTAGGGTTAGTTTAGAGTGGTTTTAGGTTTGGGTTAGGGTTTAGGGTTTAGTGTTTAGTGTTTAGGGTTTATGGTTTAGGGTTTAGGGTTATTTATGGTTTAGGGTTTTTTTAAAATTAAGAAAACTAGTAAGTTTAACTTTATTTAGTTTATTTGGTTTATTTTCTATTTATTTTAGTTTTTTTTTAAATTTTTATATTTATCTAGGTTTATTTTTTTATTATTTATTTCAATTTATTTATTCTAGGTTTATTTATTTTAGTTTAGGTTTTTTTATCTTATTTTTTTAGGTTTAGGTTTAGGTTTATGTTTATTTTTCAGTTTAGTTTTTCTTTTTAAGTTTAGGTTTGATTTTTTATTTTTAGGTTTAGGTTTTTATTTTATTTTTTTAGGTTTAGGTTTTAGGTTTTTAATTTAGGTTTGTTTTTACGCATTACTTTTTAGTTCAGGTTTATGTTTATTTTTAGTTTACTTTATTATATTTAGTTTAGGGTTTAAGTTTAATTAATTTTAGGTTAATGTTTAAGTTTTATTTATTTTAGGTTTATTGTTTAGAGTTTAGGGTTTAGGATTTAGGGTCTAGGGTTTATGCTTTTAGGGTTTAGGTTTAAGGTTAGAGATTAAGGTTTATGGTTTAGGGTTCAGGTTTAGGGTTTAGTGTTTAGTGTTTAGGCTTTAGGGTTTAGGCTTTTTAGGGTTTAGGGTTTAGGGTTTAGGTTTTAGGTCTAAGGTTTATGTTATAGTTTAGTGTTTAGGGTTAGTTTAGGGTTTAGGGTTTAGTGATTAGGCATTAGAGTTTAAGGTTTTTGGGGGTTTTGGGTTTAGGGTTTAGTGATTAGGCATTAGAGTTTAGGGTTTCTAGGGGTTTAGGGTTTAGTGATAGGCATTAGAGTTTAGGATTTCTAGGGGTTTAGGGTTTAGGATTTAAGTTTTAGGTTTAAGGTTAGGGTTTATGGTTTATGGTTTAGGATTTGGGGTTTAGGGCTTAGGGTTGTTGGTTTATGGTTGTAGGTTTAAGGTTTAAGGTTTAGGGTCAATTTTAGTGTTTAGCATTTAGGGTTTAGGGTTTAGGGTTAAGGGTTTAGGGTTTAGGTTTTAAGTTTAGGGTTCAAGTTTTAGTTTAGGGTTTAGGGCTTAGATTTTAGGTTTAGGGTTCTAGTTTTAGTTTAGGGTTTAGGGTTTTTGGTTTTTTTAATAGAGAATAAATTCATATTCAACATTTCTTCTTTTCGATTTCATCAACCAAGTAACACACCAAGTTTTCTAAGACACAAGCGTCAATATTGATAAGAAATCAGCACGATAGAGGAAATAAAATATCCTAGAAAATTAGAATCATCTCTACTATAATGACACACTTCAATAAATAGAAAATTGGATTGGTTGTTCAATAGTTTCCTCAATTCCCATCAGAACCACCCTGGCCTCTCGAGTAGCAGGATCCACCATCTATCCCCGATCTCTCCTCCCGCCACCACCAAGGCTGTAACCTCCGTCGCTCCTTCCGCCTCCATAAAAACCACTGCTCTGACCACCACCTTCATATCCACCAGCAACTCCAGATCCCCCACCACCATTGTAATAACCACCACCCTCAGGTCTTTGCCTCATCTAGGCTGAGCTTAGTTGTGGTGATGTTCCCATCAAGGTTACCTCCATTTTGGGGTTAAGGTTTATGTTTAGGTTTATTAGGTTTTAGGGTTTTGGTTTATTTTTTAATTTATTTAGTAACTTTAGGCTTGGGTTTAGGGTTTGCGATTTAGGGTTTTGGGTTTAGGGTTTAGGATTTAAGGTTTAGGGTTTTGAGTTTAGGGTTTAGGGTTTAGGGTTTTAAGTTTTAGGGTTTGTGCTTTTAGGGTTTAGGGTTTAGGGTTTGGGTTCAGGGTTAGGGATTAGGGTATAGGGTTTAGGGTTTTTTTGGGTTTAGAGTTTAGGGTTTAGTGTTTAGGGTTTAGGGCTTAGGGTTTAGGGTTAACTTAGGGTTAAGGAAAAAGGGTTTAGGTTCAGGGTTTAGGGTTTGACTTTAGGGTTTATGGTTTTTACCATTTAGGGTTTAAAGATAGTTTAGAGTTTAGGATTCAGATTTGGGTTAGGGTTTAGGGTTTAGGTTTTAGGGTTTAGGATTTATGGTTTAGTGTTTAAGGTTAGTTTATATTTTAGGGTTTTTTTTAAAATTAAGCAAACGGGACTTTATTTAGTTTATTTATTTTATTTTTTATTTATTTTAGTTTATTTATTTATTTTTATTTAGGTTTATTTTTTTATTATTATTTAGTTCTATTTTTATTTTAGGTTAGGTTTTTTATCTTATTTTTTAGGTTTAGGCTTAAGTTTATGATTAATTTTCAGTTTAGTTCTTTTTTTTAAGTTAAGGTTTTATTTTTTATTTTTAGGTTTATGATTTTATTTTATTTTTTTAGGTTTAAGTTTTAAGTTTTTATTTTAAGTTTATTTTTATGCATTATTTTTTAGTTTAGGTTTAAGTTTATTTTTAATTTAATTTAATTTATTTAGTTTAGGCTTTAGGTTTAATTTATTTTAGGTTAAGGTTTAGGTTTTATTTATTTTAGGTTTATTATTTGGGGTTTAGGGTTTAGGGTTTAGGGTTTATTATCTTGGGTTTATTCTTTTAGGTTTAGGGTTTAGGGTTGGGGATTAGAGTTTAGGGTTTAGGGTTCAAGGTTTCTAAGATTTTAGGGTTTAGGGTTTAGGGTTTAAACTTTAAGGTTTAGGGTTTAGTGTTTAGGCTTTAGGGTTTAGGGTTATTAGGGTTTAGGGTATATGATTTAGTGTTTAGTGTTTAGGGTTTAGGTTTTAGGTTTAGGGTTTAAGTTATAGTTTAGTGTTTAGGGTTATTTTAAGGTTTAGGGTATAGTGGTTAGGCATTAGATTTTAGCATTTTAGGAATTTTGAGTTTAGGATTGCTTAAAATTTTAGAGTTTAGGGTTTTAGGGTTTAGGGTTTAGGATTTAAGGTTTAGGGTTAAGGTTTGGGTTTATGGTTTAGGGTTTAGGATTTTAGGTTTAGGGCTTAGGGTTGTAGGTTTATGGTTGTAAGTTTAAGGTTTAAGGTTTACGGTCTATTTTAGGGTTTAGCATTTCGAGTTTAGGATTTAGGGTTTAGGTTTAGGGTTTATGGATTATGGTTTTGGGTTTAGGTTTTTTTTTAAAAAAGAAATTAGGTAAACCGGTAGATTTAGATTTATATAGTTTATTTTATTTATTTCATTTTTATTTAGGTTTTATTTTTATTTTTATTCAGTTTAGCTTATATATTTTATGTTTATTTATTTTAGTTTAGGTTTTTTTATTTTATTTTATTTTTAAGTTTAGGTATAAGTTTATTTTTTATTTTAGTTCTATTTTTATTTTATTTTCCAGGTTTAGGTTTAATTTATTTATTTGGTTTAAGTTTTTATTTTATTTTTTCAGGCTTAGGTTTTATGTTTTTATTTTAGGTTTAGGTTTTTTTTAATTTAGTTTATTTTATTTAGTTTAGGGTTTAGGTTTAGTTTATTTTAAGCTTAGGTTTAGATTTTATTTATTTAAGTTTCATTTATTTTAGTTCAGGTTTTTTTTTTAAAGTTTAGGGTTTAGGTTTTATTTTTTATTTATTTTTAGGTTTTATTTTTTGGTTTATTTTTATGCTTTAGGTCAATATTTAGTTGTTATTTTATTTTATTATTATTTTATTTAGGTCTTTTATGTTTGGGTTATTTTATTATTTTTTTATGTTTGGGTTTTATTTTATTTATGTTTTTTATTTTTATGTTTATTATATTTTTTTTAGTTACATTAGGATTTTATTTGTTTTATTTTAGTTTAGTTTTTATTTTTTTTAAATTTTAATTTTAAGTTTAGGTTATAATATTTAATTTTATTTTTTTATTTAAGTTAGGTTTAGGTTTATTTATTTATTTTATTTTTTTGGTTTTATTTATTTTATGTTTTAGGGTTTAGGGTTTAGGGTTTAGGTTTGGGGTTTATGGTTTAGGGTATAGGGTTTAGGGTTGTTGGTTTTAGGGTTCATGATTTTGGGTTTAGGGTTTAGGTTTTATGGTTTTAGCATTTAGGGTTTAGGTTTAGGGTTAAGGGTTTAGGGTTTTAGGATTTAGGGTTTAGGGTTATTTGTTTAGGGTTTAGGGTTTGGGGTTAAAATTTTATTTATTTATTTATTTATTTTTAAATTACATAGATTGGTAGGTTTAAGTTTATTTAGTTTATTTTATTTTTTATTTTTATTTAGGTTTATTTTTATTTTTATTTATTTTACTTAGTTCATTTTAGGTTTATTTATTTTAGTTTAGCTTTTTTTACTTTAGTTTATTTTTTAGGTTTAAATTTAGGTTTAGGCTTATTTTTTAGCTTAGTTTTATTTTTATTTTATTTTTTAGGGTTAGGTTTTATTTTTTATGTTTAGGTTTAGATTTAGGTTTTTATTTTATTATTTTAGGTTTAGGTTTTAGGTTTTTATTTTAGGTTTATTTTTAGGTTTTATTTTTTAATTTAGGTATAAGTTTATTTTTAGTTTATTTAATTTTATTTAGTTTAGTATAAAGTCTAGGTTTAGTTTATTTTAGGTTTAGAGTAAGGTTTTATTTATTTTAGTTTAACTTACTTTAGTTTAGGTTTAGGTTTATTGTATTTTTATTTTATGTTTAATTTTTTTTTTTTTGTTTTGGTTTAAGTTTTATTTTTTATTTATTTATAGGTTTTATTTTTTGGTATATTTTTTAGCTTTAGGTTTTTATTAAGTTTTTATTTTATTTTATTTTAAGTTTATTTTATTTTTATTTTAGGTTTTGTTTTAATTTTATTTAGGTTTTTTATTTTTTAGTTTATTTTAAGTTTTTATTTATTTTATTGTATTTTAGCTTTGATTTCTAATTTTGTTTTTTTTATAGGTTTAGGTTTTGGTTATGGTTTTAGTTTATGTTTTTATTTTATTTTATTTTCTTTATGTTATTTTGGTTTAGGTTTCTTATTTATTTTATTCTTAGGTTTTATTTAGTTTAGTTTAGGTTTTTTGCTTTTTAGGGTTTAGTGTTTAGGGTTAATTTAGGGTTTAGGATTCATGGTTTTATTTAATAGAGAACAAATTCAGATTCAACATTTTTTTCTTTTCGATTTCATCAACCAAATAACACACCAAGTTTTCTAAGACACAAGTGACGAGATAGAAAAAAATTGAGCATGCAAAGAGAAAATCAAAAACCCTAGATAACTAAGATCGTCTCTACTATAAAAACATAGTTCCATAAGTAGCAGATCGAATGAGCTAATCTTTAGTTTCTGTTATCACATTAGAACCGAATCTTAGATCCATGTATCTCATGCCTACCATTGTTGTAACTTTTGTCACTCTCTCTCCCAACCACCTGCTTACTCTAACCTCCATATCCACCATCTCTAGATCCCCCACCACCATGTGATGCCTTGCCAGCCTGCTCCATCCATTTAAGCCTTATTCACGATGATGTTCCTGTCATCAAGGTTTTTCCCATTCATAGGGTTCAGGTTTAGGTTTGGGTTTATTAGATTTTAGGATTTAGGTTTATTTTTTTATTAATTTAGTTACTTTAGGTTTAGGTTTAGGGTTTGGTGTTTAGGATTTAGGGTTAAGGTTTTAGTTTTAAGGTTTGGTGTTTAGGATTTAGGGTTAAGGGTTTGGGTTTTGGGTTTAATGTTTAGGTTTTAGGGTTTATTTAATGTTTAGGGCTTAGGTTTTTATAAGGTGTAGGTATAGGGTTTAGGATTTAGGGTTGTAGGTTTAGGACTTAGGGATTAGGGTTTAGCGTTTAGGATTTTGGGTTTAATGTTTTTTTTAAATTAGTAAACTGGTTGGTTGATGTTTATTTAGTATATTTAGTTTATTTTTTTATTTAGGGATTATGATTTATTATTTAGGGTTTAAGTTTTAGGGTTTAGGATTAGGGTTTAGGGTTTTGAGGTTTAGGGTTTACAGTTTAAGGTTTACGGTTTTTAGAATTTAGGGTTTAGGTTTTAGGTTTAGGGTTCAAGTTTTAGTTTAGGATTTATGGTTTTTTGTTTTTTATTTTTTTAAACAGAGAAAAAATTTAAATTCAATATTTCTTATTTTCAATTTCATCAACCAAGTAACACACAAAGTTTTCTTAAACCCATGCAACAAAATAGCTCAAAAATTAGCACACATAGGGCAAATCCAAAACTCTGGATAAATAGAACCATCTCTACTATAAAGGCACAGTTCCATAAATAGCAGATCGGATCAGACGTTCTTCAGCTTCTCTAATTCTAATCAGAACCACTTCAGCCTCTCGAGTAGTGGGATCCACCATTATATCCCTGATCTCTCCCCCACCACCACTATGATTAATCCTGGTTGACAGTGATGTTTCTGCTATCAAAGTGTTGCCCACTCTTAGGGTTTTGGATTACGTTTAGGTTTATTTTATAATTTATTTTGTCACTTTCGATCTAGGTTTAGGGTTTTGGGTTTAGGGTTTAAGTTTTAGCATTTATGCTTTTACGATTTAGGGTTTAGGGTTTAGGGTTTAAGATTTAAGGTTTAAGGTTTTTTCTAAAAAAAATAATAATAAAGTAAACTGGGTTTAGGGTTTATCTAGATAATAATAAGTTTATTTTTATTTATTTATTTTACTTACTTTATTTTTATTCTTATTTAGGTTTATTTTTAATTTTTATTTAGTTTAGTTTATTTATTTTAGTTTATTTTAGGTTTAGGCCCAGTTTAGGCTTAAAGCCTTATTTTTAGTTGGATTTTAATTTTATTTTTATTTATTAAGGTTTTATTTTTATTTTAAGTTTAGTTTATTTTATTTTATTTTAGGCTTAGTTTTAGGTTTTACTTTTATGTTTATTTTTAGGATTATTTTTAAGTTTGGTTTAAGTTTTATTTTAGTTTATTTTATTTTATTTCGACACGCTAGTTTAGTTTATTTTATTTTATTTTATTTTATTTTAGTTTAAAATTTTTTTTTAGTTAGATTTAAGTTTTATTTTTTATCATGTTTTTTTAATTTTAAGTTTAGATTTTATTTACTTAATATTCTTTATTTTAAATTTATTTTATTTCATTTTACATTTAATTTTATTTATTTAGGTTTTTATACCCAAAATTTATCTTTAGTTTAGTTTATATTTTATTTATTTATTCTTATTTTTTATTTTTACTCTCTTTACCCCATTTTATCTTAGGTTTAGGCCTTTAGATCTTTACCTCACGGCTATCATCTTAGCATTTTTTCATCTTACTTCCTAGGCTAGGATCTTCCCATCTCTATCTCAAGTCCCTTACCTTAGCTCCAGAGGCTCAGGCCTGTGGCTCCTTGCTGTCTTTGGCCCATGGCCTTACTGCTGTGGCCTCCATGGCCCAGGGGTCTTGGGCTCCATGGTCTGGACTCCAGTGGCTCAGGCCCAGGATCTTGTATCAGGCCTGCACATCAGGCCCAAGCTCTTTCAGGCTGTGGCCTGGGTGGCCGCTGGTCAGGCTCAACATAAAGCCCTAGGGCCTGGCTGCACCAGGTAGGCCTCCCGTGACCTTTGAGCCTTGTGCAATAGGCCGCAGCTTGGTGGCTAAAGGCTGGCAGCCTGGGTCAAGGCGGAAGCTGTGGTTTTAAGGTTTAGTCAGGTTTGGCTCTGGCTCAGGGTAGGATTTAGAGTTTTCCATAGTTTAGATTTCAGTAGATTTTTTTTTAAAAAATATATGTAAACTAGTAGGTTTAGGTTTATTTAATTTATTCAATTAATTTTTTATTTATTTTAGTTTATTTTATTTTATACAATCATTTAGATTTTTTTTTAGTTTAGTTTATTTGAATTTGTTTTATTTAATTTAGTTTAGGTTTTTTATTTTAGTTTTTTTGTTAAAGTTTATTTGTAGGTTTATGCCTATTTGTTAGTTCAATTTTATTTTTTTTTTGTTTTTTAGGATTTGGTTTTTATTTTATGTTTAGGTTTTAGGTTTTTATTTTAGCTTTATTTTTAGATTTTATTTTTTTAGTTTATTTTATTTTATTTAGTTTAAGGTTTAGGTTTAGGTTTAGGTTTTGTTTATTTTGTTTAGTTTATTTTAGCTTAGGTTTTGGTTTATTTATTTTGTTTATTTTAGGTTTTGTTTATTTTAAAGTTTATGGTTTAGGTTTTAGGATTTTATTTTAGGTTTTATTTTTTATTTTAAGCTAAGGTTAATTTTTAGTTTATTTTATTTTACTTAGTTTAGGTTTAGGTTTAGGTTTAGTTTATTTTAGGTTTAGGTTTGTGTTTAATTTATTTCAATTTAGTTTATTTTAGTTTAGGTTTACGCTTATTTTATTTTGCTTATTTTAATTTTATTTTAGGTTTATGTTTTTTTTTAGTTTAGGGTTTAGGATTTGTATTTTATATATTTTCAAGTTTATCTAAGTTTTTTAGTTTATTTATTTATTTATATTTATATTTATTTTATTTTATTTAGTTTATGTTTATTTATTTATTTTTTTAGTTTAGGTTTAAGTTTAGGTTTTATTTTATTTAGTTTAATTTAGTTTAGTTTTAGGTTTATGGTTTAGGTTTAGGTTTTAGGTTTAGGTTTAGGTTTAAGGTTTAGGGTTTAGTATTTAGCATTGTATGTTTAGGGTTTATGGTTTAGGGTTTAGCATTTAGGGTTAGGGTTATTTTATTTTATTTTATTTTTTTTATTTAGGGTTTAGGGTTTAGGGTTTTTAAGGTTTAGGATTGTAGGTTTAGGGTTTAGGGTTGTATGTTTTAGGGTTTAAGGTTTAAGGCTTTTTTTAACAGAGAACAAATTCAAATTCAACATTTCTTCTTTTTGATTTCATCAAACCCCAAGTTTTCTAAGACATAAGCGATGACATTGATAAAAAATGATCACCCATAGAGCAAATCAAAAATCCTAGATAAGTAGAAATGTCTTTACTAGAAAGACACAATTCCATTAGTAGTAGATCAGATCGATCATTCTTTAATTTCTCCAGCTCCATTAAAACCTCCTCCACCTCTTGAGTAGCTGGATTTGCCAACATATCCCAGATCTCTCCCTCCACTGCCACCATGGTTGTATCCTTCGTCACTTCTCCTAGCTCCATAACTGCCACTGCTCCAACAATCACCTCCATATCAACCAGCACCTCCAGATTCGCCACCACCACTGTGATATTTGCCTCCTCTGCCTTCGCCTCCACCGCCAGATCTAGACTGAGCCTAGTTGATGGTGATGTTCTTGTCGTTAAGGTTCTACCCATTCTTAGGCTTTAGGTTTAGTTTAGGGTTAGTTTAAGGTTTAGGGTTTAGGGTTTAAGATTTGGGGTTTAAAGTCTAGCATTGTAAGTATTAGGGTTTAGAGTTTTTTTTTAGAGAACCCCATGTAGAAGATTTTTATTGCCACAAAAAGGGGGGTTACAAGATCCTTAAGAGGGGATAAACTCAAGAATCACTACTCAAAATGCTACAATCAGAGTAGAGAGTGAATCCCCTATCAAAGTACAACTAAAATAAAAGGAAAAAAGAAAAGAGAAAAGAAAAATTGTGAGAGATACAAAAGTAGCAAAAAAAAGAAAAGCTAGAGGACAGCCTTCAGGAAAAGCTTGAGAAGATGAGAAAAGTATTTTCCACCTCCATAAAAGGAACCTGCAAGAAAAGAACACAGATCCTGCAAACAGCTAGAAGAAGAAATTAGCATAGGTAAAGAGATACAGACAAAATCAATTGAAAAACTAAATAAAAGTGTGAGAAATTTAGAAGTGTGTGAAAGAAAGCTCAGACTCAGTCACAACAGAATGGGGTAGCCGCAAACATGAGCATCCAAACTTCAAAGGAAGGGTTACATCACAAGTGATACTACCAGCCAAATTATGAGTGAAATCATCCCAGCCATCATAGCCTACATACCTGGGGGAAGGCAGCTGCCACTAGATTAAAATCATATGAGATTTAATACCTGCATACTAAGAAATAGCAAAATACACTCTAGAATGAAAGGAAACACTATTCAGTATGGCAAAGGGATGCCACCAATCCGTTGAGAGAAGCATCACCTAAGTATTCCACCATAACATGAGAATGAATAGCTAAGAAAAAACACCTACCTAGATGAAACATCAAGACAAGGAAAGCAACCCCATAGTGATGAAAGCCAATTAGGAGCAACAACCACCTATTAATAGCTAGATCACAATAGTAATTTTACAGGTCTAATAGATCCAAGAGTAACCTTAGCCAATATGAATAGCCAAGGGTTTAGGGTTTAAAAGTTACAGTTTTAGGGTTTAAGGTTTAGGGTTTAGGGTTTAATGTTTAGGGTTTAGGGTTTAGTATATAAGGTTTAGGGTTTTTTTTCTAAATTAAGTAAACCAGCAAGTTAGGTTTATTTAGTTTATCTTTCATTTATTTGAGTTTACTGAATTTTTTATTTTTATTTACTTTTATTTTTTATTTTTGCTTAGTTTATTTTATTTATTTTAGGTTTAGGGTTAGTTTTAGGGTTAAGGTTTAGGGTTTAGGATTTATGGTTTAGGGTTTTTTTTTAAATTAAGTAAACCGGTAGGTTTAGGCTTATTTTGTTTATTTACTTTATTTTTTATTTATTTTAGTTTATTTTATTTATATTTTTATTTGGGTTTATTTTTTATTTTTATTTAGTTTGGTTTAATTATTTTATGTTTATTTATTTTAGTTTAGGATTTTTATTTTAGTTTATTTTTTAGGCTTAGGTTTAGGTTTATGATTATTTTTTAGTTTATTTTTATTTTTATTTTTTATTTTAGGTGAAGGTTTTGATTTTTATTTTTATGTTTAGGTTTAGGTTTTTATTTTATTATTTTAGGTTTACATTTTAGATTTTAGTTTTAGGTTTAGTTTTATGTTTTATTTTTTACATAAGGTTTAGGTTTATTTTTTGTTTACTTTATTTTATTTATTTTAAGGTTTAAGTTTAGTTTATTTTGGGTTTAGGTTTAGGTTTATTTATTTAATTTTAGTCTAGTTTATTTTAGTTTTAGTTTTAGTTTTATTTATTTTTTTTGGTTTAGTTTTTTTAGTTTTAGGTTTTTTTTTATTTATTTTATGTTCTATTTTTAAGTTTATTTTTTAGCTTTAGGCTTTTATCTAATTTTTATTTTGGGTTTAATTTTTTATTTTAAATTTCGGTGATATTTCATTTAGGTTTTTTATTTTTAGGTTTATTTAATTTTTTAGTTTAGTTTAGATTTTAATTTATTTTATTTTAGTTCAATTTTTATTTTTTTTATTTTATTTAATTTTTAAGTTTAGGCTTAGGTTTAGAATTAGGTTTTAGTTTAGGATTTTATTTTATTTTATTTTATTTAGGTTTAGGTTTATTTATTTATTTTATTTTTAAGTTTTACTTTGTTTAGGTTTTTTTAGGTGGTTTAGGGTTAGTGGTTTATGGCTGTGGTTTGGGGCTCAGGCTTTAGGGTTTAGGGTGCAGGCTTTAGGATTTAGGCTTTAGGGTTTAGGATTTAGCATTTGGGTTTAGTGGTGTGGTTTTAGGTTTAGGCTAGGGCCTAGGGTAGGGTAAAGTTTAGTGGTAGTTTAGGTTTAGGGTTTAATGATAATTTTAGGATTTAGGGTTTTGGTTTTTTTTACTTTAATAATTTTTTATTATTTTAAGATTAAGTAAACTAATCGATTTAGGTTTATTTAGTTTTCTTATTATTTATTATAATTTTTTTTAAATTTTATTTAAATTTTGGTTTATTTTTATTTTTATTTAGTTTAGTTTATTTATTTTAGGTTTAGTTATTTTCATTTAGGTATTTTTATTTTAATTTATATTTTTGATTTAGGTCAGGTTTATTTTTTAGTTTAGTTTTTTTTATGCTTAAGTTTTTGTTTTATTTTTTAGGTTTAGGTTTTGCATTTTTATTTTATGTTTATTTTGTGGTTTAGGTTTATATTTTTTCTAACAGAGAACAAATTCAGATTCAACATTTCTTCTATTCAATTTCATCACCCAAGTAACACACCAAGTTTTCTAACACACAAGTGATGACATAGATAAATAATGAGCACTCATAGAGCAAGTCAAAAACCCTAGATAACTAGAATCGTTTCTACTATAAAGACATAGTTTCATAAGTATTAGATCGGATCGACCATTCTTCAATTTTTCTAGTTCCCATCAGAACCACCCCGACCCTTTGAGTAGCCAGGTCCACCATCATATCCCAGATCTCTCCCTCTACCACCATCATGGCTGTAACCTCCATCATTCCTCCCACCTCCATAATCACCACTGCTCTGGGCACCAACTCCATATCCACCAACAGCTCCAGATCTCCCACTACCACTATGATAACCGCCACCTCCGCCTTCGTCTCCATCACTGGATCTAAATAGAGCCTGGTTGACGGTGATGTTCCTGACGTCAAGGTTCTGCCCATTCTTAGGGCTTAGGTTTAGGTTTATTAGGTTTTAGGGTTGAGGATTGGTTTAGAGCTTAGGGTTTATAGTTTTAGGGTTTAGGGTTTAGGGTTTAGGGTTTAGGGTTAGGGTAATGGTTTAGGGTTTAGGATTTCTGGTTTAAAGTTTTGGATTTAGGGTTTAGGGTTTAGGGTTAGTTTTAGGAATTACGGTTTAGGGTTTAGGGTTTAGGATTTAGAGTTTAGGGTTTATGATTTATTTTTAAATTAAGTAAACTGGTAGGTTTAGGTTTATTTAGTTTACTTTATATTTTTATTTATGTTTATTTTTTATTTTTATTTAGTTTAGTTTATTTATTTTAGCTTTATTTATTTTAGTTTAGGTTTTGAATTTTAGTTTATTTCTTTGGTTTAGGTTTCAATTTATGTTTATTTTTTAGTTTAGTCTTAGTTTTATTATATTTTTTAGGTTTAGGTTTTATTTATTTTAGATTAGTTTGTTTATTTTTTTAGGTTTTATTTATTTTATCATAGTTTAGTTTTTATTTATTTCATTTTAGTTTAGTATTTATTTTTTATTTTATTTTTAGGTTTATGTTTAAGTTTTAATTTAGGTTTTTATTTAATTTTATTTCGGATTGGGTTTTTTGTATTTATTTTATTTTTAGGTTTTATTTAGTTTACGTTTAGGTTTCTAGGTTTTCAGGGTTAGGGTTTAGGGTTTAGGCTTTAGAGTTTGGGGTTTAAGTTTTAGTGTTTTGCAGGTTAGGGTTTAGGTTTGTTAGACTTTATGGTTTTAGTTTAAGGTAGGGTTTTGTTTGGTTAAGGATTTATATTTAAAGTTTAGGGTTTAGGGTCAGTGGTAAGTTTAGGGCAAGAGTGGTTGGGTTAGTTTAGCTGTATAAGGTTTATTTATTTATTTTATTTAAATAAAACTCAGGTTTTAGGTTTATCTAGTTTTTTTAATTTAATTTCATTTTTTTTTATTTTTATTTCATCCAGGTTTATTTTATTTTAATTTAGTTCCTTTATTTATTTTAATTTTATTTATTTTAGTTTAGTTTTATTATATATATTTTTTTACATTGAGGTTTAGGTTGAGGTTTAGTTTTTTATTTCTATTTTATTTTTATTTTATTTTTTAAGTTTTGGTTTTATTTTTTATTTTTAGGTTTAGGTTTATATTATTATTTTATTTTTAGGTTTTTACTTTAGCTTTTTAGGTTTATTTTTAGGTTACATTTTTTAGTTTAGGTTTCAGTTTATTTATAATTTATTTTCTTTTATTTAGTCTAGATTTATGTTGAGGTTTAGTTGATATTATGTTTTGGTTTAGGTTTTATTTCTTTTAGTTTAGTTTATTTTTATTTAGGTTTAGGTTTTTTTCTAGTTTAGGGTTTAGGTTTTATTTTTTATTTGTTTTTAGGTTTTTTTTAGGTTTAGGTTTTTATTTAGTTTTTATTTTATTTATTTTAGGTTTATTTTATTTTTATTTATAGTTTAGTTTTTTTATTTAGGTTTTTTATTTTATAGTTTAGTTTAAATTTTTATTAATTTTATTTTATTTTACTTTTTATTTTATTTTAATTTATTTTTTTTTAGGTTTAGGTTTAGGTTTAGGTTTATGTTTAGGTTTTAGTTTAGGTTTTTATTTTATTTTAATTATTTTATTTAAGGTTTTATCTATTTTATTTTTTTAGGTTTATTAGCTACATTTAGGTTTTTAGGTTTGTGGTTTAGGTAGGGTTTAATGTTAGGGGGTATAAGGTGGGGCCTGGTTTAGGGTGTGGAGGTCAGGGTTGCAGGTGTGGTGTGGTTTAGGGTAGTTCACTTAACTTAGTAGGTGAGAGTTTTTTTGTTTTTACTTTTTAATTTTAAATTTTAAAAAAAGTTAACTATGTTTAGGTTTATTTAGTTTAGTTTTTATTTATTTTAGCTTATTTTATTTTTTATTTTCATTTAGGCTTATTTTTATTTTAATTTAGTTTAGTTTATTAATTTTAGGTTTATTTATTTTAGTTTTAGTTTTTTTTAGTTTATTTTTTAGGTTTAGGTTTAGGATTAGGTTTATTTTCTAATTTACTTTTATTTTTATTTTATTTTATATGTTTAGGTTTTATTTTTTATTTTTAAGTTTATGTTAGGGTTTTATTTTAATTTTTTAGGTTTAGGTTTTAGGTATTTATTTTAGGTTTATTTTCATGTTTTATTTTTTAGTTTAGGTTTTGGTTTATTTATGGTTTATTTTGTTTTATTTAATTTTTTTTAGGTTTAGGCTTAGTTTATTTTAGGTTTAGGTTTAGGTTTTTATTTAGTTTAGTTTAGTTTATTTTTTTATGTTTAGCTTTATTTTATTTTTATTTTTGGTTTAGGTTTTTTTTAGTTGAGGGTTTAGGTTTTATTTTTTATTTATTTTTAGGATTATTTTTTAGCTTTAGGTTTTTATTTAGTTTTTGTTTTATTTTATTATAGGTTTATTTTATTTATTTCAGGTTTAGTTTTTATTTTATTTAGGTTTTTTATTTTTTAGTTTAGTTTATGTTTTTATTTATTTTATTTTATTTATTTTATTTTCTTTTTAGGTTTAGGTTTAGGTTTAGGTTTAAGTTTTAATTTATATTTATATTTTATTTTATTTTTTATTTTATTTTAGTTTAGGTTTTTTTATTTATTTTATTTTTAGGTTTTATTTAGTTTAGGTTTAGGTTTTACCTTTTAGTGGTTTGTAAGTGGGTTTAAGGTTTAGGGTTTAGGGTTAGTTTAGAATTTAAGGTTTAGGGTTTGGGGTTTAGGGATTAAGGTTTAGGGTTGAGGGTTTAGGGTTTTTAGGGTCGGGTTTAGGGTTTAGGGTTTAGGGTTTATATTTTAGTGTTTATGGCCAATTTAGGATTTAGGGTTTAAGGTTTGGGGTTTAGGGTTTAGGGTTTAGGGTATAGGGCTTAGGGTTTAGGGTTTAGGGTTTAGGGTTTTGGTTTTATGGTTTAGGATTTAGGCATTAAGGTTTTATGGTTTTGGGTTTAGGGTTTTAGATTTTGGGTTAACGTTTTAGTTTAGGGTTCAGGTTTTAGTTTAGGGTTTAGGATTTTGTTTTCTTTTTTTTAATAGAAAATAAATTCATATTCAATTATTCTTTTTTTTATCAACCAAGTAACTCACCCACTTTTCTAAGACCCAAATGGTTACATAGATGAAAATGAGCATCCATAGAGCAAATCAAAAACCCTAGATAACTTGAACCGTCTCTATTATAAAGACACAATTCCATAAATCAGAGATCAGATCGACTGTTCTTAAGTTTCTCGAGTTCCCATCAGTACCACTCCATCCTCTTAAGTAGTAGGATCCACAATCATATCACCGATCTCTCCCTCTGTCGCCACCATGGCTATAATCTTCGTTGCTCCTCTCGCCTCCATAACCACCACTGCTCTGACCACCAGTTCCATATCCGCTAGCACCTCCATGTTGACCAGCACCTCCATATCCCCCATCACCACTATGATAACCACTGCCTCCACCTTCACCTCCAGCGTCAGATATAGATTGAGCCTCGTTGATGGTAACATTCTTGCCATTAAGGTTTTGCCCATTCTTAAGGTTTAGGTTTAGATTTAAGTTTATTAGGTTTTAGGGTTTAGGTTTATTTTTTAATTTATTTAGTCACTTTAGGTTTAGGTTTAGGGTTTGGGGTCTATGGTTTAGGGTTTAGAGTTAAGATTTTGTGGTTTAGGTTGTGGTTTGTGAGTTTAGAGGTTTTGTGGGGTTTATGCTTTAGGCTTTGTTTTAGTTAGGATTAGAGTTTAGGGTTTAGAATTTAGGGTGGTTAGGTTTGTGGTTATGATTTAGGCCTGGCTTTAAGTTTGGCCCATGGTTAGTGCTGGGTGGCCCAGCTTGTGGTTGGTTTTGAGCTCAGGGCCCAGGCTGGCTCAGGTCCTGGGAGCCCACTGCCAGGTCTTAATCAGGGCCCAGGGCCCAGGGTCACACCAGGGCCTAGCCTCTGAGGGCCAGGTCAGATCAGAGCCCAGGGTCAGAACCAGGTCCTGCCAGGTGCAGCCTTAAGCCCAGCCTAATGTTAATTAGTTTTGGTCTTAGGCCCAGGTTTGGGCCTTAGAATTAGAACTCCAGGACTCCAGTGGCCTAGGGCCCACTCAGGTCATGGCTAGGACACCCAGGTCTGTGATAGGCCCAGGTCCACGCCTCAGGGTCTTTTGTGGCCTAGGGCCCAGTGGTCAGTCAGGCCAGCCAGTTTTGCGAGTTCAGGGTTTAGTTTTTTTTTTTAGGTTGAGGTTTTATTATTTAGGTTTATCTTTTATTATTTAGTTTATTTATCTTTAGTTTAGGTTTATTTTAGTATATCTTTTGATTTTAGGTTTAGGTTTATTTATTTTAGTTTAGTTTATTTTAGCTTAGGTTTATGTTTATTTTATTTTATTCATTTTAGTTTAGGGTTTTTTTAGTTAGTAGGTTTTTTATTTTTATTTTTTTTGGTTATATTTTTAGGTTTATTTTTAGGTTTAGGTTTTATTTAGTTATTTATTTTATTTGGTTTTATTTTACATTTGGCTTTTTATCCATTTAGGTTTTTATTTTTTGGTTTATTTTATTTTTAGTTTACTTTAGGTTTTAAATTAATTTATTTTAGTTTAGTTTATTTTAATATTTTATTTTATTTTAGGTTTAGGTGTTTCAGTTTTTTTTTTAGGTTTTTTATTTTATGTTATTTTAAAATTTTATTTTGTTTATTTTTTATTTATTTTATTTTTAGGTTTATTTAGTTTAGGTTTAGCTTTTTCACTTTTTAGGGTTTAGGGTTTAGGGTGAGGTTAGTAGGTTTTAGTTGGGCTAGTTTAGGGTGGGGTTTGGGGTTTATTTTTGTGGTTTATGGTTTTAGTTTTAGGGTTTAGGGTTTTAGGGTTTAGGGTTTACGGTTTAGGGTTTAGGGTTGAGGGTTTAGGTTTTTAGTCTAAGGTTCAAGTTTTAATTTAGGATTTAGGGTTTTTAGTATTTTTTTAATAGAGAACAAATTCATATTTAACATTTCTTCTTTTCGATTTCATCAACCAAGTAACACACTAAGTTTTCTAAGACACAAGTGATGACATAGATTAAAAATTAGCATGCATAGAGCAAATCAAAAACCCTAGATAATTAGAGTCATCTCTACTACAAAGACATAGTTCCATAAGCAGTAGATCGGATTGGCCATTCTTCGCTTCAGCTCCCATCAACCACCCCACCTTTAGAGTGCGGATCCACCATCATATCCCTAATCTCTCCCTCGCCTCCATAACCACCACACTACTATGACCACCACCTCCATAACCCCAAAGACCTCCGTGATCCCCCACCACCACTACAATAACCTCCGCCTCTGATCCACCGTAGATCAAGATTTAAATTTCATGGTGATGTTCATGCCATCAAGCCCACCATTCTTAGGTGCATTAGCTTCTAATTTAATTATTAGTTTTAGGTTTGTGGGTTTAGGGTCTGGGATCAAGGGTTTAAGGTGGGGTTTAGGGTTAGGGTTTAAGGTTTAGCGTTTAGGGTTTTAGGGTTTATGCTTTTATGGTTTAGGGTTGAGGGTTAGGGTTTAGGCTTTAAGTTTGTAGGTTTAGGGTTTATGGTTTAGGGTTTAGGGTTTAAGATTTAGGGTTTATGATTTTTTTAAAATTATGTGAACTGATAGGTTTAGCTTTGTTTAGTTTATTTTTTATTTATGTTTGTTTGTTTTATTTTTTATTTTTATTTAGGTTTATTTTTTATTTTGTTCAGTTTATTTATTTTAGTTTATATTTTTTAGTTTAGTTTATTTTTTATGTTTAGGTTTAGGTTTTGGTTAATTTTCTAGTTGAGTTTTATTTCTATTTTATTTTTTAAGTTTAGGTATTATTTTATATTCTTAGGTATAGGTTTAGGTTTCTATTTTATCATTTTAGGTTTAGGTTTTAGGTTTTTATTTTTGGTTTATTTTTTGTTTTTATTTTTTAGTTTAGGTTTAGGTTTTTTGTTTTTTTAATTTAGTTTAAGTTTAGGTTTAGATTTTATTTATTTTAGTTTAGCTTTAGGTTTATTTTATTTTATTTTTATTTTAGATTTAAGATTGTATTTACTTTAAGGTTTAGGTTTTATTTTTTATTTATTTTTAAGTTTTATTTTAAGATTTATTTTTTAGGTTTAGGCTTTTATTTAGTTTTTACTTTATTTTATTTTAGGTTTCTTTTATTTTTATTTAACCTTTAATTTTTATTTTTTTAGGTTTTTTATTTTTAGGTTTATTTATTTTTTTAAGCTAGTTTAGGTTTTTATTTATTTCATCTTAGTTTATTTTATTTTATTTTTAGGTTTAGGTTTAGGTTTTAGTTTAGATTTGTATTTTATTTATGTTCAAATTTTTCTATTTATTTTATTTTAGTTTAGTTTAGGTTGTGGGTAGTGTGGTTTCTGGGGGAGGGTTTAGGATTGGTCTGTTTAACATTTAGGGTCAGCAGGTTTAGGGAGTGGGTTTAATTATAGTGTTTTATTTTGTGGAGCTTAACAGGGCCTGGGTCAGTCAGTGATCAGTGCCTGGTCAGCCAAGGCCTGGCTTTTGGGATCAGGATCTGTGGCCCAGGTGCTCACTTTAGCCTGGCCCAGTTTCAGGGTCACCTCAGTATTTCATGGCTCATTTAAGGGCCCAGCCTGAGAGTTTTGGCCTGGTGGCCTGGGAGATAGGTCAGGCAGCCCAGTGGCCTGGGCTCACTGCCAGGTCAGGCCTAGGGCCCAGGATAGGCCCAGAGTGAGGGTTTTTAATCAAGCCATACAGGTTTAGTTTTATTTAGTTTATTTTTATTTATTTTAGTTTATTTTATTTTTATTTATGTTTATTTTTATTATTATTTAGTTTAGTTTATTTATTTTAAGTTTTATTATTTTAGGTTTAGGTTTTTTTTAAGGTTTTGGTTTAGGTTTATGTTTATTTTTTATTTTTTTGTAGGTTTAGGTTTTATTTTGTATTTCTAGGTTTAGGTTTAGGTTTTTATTTTATTTTTTAGGTTTAGGCTTTAGGTTTTCTTTAGGTTTATTTTCAGTTTAGATTTAGGTTTATTTTTAGTTTATTTTATTTTATTTTATTTTATTTAGGGTTTAGGTTTTATTTATCTTTGTTTAGTTTATTCTATTTTGTTTACTTTATTTTATTTTATTTTTAGTTTAGGGTTTAGGTTTTTTTATTAATTGTTTGTTTTATTTTTAGGTTTATTTTTTAGGTTTAGGTTTTTATTTAGTTTTTAGGTTAATTTTATTTTAATTTTATGTTTAGTTTTTATTTTATTTAGGTTTTTTTTAATTTTTTTTATTTTTTATATTTTTTAATTTAGTTTAGATTTTTATTTATTTTATTTTATGTTGGTTTTTATTTATTTATTTTTTTTAAGTTTAGGTTTAGGTTTAGGTTTAGGTTTTAGTTTAGGTTTTAATTTTTTATTTTTTTATTTTATTTAGGTTTACGTTTTCTTATTTATTTTATTTTTAGGTTTTATTTAGTTTAGGTTTAGGTTTTTAAGGTTTTGAGCGTTTAGGGTTTAGGGTTTAGGGTTTTTTGGGTTTAGGGTTTAGGTTTAGGGTTTATGTTTTCGGTTTAGGGTTCAAATTTTAATTTAGGGTTTAGGGTTTTTTGGTTTTTTTTCTTATTTTAATAGAGAAAAAATTCATATTCAACATTTCTTCTTTTTGATTTCATCAACCAAGTAAAAAACCAATGAAGTGATGCAATCAAATGACCTACTTAGGATTAGCTAAAGCCTCGTGTTCCTTAGATGTCCAGACTATATACCCATTACCATTCGATCTTATATAAATCAACACATGAATAACAGAAAGAGAACCCATCATTCATATACTTAAGCTATATGCACATGCATTTCTTATGTACTTATAACTAGCATCATAGCAAATTATTATTCATTTATAAGCTTTTGAAAAATACATTTGGATTTGATAGTGATAATAGCCACATATATATTAAATTAAATCAGCACCTGCAAGCTTACATAAAGGAAATCCATTTTATTTTACTTGATTATGAAAGATGGATGCATGGATTCAAATGACATACCAAATTTAACATGATTGGAAAGAAGACAACTTAATATAAACATGTGATTCATTCAACCAAACTAGTTCTTAAGGAAAATCAAATCAAATAAGATTATTTAAAGCAAACCAAAACTTCTTTATTAATTAAGTTTTGTATTTGATTTGATTGAAAGAGGAGAAGAGAAATCATCACTTTCTATTTTAAGCCCTTTCCCACATTAGTGATTTGATTTAATCTAAGAAGATGTAATTAAGTTGATTATATGGGTTAACTAAGTTGAACCCTTAATTAGATGAATTAATTACTTTTACCTATGTCACCTTAAAGTAATTAACTAAATAATTACGAGCCAACATGATATTCATGGAAAATAAACTTGCAATGATCTTAGGAAATAAAAGGGGCCTAATGCAATTGGCTCATGATTAATAGTTAGCTAGATTAAGGGACTTAATTAATTACTCTTATGGTTTTCCCACACATGTGGACAAACCATAATTTCATTAAACTCCATTAGGTTATTAAACACCTAAAGATCTACCACATGATTTAATTAATTAGGTCTGATGTGATTATGATTTCAATGTGATTAAGTGATTTAATTAATTAATTAAATCTTAATTAATTTTATTTAAAAAAAGGTGAAATGAACTTAGGGAAAGGGGTCCTAACCCAATTCCTTAGTTCACTTACTATTGAACAATAATTAATAAACTTAATTGAGGAATTTATTATTTCTCATGGGATTAAATAATCATTAATTAACTTAAAAGAGTCATTAAGGTTTAATTAGTCTATTTTTCTAATTGGGTGAGCAATAAATCTCAAGAAAATTATGGGAGAGAGAGGTCACCCAACTAAATTAACCCACAAAATTTAGGAATAATTGCTCAAGTAATTAAGGAGTAATTAAGCTAACAAATTTTGCAATTAAACCTTAACTACTATTCAAAATTAGTTAATATCATTTTTAATTAATTATCCTCAAAAATACCTTTAAAATGAGTATTTATTTACATTTTTTTATTTCTCTATGTTTTTTTATGATTTTTAGAAGTTTCAGCCATTAAAAATGATTAATTAAGCCTAAGAAAAGCCTAATAATGTTGGTGCAACATGGCACACTGAGGTGGCGTGCTTTCCACAAGGTGTCGTAGCATTGGCTACTTAAAACTTACCCTACTCAGCGTCTACATGGAGATGAAGCCCTTTTAAGTAGCTATTGGACCAATTCCTCGATGTTCTCTTAGAAGGCCATGAACTGATAATTTGATGCTCAGTTTTGATCGAAGTCCCACCTCTGATGCTCGAGAAGCTTGGAAGATGATTCGTACTTGCTCGATACATCGTAGGGAAGGTGCGTGTAAAGTTAATTTGAGTTTGATGGAGAAATGGGGAAGTTAGGTCAAAAATGGGAGTGTCCTATTTTAGGACAGACAAGAATGGCAGTTTCTGATCGAGGAATGAACTTGGGAGCTTAGAGAATGGCTCTAATAACTCATCTTGGGTAGCTAGGGCTCTGAGGAAAGATTTTTGTGTGTTTGAGTGGAAACGAGGGAGTGTATACCCTCTTCATCTTGATCAGATGGTGGGATTGGGTTTGGCATCTAGTGGCTATCCAGCCATCTCAAGGAGTCTTGGGTGGTAGGGAGGAGGTGAGTTGGCTCAGGTTTGTTGGTTGAAGTTGTGGAGAAATCATGGGTGTCCTATGAGTTTCAAATGCTCCAATGGGAAGGTTGAGGTGATTTCACCTCCCATGGGTCATGATCGACCGAACCACCCCTTGGGTAAGGTTGGGCAGTATCCTAGGTGCTTAGGTGGACCATTGGGAGAGTACCAAGTGGCCAAGGAATGGAAATTACCACTTACATGGGTGATTTGTCTCATGTGATGCCCTTGACCCAAGGGTAGAATGATCATTTAGCATTGTATTTGATTTGGATAGATTTGAAATGAGCAAAACGTGGGTTAACCCAAATTTAAAGTCAATTAGAGTTTATTTAGTTAGGTTTGGCTCAATTTGACTCATTTAGGTTAAATTGGGTTAGGTTGAGTTAAGTTGACTAATTGGTCAAATTGGGTCAAACAAGGGTTGGGTCAAGTTCATATCATCATTTGGGATATTTTGGTTTAGTTTGGCTTACATTTGATTTTGGCTCATATGAATTCATTTGGGTCAAATGTGTTAAGTTGACCAATTTGACCAAATTGGCCAAATTGGCTTGGGTTGGGTGTTGGTTTGGGTTTAGTTGACCAATTGAAGATGATTGCAGGTTCCTATTTCAATTAATTTAGATTTAGTTTATATCAAGGCTAACTTGAACCTTTAGGCCAATTTGGGCTAAGTAGGTCGATTGGGTTCAATTGGGTCCAATCATGGCTTTGGTCAAGTTCAACAATCAATTTGGAATGAACTTGAGCCATTTGTTGCAATCAATTTGGTTTATATTTTGATTTGAACCCATTTGGTCTTTTAGGTCAATTTAGTTCAACTTGGGTCAAGAGGTCTAATTAGGGTTGGTTTGATTAAATTGAAGGTCAAATCATATTCAAATAATGATTTTGATATCGTATGAATCATTGGTTTTAAGGGATTTGGCTTAAGTTGCAAATTGGCTAGTTTGGGTTTGTATGGGTTAAGGGGTTGACTTGGCCAAATGACCAAGTCAACTTAGTTTGACCCAATTTGTTATAATTGATTAGCCTAGGGTGATCAACAATCATGATGGGAGTTTATGATGGGCTTGGTTCAATCCAATTTGGGTAGGATTAGAACTTGGCTCAAATAAGTCAAATTGGTCACTTTGTGTCAAGTGGACCAATTGGATTTAGTTAGCTTGATTTTGGGTTAAGTTTAATTTAGTTGAGTTCATATGGATTTGGAATTGATATATAAATTCAACTTGGGTCAAGAGGTCTAATTAGGGTTGGTTTGATTAAATTGAAGGTCAAATCATATTCAAATATTGATTTTGATATCGTATGAATCATTGGTTTTAAGGGATTTGGCTTAAGTTGCAAATTGGCTAGTTTGGGTTCATATGGGTTAAGGGGTTGACTTGGTCAAATGACCAAGTCAACTTAGTTTGACCCAATTTGTTATAATTGATTAGCCTAGGGTGATCAACAATCATGATGGGAGTTTTTGATGGGCTTGGTTCAATCCAATTTGGGTAGAATTAGAACTTGGCTCAAATAGGTCAAATTGGCCACTTTGTGTCAAGTGGACCAATTGGGTTTAGTTAGCTTGATTTTGGGTTAAGTTTAATTTAGTTGAGTTTATATATGGATTTGGAATTGATATATAAATTCAATTGCAATTGGCTTGAGTTCAAATGGGTTTTGGTTCATTTTAACATTTTCAAGTCAAAAGGGTTAAGTTGGGTTTGACTTGGGTTTATTTTGGTTTGGATTGATGGTTATAGATTTCATTTATATTTGTGAATATGATTGAAGGTATGATTGATTCATGAGAAAATAAATTTAATTTTGGTTTTGGATTGAAGGAATTTTGCTAAGTCCATGGAGTTGGGTCATGTCGCTTAGGTTTGGATTTTGATTTGATTTGATATAGTTTTGATGAATTAAATGTATATTTCATTTAAATTTATGAAGAGGATTAAAAATATGATTGATTTGTTAGAAAATCAATTGAGTTTGACTTGATTTGGATTATTATTTGGCTAAGTCCATGGGCTAGGTCATATGTCTTAGGAAGGGTTTTAATTTAATTTAATTTATTTTGATTTAGTTTTGATCATTTGAATGTAGATTTGACTTATATTTAAGTAGATGATGGAAGATATAAATTTATTATGAGAAAATCAATTGATTTTGGATTGATTTGGATTTTGATTTGGCTAAGTCCATGGGATAGGTCATATGGCTTAGGAAGGGTTTCAAGTTTGGATTTGATCATGGGCTTCAATAATTTGGTTTTGGAATTTGGGTTTTGATTTGGATTTGAATTTGATGTTTGAATTGAACTTGAGGTTTGGTTTGAGAAGGTGAACATGGATTGGATTTGGGTTGTAGGGTGGGTGGATTATCCTTATCCCTAAGGCATAACCTAATCTTATTAACCATTCAAGTCATTAGGCTTAGGTTAAGTGTTTACCTAATTGTTAGAAGTGTCTTATGACTAAGGAAGTCTTAGAGTCTAGAAGACTCTATGTCCAAGATGGGAAGATTGAATTTGTACTCCCAAAGTGAGGTCAATAGGCCATAGGCTCTATAGTGTTGCCCTTGGAGATAGATGATTGGAAGATCAAAACATAGTTTCACATTATAGACTCAGATACATCTTTCAATACTTTGCTTGGGAGACCATGGATACATGAAAATAATATAGTTCCATCCTCTCTACATCAATGTATGAAGTTTGTGAGAGGTTGAAACATCTACCATGTCAAATGAGATCTCAAGCCATTTACAGTTCATGTGGTCGGCATATATGAAGATGTGGCTTACAACCTCCCTAAAAATCAACAAGTTTTTCTCATGAACTTGGCCAAAGTTTAAAAATAAATAAAAATAAAAAAAGAAAGAGAAAAACAAAAAAGAAAAGAAAAGAGAAAATGAAAAATAAAATAGAAGGGAGCGAATATAGACTTGGAGGAAGTGGACACTAGATTCCACCCAGTTACTCCATTCAAACATATGGTAGGATGACCGACCTCCACCAAGTGAGGAAGAGGCTAGTTTACGAGGGGTGGAAAACCTCCTTAATGGCCACCCAATAAAAGATATGTCCCAGCTTCCAAGAGTACACCCATTATCCATATAGACTTAGAATCTAGTTCATAGGATGAGTCTTATATGGTTAGCACACCAAACAGGTCTTCTTAGTAGTTGATTCCCTTGGAGGTGACATTTGAGTCAGATAGTGGTGATGACTGAGCTCCAAAGTAAAACATAAGTGTATCCAAGTCTATATGTGAAATAGTTAGGCATCAGTTGGGAACCTTAGCTCTATCCCCACATTCCTCTCAAAAAGTTCAGAGTTTGACTATTAAGGAAGCCCCTAAGTCATCCACAGGTATGAAGACTTAGAGTTTCTTTCAGGGAGCATCGTCCACAAGTCAAGAAGTTGATGTGGAACTTAAGGGTAATTCATATAATGATTTAATATAATTACCTTTTAATTGGTACTTGCCTTGTGTTCATAATTTAGCAAAGAAATGATTAATTCAACATACTTGGTCAAAGCACAGCTCAGACTACTTTGAAAGAATATGGAAGAACAAATGGAAATTTTTTCAATCAAGACTAGGACTAGGACTCAGTACAGTGGGTCCAATCAATGATGATGATTACTACCTCACCAATCATTTGGAATCTAATAGGTTCATTTCAAATCACATTGACTCATATGAAGACCTGTGCTTAGAAACTTTAGATGATCTAGATGATTTTGAAGTCAAAGATGCACTGCCAGAGTTCAAAGAAGAGATCAAGTCAACCATCGATGAGCTCAAGGAAATCAACATAGGAACATCAGTTCTTTGTTGAATGAATTTGAAACCAATGACCTAGTTAGGCTATTGACTGAGTTTAAGGACTATTTTGCATGGAGTTATGAAGAGATGCCTAGATTAGCTCCTAACATAGCAATCTATAAACTAGTAATAGAGTGTACTGCTAATCCTATCAAGCAAGCTTCTAGACGCATGCAATTAGACATAGAACAATAGGACATTTTTGAAGTGAAAAAATTCATCGATGTTGGCTTCATTTGGGAAGAAAAATACCCTACCTGATTAGCTAGTGTCATTGCAGTTAAGAAAAAGAATGGCCAAATTAACATATGCGTTGATTTACAAATGTCCAAAAGATGAATTTCTAGTACTAATCTTGAAGCTGATGGTGGACATTGCCAAATCTCATGTAGTCTTCTATTTCATGAATGACTCATCTGAATATAACCAAATAAAGATGGCCCCTGAAGATGAAAGAAACACTACTTTTAGAACCTTGAATAGAATCTATTGCTATAAAGTAATGCGTTTTAGCCTTAAAAATGCCGGTGCTACATACCAACAGGCTACGACTCAAATCTTCAACGAACTCATTCATCATCAAGTCGAGTGTTATTTCGATAATCTCGTGGTCAAAAGTAGAGAAAAGGAAGACCATCTCTTTGACTTGAGAGTAATTTTTGAATAGTTAAGACAATTTAACCTCAAAATGAACCCCCTGAAGTGTGCATTCAGAGTAGCTTCAAGAAAATTTCTTGGGTTTATTGTTTGACACCAGGGAATCAAAATAGATTCAGAGAAGATCAAGGCAATATTAGAAATGCCACCCCTTAAATTTTAACTCAACTCAAATCATTCCAAGGGTGATTGGCATATCTAAGATGCTTTACATCCAACCTATTTAAAAAGATGTCAACCATTCTTAGCACTTTTCAAAAAGGATGCCAAGTTCAAGTGGGTTGACAAGTGTGAGCATGCCTTCAAAGACATCAAGCATTACCTGATAACGCTGTCAGTTCTAGTAGCCTCTATCTCAGGCAAGCCACTCAAGCATTACACTACTATGTTAGACAACTCCCTTGGTGCTTTGTTGTCCCAAGCCAATGATGAACGCAAGAAAAATGCACTATACTATCTCAACCATCATCTAATCCCTACTGAAGCTAATTATCCACCCATTGAGAAGCATTGCCTAGCTTTAATCTTTGTATCCCAAACGGTACACCACTATGTGCTTCCTCATAAAGTGAACTTAATCTCAAGGATCAATCAGCTACAGTATCTCATGACATGACTGACGCTATCCGGACGGTTGGCACGATGGTCATAATTTGACATTACCTTACCCCCCCCGCAGTAGTGAAATGAGCGCTAGTGGATTTTAGCGACACACTTCCTGCTAACTCTCTACTTAGTGATGATCTCCCCAATGAACAAATCATGAACTTAGGGGATACTATCATTCACCACTTGGAGATGTACTTTGATGGTGTGACTTCCTCTTAAATAGGAGAAGAACCATAATATACTATTCCAAGAAAGGTAGGCGTAGGAATAGTTCTTTAAACTCTGGACATCGATGTGATGAGATTCTCATATCATCTATCCAATCATTGCACCAACAATGAAGCTCAATATGAGGCTCTGATTATCGGTATGGAGTTAGCCATTATATTAAGCATCTAGAACATCAATATCTTTAGGGATTATCATCTAGTTATCAACTAAATCGCTGGTTCCTATAAGGTTATAAAGCCCAAGCTCCATCACTACCATAAGTACACCATGGAGTTGTTGGCTCAAATCTTAAAGGTTACCATTTATAAGATTCCTTGAGGAGAGAATGTCATAGCGTATGCTTTAGCGAAGATTACCAAGGAGATGGCATGTCTACAGGATGAGTCCATATCAATAAAGGTCCAAAATAGACAAGTCTTATCCCTTATTATTATTGAACTCATCAAAAAGTACACTCTTGAAGGGAAGGTTGCCACTGCCAAGAAGGACGAGGAGTTAAATTGGAGACAACCATTCATGGATTACCTAAATAAAGGAAAACTACCTCAAGAGAAGTCCCAAGCCCATCCAATGAAGTAGAGAACTCTTTCTTACACTCCTCTCGATGGTGTCTTGTACTAATAGTCTTTCGATCATATGTGGTTACATTATTTATAAAAGTACAAAGCCCATAAGATCATGATCGAAGTATACTCAGGATTATGTGGAGCCAACTAATTCAGTCTGAAGATGAAAGCCAAGATCAAGAGACTAGGATACTACTGGTCATCGATGATCAAAGATTGCATGGATAATGACAGCGATGCCACAAATGTCAAATACACAGTGTGGTCCTACACCAACCATCCAACATTCTACATCCTACATTGGCATCATGGCCATTCGAGTGTTGGGGTACCGACATAGTGGGTTTGATTCATCCTCCTTCTTCCATGGGTCATCATTTCATCTTAGCTATTATTGATTACTTTTTCAAATGGGTGAAGATGATTCAGCTTAGAGAGGTCACAACTGAGCATGTCCACCAATTTTTTAGGAACCATATCATATATAGGTTTGGAGTGCTCGACAAATTATATGTGATAATGGTACTACATTCAAGTACATCAAGATCAACAACTTTTCTTGGAGACACAACATAGATTGGAGATATTCTAAACCAACTACAAGAAGAAAAATGACTTAGTAGAAGACTTCAACAAAACTCTCATCCAAATACTAAAGATGACACTCGATAATAACAAGAAATAGTGGCATGAGCAATTAGTTCAAGCCTTGTGGGCCTACCACACCACATATAGAACTCCAACTTAGTCTACTCCTTTCTTTTTAGTGTATGGTTTTGAAGCTGTTCTACCATTAGAAGTCCAACTCCCATCACGAAGGATAGCTATTGGTAGCAATATCACAATAGAGCAGAACACCAAGTGGCAGTTAGAAGAGCTTGAAGGTTTGGAGGAGATACGTCTGCGGGCATGCCAAAACCTTGAGTTGTAGAAAGCTAAAATGATTCAATTTCACAACAAGTTGGTCTGTCTTAGAGCTTTTCAAGTAGGAGAGCTTATTTTAGTTTTAAGAAGACTGATTGTTGCCCATTGTAAGATGGGAGGTAAGTTTGAACTAACTTGGGAATGCTCTTTTTCCATAGAGAAGGCCTACCAAGGAGGATCTTAACTACTTATTAATCATAAGGGAGAGTGCCCAAAGCTTCCAACCAATGGGTTTTACTTAAAGAAATATTATAAATCATGTTTCAAAATAACAATCATCAATGAAAATTATATTTCAAATTCAATCTCTTCCATGTTGAAAGTATTCTTATTTGTGAATCCACCATGATGTGTTTAGGGTAGGTGTAAGGAACCCGAGTGAGGTCCTATCCTTCATTGACACAACACAAATACAAACTACACACAAACATTTAAAACAAACACATATCTTCCATCTTAGGCTACTCTGAGTTGAGATAATGCCCCTAACAACATTCACTTAGTAGTTGGTCTAGGTCGAGCAGATGTGCTACCTTGCTAATGTGTCACCCTAATGTACTTCTTACTTTGGAGGATGTAAGTCTACTATGCTTTCCTTCCTTGACCATTGCACACTGATGACGCTTATAAGTTTGGTAGGCCTTACTGCGTAGCTGGTAAGCTACCTCATGTTGTCTTTATTTAAGAGGATGTGAGTCTACTATGCTTTTTTCTTGGATTAGCCTTCGTGCAGTGACTGGGTTGAGTATATTTGAGGTTTAGGATAAATCCTGTAGTGGCTCTTTCCCTCTTGATTGCTTCTAGTCTAGGTCTAGTTCTGCTTCGGGGCTCTTTGCTTAGTAATCGCTCTAGGTCAGATAGTATCTGTCCCACCGATGATAGACTATCGTGATGATCAATTCTTCTTGGAAAGTTGTAAGCCTACATGCTTTATTTCTAGATTGATCATTGCACATCGACGGGCACCTTAGGTTGGTTGGTTCTCACTATGTTGTTAAATACACCACTCATGCTAAAGGATACACCATAGGTTGGTTGGTTCTTGCACCTTAAGATAAATCACTCATGGCAGATGTAAGTCTGCTACACTTTTTCCTTGTGTTGGCCACTGTACCCCTAGCAGCATCTCCCCTGTGGGCACTATATTTGGATTACATCTTTTGCAATCCCATTTAGACACTACCTAGGTTACTATCAGATTGGACAGTTCCCCTTTCCTAGTAACCACCCCAGTGGTTGGAGAATCCATTCAATGGATGTGTAGATTCTCCCTAAGTCTAGTAAATTTGAGATAGGTCAAGGCCGACATAGCCCCTTTTAATGTGGTCTCTTGCACACTAATAAGGTCCATGCAAATATATAAATAAAATATATCTTCACTTGTGGATTAGTTGGACATCCCTAGCTATACCTTTTCTCAAACAAGTATCCTATCTTTAGTGCAGTGTCATTAAAACTCCCTATAAGAATCATCTGACTACTCTTGAGTTGATATAAGTCCCCAGCCACATTCACTCAACAATCACACGTAAGTTAGGTTTGATTTGTTATTCTACCAACAGGTCACCCCAGTGGTTGTTCCCTACTTTGGAAGATGAAAATCGGCTACGCCTTCTTCCTAACACTGGCGTTGCACATGGAAAGGCAACCCCTTTGGTTGGCTAGCTCTACCCCACAGCCAGTAGACTATATTTTTGGATTTGTCAATCTAAGATAGGACAAGTCTAATATATCCCCTTCTCCGTGGTCCATCCCACACCAACATGGTCCATAAATTAAATCTATCAAATTTGACCGAGCTCACATCCCCAGTGGATATGCCCTCAATTCAAAATAAAAATAAACCAAATAATAATATCAAATCACATGAAATTAAGATAAAATTATTCTTAAATGTTTTTGAGTTGACATAAGCCCCTAGGGTCATTCACTCAAAAGTCTCCCTAGGTCAGGTTCAATTTATTATGCATCCAATAGGTCACCCCAGTCATTGTACCTGACTTTGGAAGATGTAAATTTGCTATGCCTTCTTCTTAGCATACCCGTTGCACACTGAAAGGAAACCCCTTAGGTAGGCTAGATCTACCCCACAGCCAGTAGACTATCCCTTTAGATTTGTAAACTTAAGGTAGGTGAAGGCTAATATAGCCCCTTCTCAGTGGGTCTATCACACACCAATAGGGTCCATACATTAACTCAAATTAAATTAAACCTATCTGATTTTACTAGTGGAGTTAAATCAAACCTTTCTTTCCAATGGTGCCCCAAATCATTTATAAACAAGTCAAGTAAAAAATCAAATTCAAAACCAACCTCCTTAGTGGAGCCAAATTAAACCAACTCCTCTAGTAGAGTACAAATCAAAGAAATCCAAACAAATTCTTATCCCCAACGTATATATCCCCAAACAAATCTATGAAATCAAACTCAAATACTAATCCTGACCAGATAGTGTGAACTTGCTTCCTTAGTGGAAGGTTCATATACCTAATCCCTGGACAAGCATATCCAGTAGAATATGCCTCCACATCAATTAAAATAAAACAAATTAAAGTCGATCTTAATACCCTGGATTATAGATTTTATGCCCAATGATCTTTTTTCCACAATCATAATCAAATCAAATTCAAACCTTATCCCCAATAGATTTTCTTTTTATGCCATCAACATAGAACATGTCATGTCCAATGCATGTTTGATCCCCTAGCAGATCTCCCTCTATGTCCTTGACATGGAATTCTCAACAAATGTTATTTTTTCTCTTATGCACACCATTAATACTGCAACTAAAAGCCTAATAATGTATTCGTTCATAATACATCATCTTAAAATTGTAATTAACATTTTATGATTGGTGATGGTGCAATCTCAAACTAATTATACAATATCATGCTAAACATATTATAGTGTGAATTAACACACTATATTATATTATAATATATGATGTAATATTATAATTTGCTATAATATAATATATTGTCTAACATTACACCTCATTAGAATTACTTCAAAGGAAAAAATAACAAATTTTCTAAAAATATGAATAATGTTCATTTTGGATGTAAAATTATTAATTTTCTATTAGAAGTGGTACAAAATAGCATAATTTTGGTGTTGCCTCTTAGTGTGTGCTGTGAATTTGGCCAAATCTTCCATCTCAACCTTCAAATTAACATTTTTGTGAGTTTTGACCCAATGTATTATAACAAAAGTAAAACATACTAAAATGTAGAATAACATTTAGTAACACACCACCACATTCATATATATGTGAAGTTATATAGTTATGAACATTATATTTTAATAAGCTTTCATATAATATATTATCTTACATTACACCTTAAAATAACTCACTTTAAGCAAAAAAAATTATAAAATTTGGTTCAAAAATGAACTTTTATTTTGGATGCAAAATTCCATTCTTTTGATTAAATGACACACCATAGCACACCCCAGTGATGTTTCCTAAAGCTTAACTTAAATTTGGTCAAATCCCATCATCTCAACCTATAAATCAAGATTTTAATAAATTATACCGCATAAACTCAACTACATCTAACTATAACAAACTAAAATATGCTAAACAATAAGTAGTAATAATATAGTATACAATGCATGATGCTACACTATTTATGGCATCCTATTATAATACACTATACATATTATATTATATATATTTCTATCACATCACAAGGGATTACTTATAATAAAAATCATAAAATTAGTCTAAACAATAAAAAACTATATATTTTAGTCATATCACTTACATATTTTAAATTGAAATAATATATTATGATGCCATGCTCTACTTATTATGAATTTGTCCAAATTTCACCATTTTAAAGTCTAAATCAATATTTTTATAAATAATGCTAGCATAGGCCCGATTGCATGATTGTAAAATACTAAAAGAATTTAAAATGTGCTAAAAAATATATTATGATAGATGATGTTATACTATGCTACAACATATAATATTTATTTTGAACATAAAATCTTACATTTTAGACTACAAGTGGTGTAGCACACCTTTGGTACTAAAACCTAATTCCCACTTGACATAAAACAAATTTCATCATCTGATTTATTAAATCAATATTTTTATGATTTATATTAATATAGACTATAGGGCACAATACCATAATATACTAAAACATTTCAAAACATCTTATAACCTCCAAAAACATCACTACATTCTCAAATATATGATGCTACATTATACTATAAAGTATGGTATTATAATATGTCTCAAATATCTATTAATCAAGGGAAAGTCTCTTGAAGATATTTTTCTTAGCTGCCATAACTATGTTAGGATTAGGTCATTTTATAGATATACTCTTAATGACATCTTTATTCAAGGTTTAAGGTTTAGGTTTTAAGGTTAGGTTTAGGTTAGTTTATTTAGGGTTTAGGTTAGTTTAGGTTTGGTTTAGGGTTTGGAGTTTAGGATTTGGGGTTTGGGGTATAGGTTTTGGTTTAGGGTTAGGTTTGTAGGTTTGGGGGGTTTGTAGGGTTTATGGTTTGGTTTAAGTATAAGGTATAAGATTTAGGGTTTAGGGTTTATGATTTAGTGTTTAGGGTTTAGTGTTTAGGGTTCAGAGTTTTTATGATTTAGGGTTTAAGGCTTAGAGTTTATATTTTAGGGTTTAGGGTGTGGTTTAGGTTTTAAGTTTATGGTTTAAGTTTTAGTTTAGGATTTAAGATTTAGGGTTTAGGGTTTAAGGTTTTTTTAATAGAGAACAAAGTCAAATTCAACATTTCTTCTTTTCGATTTCATCAACCAAGTAAGACCCCAAGTTTTCTAAGACATAAGCAATGGCATTGATAAAAAATGATCACCCATAGAGCAAATAAAAAATCATAGATAAGTAGAACCATCTTTTCTATAAAGACATAGTTCCATAAGTAGTAGATCGGATCAGCCATTCTTTGATTTCTCCAGTTCCCATCAGAACCTCTCCCATTTCTTGAGTAGCAGGATTTGCCATCATATCCACGATCTCTCCCTCTGCCACCACCATGGTTGTAGCCTTTGTCACTCCTCCTGCATCCATAACTTCCACTACTCCAACAATCACCCTCAAATCCACCAACACCTCCAAATTGCCTGCCACCACTGTGATAACCACTGCCTTCGCCTTCACCTCCACTGCCAGATCTAGATTAAGCCTAGTAGATGATGATGTTCCTGTCATCAAGGTTCTACTCATTCTTAGGATTTAGGGTTAGTTTAGGGGTTAGGGTTTAAGGTTAGTTTAAAGTTTAGGATTTAAGGTTTAGGGATTGGGGTTTAAAGTTTAGGATTGTAGGTTTTAGGATTTAGGTTTTTTTTAGAGAACCCCATGTAAAGGAATTTTATTGCCATAAGAAGGGGGTTACAAGATCCTTAAGAGAGGATAAACCCAAGAACTTCTACTCAAAGAGCTAAAATTCTCCTAGAGACTGAATCCCTTATCTAAGTACAACCAAAATGAAAGGAAAAAAGAAAAGGGAAAAGAAAAATAGCAAGAGATACAAAAGTAGAAAAAAAAAACCTAGAGGACAGCCGTCTGCAAAAGCTTGAGAAGATGAGAAAAGTATTTGCCACCTCCATAAAAGGAACCTACAAGGAAACAACATAGAATCTGCAAATAGCTAGAAGAAGGAATTAGCAGAAGTAATGAGATAATAACAAAATTAACTGAAAAAATAAATGAAAGTGTGGGAAATTTAGAGAACTGTGTGAAGGAAAGCTCAGGCTCAATCGCAGTAGAATGAGGGGGCTGCAAACCTGAGCATCCAAACTTCAAAGGAAGGGTTACATCACAAGTGCTACTACAAGCCAAATTATGAGTGAAATCATCCCAACCATCATAGCTTACATACTTGGGGGAAGGCAGCAGCCATTAGATGAAAATCATATGATCTTGAATACTTGCATACCAAGCAATAGCAAAATACACTCTAGAATGAAAGGAAACTCTATTCAGTATGGGAAAGGGATGCCATCAATCCCTTGTAAGAGAAGCATCACCTAAGTATTCCACCATAACATGAGAATAAATAGCCAACAAAAAACCCCTACCCAGATGAAACATCAAGGCAAGGAAAACACCCCCATAGTGATGAAAGCTAATTAGGAGAAACAACCACCTATTAATAGCTATATCACAACAGTAATTTTATAGGTCTAATAGAGTCATGAGTAATCTTAGGCAATATGAATAGCCAAGGGTGTAGTGTTTAGGGTTTAGGGTTTAAAATTTAGGGTTTTAGGGTATAGGGTTTAGAGTTTAGGGTTTAGGGTTTAGGGTTTAGCATTTAGGGTTTAGGGTTTATTATTTAGGGCTTAATGTTTAGGGTTTAGGGTTCAATATTTAATGTTTAGGGTTTCTTTTTATAATTAAGTAAACCAGTAGGTTTTGGTTTGTTTAGTTTATTTTTCATTTATTGGAGTTTATTGAATTTTTTTTATTTTTATTGACTTTTATTTTTTTTAATTTTACTTAGTTTAGTTTATTTATTTTGGGTTTATTTATTTTATTTTGGGTTTTTTATTTTAATTTATCTAAGTTTTTTTTTTACTGAGTTTATTTTATTTTTTTTTAGGTTTAGGTTTTATTTTATTTTAGGTTTAGGTTTTATTTTATTTTTATGTTTAGGTTTTTATTTTAGGTTTATTTTAGGTTTTATTTTTAGTTTAGGTTTAGGTTTATTTTTAGTTTATTTTATTTTATTTAGTTTAGGTTTAGGTTTATGTTTACTTTATTTTAGGTTAAGTTTTAGGTTTTATTTATTTTAGTTTATTTTATTTTAGTTTATTTTATTTTAGTTTAGGTTTAGGTTTATTTTATTCTATTTGAGGTTTATGTTTTTTTAGTTTAGGGTTTAGGTATTATTTTTATTTATTTTTTGGTTTTGGCTTTTATTTAGTTTTTATTTTATTTTATTTTAGGTTAATTTTTTTTATTTTAGGTTTAGTTTTTATTTTTTTAGGTTTTTTAATTTTTAGATTTGTTTAGGTTTTTATTTATTTATTTTAGTTTAGTTTTTATTTTTTATTTTATTTTCTTTTTAGGTTTAGGTTTAGTTTAGGTATAGGTTTTAGTTTATGTTCTTATTTTATTTTATTTTATTTTATTTTATTATTTTATTTTAGTTTAGGTATTTTAATATATTTTATTTTTAGGCTTTATTTAGTTTAGGTTTAGGGTTTTAGCTTTTTAAGGTTTAGGGTTTAGTGTTTAGGGTTAGTTTAGGGTTCAGGGTTTGGGGTTTATGATTTAGGTGTTAGGGTTTAGGGTTTAGATAAGTTTTAGGTTAGGGTTTGAGGTTTTTTTGTAATAGAGAACAATTTCAAATTCAACATTTCTTCTCTTTGATTTCATTATCCAAATAGCACCCCAAGTTTTCTAAGACACAAGAGGTGACGTAGATAAAAAAATGAGCATGCATAGAGCAAATCAAAAACCCTAGATAACTAGAACCATCTTTACTATAAAGACACAATTCCATAAGCATCAGATCACATCGACCATTCTTCGAGCCAACTGTAACCACCCCTTAGTGATCCTCCATCATATCCTCATCTCTCCCTCCGTCACCACCATGGCTATAACCTCTGTTGCTCCTCCAGCCTCCTTAACCACCATTGCTTCGACCACCACCTCCATATCCACCTCTAGATCCACCAACACCCCACGATAACCCTCCACCTTGCCTCCACTGCTAGATCTAACCTTTTTATTGATGGTGATATTCCTATCAAGTTTATTATGGTTAGGTTTATTAGTTTTATTTTAGTTTATGTTTTAATTTATTTAGTTACTTTAGTTTAGGTTTAGTTTTTTATTTATTTTATTTGCTTTTTTTCATATTTATTTTTTTATGCTTAGGTTTTATTGTTTAAGGTTTAGGTTTGTAGTTTTAGTTTGGTTTTATGGTTTAGGCTCTAGGTTTAGGTTGTTTAGGGTTTTAGGGTTTTATAGTTTAGAGTTTAGGGTCAGGGTTTATGGTTTAGGTTTTAGGGTTTAGGTTTTAGGGTTTAGGATTTAGGGTTTAGAGCTCAGGGTTTTATTTTTTAAAATTAAGTAAACCGATAGGTTTAAGTCAATTTAGATTATTTTTTATTTAATTTTATTTATTTTATTTTCTTTTTCTATTTAAGTTTATGTTTTATTTTTATTGAGTTTAGTTTATTTATTTTATGTTTATTTATTTTAGTTTAGGTTTTTTTTTTAGTTTATTTTTTAGGTTTAGGTTTAGGTTTATGCTTATTTTTTAGTTTAATTTTATTTTTAATTTATCTTTAAGGTTTAGGTTTTATTTATTATTTTAGGTTTAGGTTTAGGTTTTTATTTTATTTTTTAGGTTTAGGTTTGTTTTTAATTTATTTATTTTTATTTAGTTCAGGGTTTAGGTTTAGTTTATTTTAGGTTTCGGTAAAGGTTTTATTTATTTTAGTTTAATTTATTTTAATTTAGGTTTAGGTTATTTTTTTTTTGTTTATTTTTGGTTCAGGTTTCATTTTTTAGTTTAGGGTTTAGGTTTTTTTTTCTTTATTTTTAGGTTTATTTTTTAGGATTAGGTTTTTATTTAGTTTTATTTTATTTTATTTTAGGTTTATTTTATTTTTATTTTACAATTAGTTTTTATTTTATTTAGGTTTTTTAAGGTTTATTTTATTTTTTAGTTTAGTTTAGGTTTTATTTATTTTATTTTAGGTAATTTTTATATTTTATTTTATTTTATTTTTAGTTTTAGGTTTGGGTTTAGGTTTAGATTTTAGTTTAGATTTTTATTTTATTTTTTTTATGTTATTTAGGTTTAGGGTTTTGCACTTATTTTAGTTTTAGGTTTTATTTAGTTTAGGTTTAGTTTTTTAAGTTTTTTAGGGTTTAAGGTTTGGGGTTTAGGGTTTAAGGATTATGTGTAGATTTTAGGGTTTAAGGTTTAGGGTTTAGGGTTTTAGGGTTTAGGGTTTAGGGTTTAGGGTTTTAAGGTTTAGGGCTTAGGGTTTAGGGTTATAGGTTTAGGGTTTAGGGTTAGTTTTAGGGTTTAGGGTTTAGGGCTAGCATTTTTTTTTAAAAAATTAAGTAAAGTCATAGTTTAGGTTTATTTAGTTTATTTAGTTTATTTTTTATTTATTTTAGTTTATTTTATTTTTTAATTATATTATGCTTTTTTTATTTAGTTTAGTTTATTTATTTTAGTAATATTTATTTTACTTTAGGTTTTTTATTTTAGTTTATTTTTTAGGTTTAGGTTTAGGTTAATTTTTTAGTTTAGTTTTTTTATTTTTTTCTTTATGTTTAGGTTTTATTTTTAATTTTTAGGTTTTGGTTTATGTTTTTATTTTATTTTTTAGGTTTAGGTTTTAGGTTTTATTTTAGGTTTAATTTTAGGTTTTATTTTTTAGTTTAGCTTTAGGTTTATTTTTAGTTTATTATATTTCATTTAGGGTTTAGGTTTAGGTTTAGGTTTAGTTCATTTTAAGTTTAGGTTTAGGTTTTATTTATTTTAGTTTAAGTTTTGGTTTAATTTTTTTTTTAGGTTTTGTTTTTTTTTAGTTTAGGGTTTAAGTTTTATTTTTTATTTATTTTAGGGTTTATTTTTTTAGATTAGGTTTTTATTTAGTTTTTATTTTATTTTATTTTACATTTATTTTATTTTTATTTTGGGTTTAGTTTATATTTTATTTAGGTTTTTTATTTTTTTAGTTTAGTTTAAGTTTTTATTTATTTTATTTTAGTTTAGTTTTTATTTTTTTTATTTTCTTTTTAAGTTTAAGTTTAGGTTAAGGTTTTGATTTGGGTTTTAGTTTAGGTTTTTATTTTATTTAATTTTTTAATTTTAAAATGGTTCAGGTTTATTTAATTATTTTATTTTTAGGTTTTATTTAGTTTATGTTGAGGTTTTTAGCTTTTTTAGGTTTAGGGTTTAGGTTTAGTTGAGAGTTTAGGGTTTAGAGTTTGGGGTTTAGGGTTTAGGGTTTTTGGTATTATTTTAAATAGTGAACAAATTCATATTCAACATTTCTTCTTTTCAATTTCATCAACCAAGAAACACACCAAGTTTTGTAGGACGCAAGCGACGACATTGATAAAAAATGAGCACACGTAGAGCAAATCAAAAAGCCTAGATAGCTAGGACTATCTCTATTATAAAGGCATATTTTCATAAGTAATTGATCAGATAGGCTATTCTTCAGTTTCTCTAGTTCCCATCAGAACCACCCTGGCCTCTCGAGTAGCGGGATCCACCATCATATCTCTGATCTCTCCCTTCGCCACCACCATAGCTATAACCTCCATTTCTATTCTCGCCTCCATAACCACCACCTCCAAATCCACCAGCACATCTAGATCCCCCACCACCAATGTGATAGCTGTTGCACCACCTTAGCCTCCAGATCTAAGCGAGCACATTGGCGTGATGTTCCTACATCAGTTCACCCATTCTTAGGGTTTAGGTTTATTAAAATTTAGGGTTTAGGTTTATTTATTAATTTATTTAATTACTTTAGGTTTAGGTTTAGGGTTTGGGGTTTAGGGTTAAGGTTTAGTGTTTAGAGTTTAGGGTTTGGGTTTCGATGGTTTATGCTTTAGGGTTTAGGGTTAGTGTTTAGGGTTTAAGGTTTTAGGGTTTGGGGTTTTAGAGATTAGGGTTTAGGGTTTGGGTCTAAGGCTAGGGTTTAGGATTAGGTTAAGTGTATAGGCTTTAGTATTTAGGGTTTTGGGTGTTTAGGGTTTTGGGTTTAGGGTTAGTTTAAGGCATAGAGTTAAGGTTTAGGGATTTGAGGGTTTATGGTTTAAGATTTAGGGTTAGTTTAAGGTTTAGCAATTAGGGTTTAGGGTTTAGGGTTTTTTAGGGTTTAGTGTTTTTTATTTTAAATTAAGTAAACTGGTAGGTTTAAGTTTATTTAGTTTATTTCATTTATTTTTTATTTATTTTAGTTTATTTTAGTTTTTTACTCTGGTTTATTTTTTTATTTTTTATAATTTAGTTTATTTATTTTATGATTATTTATTCTAATTTGGGTTTTTTATTTTAATTTATTTTTTAGGTTTAGGTTTAGGTTTAGGTTTATTCTTATTTTTTAGTTTCATTTTATTTTTATTTTATTTTGATGGTTTAGGTTTTACCTTTTATTTTTAGGTTTAGGTTTATGTTTTTATTATATTTTTTAGGTTTAAGTTTTTAGTTTTTATTTTAGGTTTATTTTATGTTTTATTATTTAGTTAGGTTTAGTTTATTTTTAATTTATTTTATTTTATTTAATGTAGGGTTTAGGTATAGTTTATTTTAGGTTTAGGTTTAGGTTTTATATATTTTAGTTTAGTTTAATTTAGTTTAGGTTTAGGTTTATTTTATTTTTTTTATTTTAGGTCTACGCTTTTTTGAGTTTAGGGTTTAGGTTTTATTTTTGATTGATTTTTTTATTTTATTTTTAGGTTTATTTTTTAGTTTAGGTTTTTATTTAGTTTTTTTTCTTTTATTTTAGGTTTATTTTATTTTTATTTTAAATTTACTTTTTATTTTATTTATTTTTTTATTTTTATGTTTATTTTATTTTTTAGTTTAGTTTGGGTTTTTATTTTTTTTAATTTAGTTTAGTTATTATTTTTTATTTTATATTATTTTTATGTTTAGGTTTGGGTTTAGGTTTGGTTTTTGGTTTAGGTTTTTGATTAGGTTTTCATTTTATTTTGTTTAATTTTATTTAGGTTTAGGTTTTTTATTTCTTATTTTTTAGGTTTTATTTACTTTAAGTTTAGTTTTTTATATTTTTTAGGGTTTAGAGTTTAGGGTTTGGGGTATAGGGTTTAGGGTTTAGGATTGTTAGTTTTATGGTTTATGATTTAGGGTTTAGGGTTTTATTATTTAGGGCTTAGGGTTTAGGTTTTAGGGATTAGGGTTTATGATTTAGGGTTTTAAGATTTAGGGTCAAGGGTTTAGGGTAAGGGTTTTTTTAAAAAAAAATTAAGTAAAGTCATAGGCTTAGGTTTATTTTATTATTTTATATTTATTTTAGTTTATTTTACTTTTTATTTTATTTAGGCCAATTTTTATTTTATTTTAGGTTTATTTATTTTAGTTAAGATTTTTTATTTTAGTTTATTTTTTAGGGCTAGGTTTAGATCTATTATTTAGTTTAGTTTTATTTTTATTTTACTTTTCATGTTTAGGTTTTATTTTTAATTTTTACATTTGGGTTTAGGTTTTTATTTTTATTTTTTTGGTTTACGGTTTTGGTTTTTATTATAGGTTTATTCTTAGGTTTTATTTTTTAGTTTTGGTTTAGGTTTATTTTTAGTTTATTTTATTTTATTTAGGGTTTAGGTTTAGTTTCAATTTAGGTTTTATTTATTTTAGTTTAGTTTATTTTAATTGAGGTTTAAGTTTAGGTTTATTTTATTTTTATTTTACACTTAGGTTTTTTTAAAGTTTAGGCCTTATGTTTTATTTTTTATTTATTTTTAGGTTTATTTTTTTGGTTTAGGTTTTTATTTAGTTTTTATTTATTTTGATTTTAGGATTATTTCATTTTTATTTTAGGTTTAGTTTCTATTTTATTTAGGTGTTTTATTTTTTTAGTTTAGTTTAGGTTTTTATTTATTTTATTTTAGTTTAGTTTTTATTTTTTTTATTTTCTTTTTAGGGTTAAGTTTAGGTTTAAGTTTAGGTTTAGGTTTTAGTTTAGGTTTTTATTATATTTTATTTTGGTTTAGGTTTTTTTATTTATTTTATTTTTAGGTTTTATTTAGTTTAGGTTTAGGTTTTTAGCTTTTTAGGGTTTAAAGTTTAGGTTTAGTTGAGGGTTTAGGGCTTTGGGTTTGTAGTTTAGGGTTTAGGGCTTAGGGTTTAGGGTTTAGGGTTTATGGTTTAGGGTTTTAGGGTTTAGGGTTTTGGGTTTAGCTTTTAGGTCTAGGGTTATGGTTTTAGTTTAGGGTTTAAGGTTTTTGTTTTTTTTCTTAACAGTGAACAAATTCAAATTCAATATTTCTTCTTTTGATTTCATCAACCAAGTAACACACCAACTTTTTTATGACACAAGCGATGACATAAAGAAAAAATGAGCACGCCTAGAGTAAATCAAAAGCTAGGTTAAATCATCTCTCAATGTAAAGTTCCATAGCATCGAAAGGTCATTCTTCAATTTCTCCAGTTCCCATCAGAACCACCATGGCCTCTTGATTTATGGGATCCACAGTCATATCCCCATCTCTCCCTCACCACCACCATGGTTGTAACCTCTGTCATTCCTCTTTACTATTCCACCACCTCGGATCCACCACCACCATATTTTCTTTACCCTCCACCACGACTTAGTTTGTGATGTTCACATCAAGGTTCATTCTTAGTTTAGGGTATTTTTAGGGTTTAGGTTTATTTTTAATTTATTTTATTACTTTAGGTTTAGTTTTAGAGTTTGGGGTTTAGGGTTAGGGTTTTGGGTTTTGGGTTTATGCTTTTAGGGTTTAGGATTAGGGTTTTAGGATTTGGGGTTTTACGGTTTAAGGTTTAGGGTTTATAGTTAGTTTAGGGTTTGGGGTTTATGCTTTAGGGTTTATGGTTTTTATGGTTTAGGGTTTAGGGTTTAAAGGTTTAGGGTTTTAGGTTTTGGGTTTAGGGTTTATGTTTTAGGGTTTAGTGTTAGTTTAGGGTTTAGTTTTGTAGGGTTTAAGGTTTTAGGGTTTTAGGGTTATTTTGGAATTAGGGTTTAGGGTTTAGGTTTTATAGTTAGGTTTAGGTTTAGGGTTTATGGTTTTAAAAAAATTAAAGCGATGGATTTAGTTTATTAGTTTATTGTTTAATTTTATTTATTTTATTTTATTTTTTATATTTTGGTTGATTTTTTTTTATTTTTTATTTAGTTAGTTTATTTATTTTAGGTTTATTTATTTTTGTTAGGTTTTATTTTAGTTATTTTTTAGGTTTAGGTTTAGGTTTATGTTTATATTTTAGTTTAGTTTTATTTTTATTTTATTTTTTAGGTTTAGGTTTTATTTTTTAATTTTAGGTTTAGGTTTACGTTTTCATTTTATTTTATTTTTTTTAGGTTTTAGGTTTTTATTTTAAGTTTATTTTTTGGTTTTATTTTTTAGTTTAGGTTTAGTTTTTTTTTTAGTTTTTTTTATTTTATTTAGTTTAGGGTTTAGTTTTAGGTTTAGATTTTTTTTATTTTAGTTTAATTTATTTTAGTTTAGGTTTAGGTTTATTTTATTTTGTTTATTTTAGGTTTAAGTTATTTTTTTAGTTTAGGGTTTAGGTTTTATTTTTTATTTATTTTTATGTTTAGTTTTTAGGTTTTAGTTTTTATTTATTTTTATTTTAATTTATTTTAGGTTTATTTTATTTTTATTTTCATTTAGTTTATATTTTATTTAGGCTTTTTATGTTTTGGTTTATTCTATTTTTTAGTTTAGTTTTGGTTTTTATTTATATTATTTTAGTTTAATTTTTATTTTTTATTTTATTTTATTTTTACATTTTGGATTAGGTTTAGGTTTAGGTTCTAGTTTAGGATTTTATTTTATTTTATTTAAGTTTAAGATTTTTTATTTCTTTTATTAATAGGTTTTATTTATTTTAGGTTTTAATTTTTAGGTTTATAGAGTTTAGGGTTTGGGGTTTAGTGTTTAGGGTTTACGGTTCTAGGTTTTAGGTTTATGTTTAGGTTTAGGTTTAGGTTTAATTTATTTATTTTAATTTATGTTTTTTTTTATTTTAGCATGTTTTTAGGTTTAGGCTTAGGTTTATTTTTTAATTTAGTTTTTTTAAAGGTTTAGGTTTAGGTTTAGGTTTTTATTTTCTTTTTTTAGATTTAGGTTTTAGGTTTTATTTTAGGTTTATTTTTAGGTTTTTTTTTTAGTTTAGGTTTAGGTTTTTTTAGTTTATTTTATTTTATTTGGTTTAGGGTTTAGGTTTAGGTTTAGATTTTATTTATTTTATTTTAGTTTATTTTAGTATATTTTAGTTTAGGTTTAGGTTTAATTTTTTTTTTTTTTTAGTTTACATTTCTTTTTAGTTTTGGGTTTAAGTTTTATTTATTATTTATTTTTTGGTTTAACTTTTTAGGTTTATTTTTTAGGTTTAGGATTTCATTTTGTTTTTATTTTATTTTAGGTTTATTTTATTTTTATTTTACGTTTAGTTTTTATTTTATTTAGGTTTTTTATTTTTAGGTTTTTTAAATTTTTTATTTTAGTTTAGGTTTTTATTTATTTTATTTTAGTTTATTTTTTATTTTTACATTTTGGTTTGGGTTTAGGTTTAGGTTTTAGTTTAGGTAAATGTTTTAGTTTAAGTTTCTATTTTATTTTATTTTATTTATTTTTAGGATTTTTTATTTATTTTATTTTTAGGTTCTATTTAGTTTATGTTTAGGTTTTTAGGTTTTTTAGGGTTTATGGTTTAGGGTTTAGGGTTTGGGTTTAGGGTTTAGGATTTAGGATTGTAGGTTGTAGGTTTTAGGTTTTAGGGTTTAGGGTTTAAGGTTTAAGGTTTATAGTTTATGGTTGTAGGTGTAGGGTTCAGGGTTTAGGGTTTGATTTTTAGGGTTTAGGTTTATTGTGGTTTAGGGTTTAGGTTTTTTTTTAATTAGTTTTTTATTTATTTTATTTTTTTAGGTTTATTTTTATTTAGTTTATTTTAGGTTTATTATTTAATTTTTTATTTTATTTTATTTATTTATTTTTTTTAGTTTAATTTATTTATTTAGTTTTTTATTTTTTATTTTTTTATTTTTTATTTTTTATTTATTTATTTTAAATTTATTTTTTATTTATTTAGTTTATTTTATTTTATTTATTTTTATTTATTTTATTTTTTTTTATTTTAGGTTTATTTTAATTTTTATTTTATTTTAGTTTAGTTTATTAATTTTATTTTATTTTTTATTTTATTTATTTTATTTTTTTTTTTTAGTTTAGGTTTTTTAGATAGGTTTATTTTTTATTTATATTTTTTATTTTATTTTGGTTTAGGTTTTTTTATTTATTTTAGTTTAGGTTTTATTTAGTTTATGTTTAGATTATTTGATTTTTAGAGTTTAGGGTTAGGGTTTTGGGTTTTAGTTTAGTTAAGGGTTTAAGGTTTAAGGTTTAAGGCTTGGGTTTAGGGTTTAGGGTTTAGGGTTTTAGGTTTTAGGGTTTAGGGTTTAGGATTTAGGGTTTAGGGTTTTTAGGGTTTAGGGTTTAAGTTTAGGTTTTAGGTCTAGGGTTCATGTTTTAGTTTAGGTTTTGGATTTTTAGTTTTTTTTAATTGATAATAAATTCATATTCAACATTTCTTCTTCTCGATTTCATCAACCAAGTAGCACACCAAGTTTTTTAAGACAGAAGCAATGGCATAGATAAAAATTGAGCTCGCATAGAAAATCAAAATCCAACTAGAACTCTCTTAAAGACACATTTCCATAAGCGGATTGGATTAGTCATCCTTGATTTCTCGCCCCATCAACCATCATATCCCGATCTCCCTCGCCACCACCAGTATAACCTCTTGCTCCTTCCACCTCCAAAACCACCTCACCTTTCCACCACCTCAGATCCCCACCACCATTACGATAACCATCACCTCCACCTTCACCTCCACCATCAGATCTAGATTGAGCTTGGTTGACGGTGATGTTCTTGCTGTCAAGGTTCTGCCCATTCTCAAGGTTTAGGTTTAGGTTTATTTTTTTAATTTATTTAGTTACTTTAAATATAGGTTTAGGGTTTGGGGTTTATGGTTTAGGGTTTTGGGTTAGGGTTTAAGATTTAAGGTTTAGGGGTTAGGATTTATGGTCTAGAATTTTTTTAAAAAATTAAGTAAACTGATAAGTTTAGGTTTATTTAGTTTATTTTTTATTTATTTTAGTTTACTTTACTTTTTTAATTTAATATTTGTTTATTTTTTATTTTAATTTTGTTTAGTTTTTTTATTTTAGGTTAATTTATTTTAGTTTTTTTTAAGGTTTAGGTTTAGGTTTAGCTTTATTTTTTATTTTAGTTTTATTTTAATTTTATTTTTTAGGTTTAGGTTTTATTTTTTATTTTTAGGGTTAGGTTTAGGTTTAGGTATTAATTTTATGTTTTAGGTTTAGTTTTAGATTTTATTTTTTAGTTTAGGTTTAGGTTTATTTTTAGTTTATTTTAATTTATTTTGTTTAGGGTTTAGAATTAGTTTATTTTAGGTATAGGTTTAGGTTTTAATTATTTTAGTTTAGGTTTAGGTTTATTTTATTTTGTTTATTTTAGGTTCAAGTTTGTTTTAGTTTAGGATTTAGGTTTGATTTTTTATTTATGTTTAGGTTTATTTTTTAGGTTTAGTTTTATATCTAGTTTTTTATTTTTTATTGTAGCTTTATTTTATTTTTAATTTACATTAGTTTATTTTTAGGTTTATTTTATTTTTTAATTTAGTTTAGGTTTTTATTTTTTTTATTTTAGTTTAGTTTTTATTTTAAATTTTATTTTATTTTTAGGTTGAGGTTTATGTTTAGGTAATAGTTTATGTTTTTATTTTGTTTTATTTTTTCATTTTATTTTGGTTTAGTTTTTTTATTTATTTTATTTTTAAACTTTTTTTTAGTTTAGGTTTAGGTTTTCAGCTTTTTAGGGGGTACGGTTTAAGCTTTAGGTTTTAGGTTTATTTTTTGGCCTTATTTATTTTAGTTTAGTTTTAGGTTTATTTTAATTTATTTCTAGTTTAGGGTTTGAGTTTTATTTTTTATTTATTTTTAGGTTTTATTTTTAGGTTTATTTTTTAGGTTTAGGTTTTTATTTAGTTTTTATTTTATTTTATTTTATTTTATTTTTATTTTACCTTTAGTTATAATTTTATTTAGGTTTTTTATTCTTTGATTTATTTTATTTTTTAGTTTAGTTCACATTATCATTTATTTTATTTTAGTTTATTTGAATTTTTTATTTTATTTTATTTTTAGGTTTAGGTTTAAGTTTTAGTTTAGGTTTTTTTTTATTTCCTTTTTTTATTTTATTTAGGTTTAGGTTTTTGTATTTATTTTATTTTTAGGTATATTTTACTTTAGGCTTAGGTTTTTCGGTTATTTCGGTTTAGGATTTATGGTTTAGAGTTTAAGGTTTTAGGGTTTAGGGTTTTAGGTTTTAATTTTTAAGGTTAGGGTTTAGGGTTTAGGGGTTAGTGTTTAGTGTTTATACTTTAGGGTTGAGAGTTTTTACGATTTAGGGTTTAAGGTTAGTTTAAGGTTTATGGTTTAGGGTTTAGGGTTTAGGCATTAGTGTTTAGGGTTTTTAGGGTTTAGTGTTTTAGGTTTTAGGGTTAGTTTAGGATTTAGTGATAGGGTTAGGGTTATGGTTTAGGGTTTAGTGTTAGCTTAGGGTTAAAGTTTATGATTTTAAGTTTAGTGTTTAGGGTTATAGGTTTAGGGTTGTAGGTTTAGTGTTCAGGGTTTAGGGTTAGTTTCAGGGTTTAGGGTTTAGGATGTAGGGCTTAGGGTTTAGGGTTTAAGGTTTAGGGTTTTTTTAATAGGTAAACATATAGGTTTATATTTTTTTATTTTTTTATTTTTTTATTTAATTTAGTTTATTTTATTTTTTATTTTATATAGTTTATTTTATTTATTTTAGGTTTACTCATTTTAGTTTAGATTTTTTATTTTAGTTTACTTTTTAGGTTTAGGTTTAGGTTTATGTTTATTTTTTAGTTTAGTTTTATTTTTATTTTATTTTTTAGGTTTAGGTTTTATTTTTTATTTTTAAGTTTTGGTTTAGGTTTTATTTTATTTTTTTAGGTTTAGGTTTTAGGTTTTTTTTCTTTGGTTTATTTTTAGGTTTTATTTTTTAGTTTTGGTTTAGGTTTGTTTTTAGTTTATTTTATTTCATTTAGTTTAGGATTTAGGTTTAGTTTATTTTAGGTTTAAGTTTTATCTATTTTAGTTTAGTTTAGTTTATTTTATTTTAGGTTTAGGTTTATTTTATTTTATTTATTTTAGGCATAGGTTTTTTTTTAGTTTAAGGATTTGGTATTATTTTTTATTTATTTTTATGTTTTATTTTTATGTTTATTTTATAGGTTTAGGTTTTGGTTTAGTTTTTATTTTATTTTATTTTAGTTTTATTTTAAGTGTATTTTATTTTTATTTTATGTTTAGTTTTTATTTTATTTATGTGTTTTACTCTTAGGTTTATTTTATTTTATTTACATTAAATTTTTATTTATTTTATTTTAGTTTAGTTTTTATTTTTTATTTTATTTTATTTTTATGTTTAGGTTTAGGTTTAGGTTTTAGTTTAAATTTTTATTTTATTTTATTTTGTATATTTTATTTAGGTTTAGGTTTTTTATTTATTTTATTTTTAGGTTTTATTTAATTTAGGTTTAGGTTTTTCAGGTTTAGGGTTTAGGGTTTAGGGTTGCAGATTTTAGGGATTAGGGTTTAGGGTTTTATGGTTTAAAGTTTAAGGTTTAGGGTTTAGTGTTTAGGGTTTAGGGTTTAGGGTTTAGTGTTTAGGGTTTAGGGTTTAGGGTTTTATGGTTTTAAGGTTTTAGGGTATAGGGTTTTGTTATTTGGGAAATTAGAAAAATTTTCTTGCCACAAAGAAAAGTGCAAAGTCTTTAGAGGGGGTAAATCTCTATGCCAATGCTCAAAGAGGTACAATAAATCTAAAGAGATAAACTAACTAATAATGAAGGATAGAAAAAAAAACCAAAAAATCAATAGAAAATCCATGTGAGCGTGAAACTTCATTTGGTTTACGATAGATCCAAACAAGACTCTCCCAAATAAAATAAATGCACATACTTTTGAAAGGATGAGTACAATTAAGAAGCATAAAAGTAAGAGAACAAAAGGAATAAAGTAAAGAAAAGGCTCAGGCTCAGTTACAATCATCTTAAGGAGCAACACTATATGTAAGCATCCAAACTTCAAGAGAAGGGTGACAATTACATATAGCACTACCTGCCAAAAGAAGAAAGAGTGGGGAATATCAAGGCCATCATAGCCAGCATACCTTGTGTAGTCCATCATTCAAAGTCTATCATCCAGTAAGGATGCAAAATCCTCCAAATAGCAAACATAAAAGCCAACCACCAAGCCATTAGAACAACCAAGCCCAATAAGGCAGATAATCAACCAACCATTTGGGATAGCAGCAATATAGTAGGAGCACCACCAAAGCCACCACCAAAAAAGAATAACAAATCAAAAGGAGCAAGCATCATGATTGGGGTAACAACATAAACTAGAGACAAATAATAGTAAAAAAGAAAAACACAAGTGCTCATATCCTCCACCAATAAAGCAGAAAAAAAGAGATAGTAAAATAACTAAACGCAAAGGGGAATGACAAAGGTACCACCAACAAGAAAAAAGTCAGTGCCAAGAGAAAAAATAAAGCTAAAGGAAACCAGAAATATAGGTCACAAAAAGAACTCCAGCAGGTTCCCATAACATTCACCAAAGGTGCAGGAAAATTCAACGAAAATAGCCACCCCACCAACCAACCCAGCCAGCCAATACAACCAATTAAACCAGCTAGCCAACATAACCTAATAACCAAGCACCATAATAGCAGAAAAGCCTAGTCAGTTTAAAGACCAACAACAGTCATCAAGCCAAAATCACCCAAGATAGCTAGGGAACGAGTAGAAGAAGATAGCATCCACCAAACCCAACCAAGGCAAAAGAAAATTTGATCTAGGTAAGTAGAATATCTAGCCAAAGAAACAAAGGTACAAAGCCCAATAAGACAGACTACAAGCAAACCAACAGGAACAAGAACAATAATGGCACCCAACCAAGCCACCAGCCCTCGAGGCCAACTAACAGCCACAAAATAGCCTTTAGCCAATCAGAACACAAAGCCCAGCTAGAGAGGAAGGCCAATATAGGAGATCAATACAATAACCAAAAGAAATAGAACAAAATCAACAAAATAAAGCCCTAGTCAAGAAAATAGAAATAATAACAACCAACAACCTCCACCATGTAAAATCAAGCTAGATAAACCACAAAACCCTCGGATCAATCACCGAAAATGAAAAAAATAGCCAAAAGCCATCCAACCAACTATTAACCCAACCAACAAACAAAAGCCACAGTCAACCACCTGTGACCAACTCGTAAGTTAAAAGTAGCCCAAAATAGGCAAAACCCACAGAAAAAAAGCTAATACCACCAAAAGGAAGATATAAAAAATACTAGAGGGAAAATTATGGTAAACACCCAGCTAGATAGATAGAAGCCACCAAGCTGAAAAAACCAAAACAACCACACTTACAATAACCACCGTAGTAAAAAGGCCAATCAAAAGTAAGAGATCAAAACATGACCCAACTCAAGCCAAGAGAGAAAATAAGTTGATAACCATAACCCAAAGAGGGCCAACAAGGGCAACCAAAAGAAAAGATCATCAAAACCAAGCTAAGAATTTATAATCTAGAGATAAGGCAATCCAATATTATCCAGATTAACCAAACCTCTTAATAGTTTAGACAAAAATTGGTTGTCAAATAAAGTGAACTCAGTTAAGTTGGCACCAAAGTTAGCCAAGTAATCAGCATAAGCATTACCTTCATGAAAGATGTGGGAAATTTTAAAACAAACTTGAGAAAGAATATTTTTAGTATGATTAAAAAGATAAAATAATTCAGCATTCCAATTCTATTGGAATTAAGCATGTCAAGAAGCAAGAGAGCATCAAAAGCAATCTAGATGTTAAGGAAAGCTCTATTCAAACAAATTTCAATAGCTTTATTAACAACCATAAGCTCAGTAAAAATAACATAACAGGCTTTGAGAGGATAGGAAAAAAAACACAAATGACAGTAGCTTTAGAATTCCTAAGGATACCACCACAGCCATATTTATTAGAAGCAACAGGACCATCAGTGTTCACTTTAATCAATTTATCTTTAGAATTGAACCAATGAATAATCCCAAAACTTTTATAAGATTCAAACATAGGCATAATGATACCTAATTTTTAGCCACCAATTTATAACCTCTAAAATGAATATTACTAATAAGATTAGCATTAAAATGAGCATGAATTTTTTTCTTTAGTTCTATCTAGGACCCTTTTATGGTTCATAAGTGTACCACAATATTTAGCATCATTTCTATCCCTTTAGATGAACCAGTTAAGGGTAATAATAATTAAAACTTTGATATGACCTTTCTCTATATTTTTGAAGCAAACTTCAAGAAGTTGATAAAAAGAAAGAGAACCCTAAAAATAGTTGGTATTAAATAAATCATCATATTGAAACCATAATTTAGAAGCAATAGCACCATTGACAAAAACATGATTTACATTTTTAATATGAAAGCAATAATAGCACTTTGAAGGTAAGTAAAACCCTTTAGTCCAAAGCAAAGATTCCATAGGAATAAATTTATTTAAAATCCTCCAAGCTAAAATTGAATATGAAATGGGAATGATATTGTTCCAAAGTTTAATAAAACATTAGGGGTTTTTTATCTCTAATAAAATTCCAAACCTCTTTAAGAACAAAGTCACCATTATAAGAAAGCTTAAAAGAATTTGGTCATTTCTTAGAAGAATGGGGATATTTCTAAAGTTGTCAAAATAGATATAGATATAATTCTCAAGTTTACTTTCATTCAATTTTTATTAAGCCAAAAAGAATTAACTTTGATAGCAGCAGTAGAGTGGGTAGACAAAAGAGTGTAATTAGAGCCATTGTCAATCTAATTATCTTGACAAAAGAAGGAAGAACCCGACTGAATACCCCAAGATATTAATGATTTGATAACCCATTTAATGGAGCAAAGCCTTTCAAAATTGGAGAGTCACCAACTTTATAAGCACAGTTAAGGGAGTGTTTACCTTGGCAATATTTTTCCATCATAAAAATAGCCCAAAGTCTATCATTCCTTCTAAAATTCCACCAGAGCTTATGAGAGAAGATAATGATAGCTTCATGAATAGGCTTGCAACCAAGAGCACCTTCTCCCAAAGGACCACAATATTTATGCCAAGATGTCTAATGCATTCCTTTGGTGGAATTATTGGAGCCCCAAAAATATTTGTTAAGAAAATGATCAATTCTAGTTAGTGTAGTTTTAGTGGGGACAATAGTTTGAATCAAATAAAGAGGCATTGAGTTAAGAGTGCTTTTACGAATAGTGAGTCTACCACCAAAGGAAAGTAAATGGAATTCCCAAACAAAAATTTTATTTGAAATATTTTGAATTAACTAGTCAAAGAGATGAGAATATTTTGGGCCTTTAAAAGCGAGCATCCAAGTACTTAAGTGGTAAGTGTTGATGTTTAAAATTAGTGATATGTAGGATTTGATTGATTTTATTATTGGAGATACTAGAGGAAGGGATAAAATATTTTTTGTTATCATTGATAGAAAGGCCACTTTCTCTATTTATTTAAAAGACTTGAGATGCTTGATGTGATAAGTAGAAGCATTGCAAAAATAATGAAATCATATGCAAAACCTAAATGGGAAATAGGAAGACCATCAAGTGTTTTGTAGTACATACTATGTTTGTTTAAGAATAAATCATTGATGTTCCTAGATAAGTACTCAACAATAATAATAAATAAAGTAGGAGATAAAGGATCCCTTGTCATAAGCCATAGGAAGAGAGAAAGAATCCTGAGGCTTCGCCATTAAGAAAAATTGAAAACCAAGCTTTATTAATACAATTTTCTATAAGAAAATAAATTTATTAGAAAACCCAAATAAATTCAGAATATGGAAAAGGAAATCCTAAAAGATGTTATAAAAGGCTTTGGTAATATTTAATTTGAAAAGGATGTTGCCACACATCTAGTCTTGGCATCAAGATCATGAATTAATTCTTAGGCAAGTAAAATATTATCGAAATAGATCTACTCTAACAAAAAGTTTGGTTGAGGAGATAATTCTATTAAGTAAAGGACTAAGTTGGTAAGAACTTTGCAAATCAGCTTATTGAATAAGGTGCAAAGACTAATAGGTCTGAAATCACTCCAACAGTCCGGAATATCTTTCTTAAGTATGAGAATAATAGCAGCACTAGAAAAATATCTAAGAGAAGTATTACCTTCAAAACAAAATCAATCACAGCCTCAATCAAATCATTTTTAATGATAAACCAACATTTTTGGAAAAAATGAGTTATGAACCCGCCAGACCAGCAACAAAATCTATGTTCATGTAATTTAGAACTTTGAAAATTTCATCTTCATTAGGCACAATGGTAAGCAAATCATTATCATCATTTGTAATAATAGAAGGAATTCACTATGATTAATAAATAGTTTTATAAGAGCAATTCTTGTTAAGCATATTTCTAAAGTAATTAATAAGTGATTTCTTAATATCATTATTCTCTATAATCTAATCTCCATTATCATTTTTAATGTTTTGAATATTATTTAATGCTATCTTTTTATTAACCAAAGCATGGAAATACCTAGTATTCTGTCATAAATATATGTTTACTAGCATCTTTTTGGCACCAATAGGTCACTTTCATATTTTGGAAGTTAACAAGTTTATCTTTTGCTTCAGTCAAGTCTGTAATCTTAGAAGGATTAGACATAACAGCGACTTCAAGATCCCAAACCAATTTTTTCATATCTTTAATATTAGAAAAAAGGTTTTTAAAATAATGCTTTTGCACTAGCCAAAATTTTATTTAGGTCTTTTAAGTTTAAACCAAAGTGTAGTCATCCCCATAATTGAATTATCAGGATGTAAAAGAGCTTTCCAATTATTAGCCACAACATTAAAAAAATTAATATGATGAATCCACATTATTTGAAATCTAAAAGGAGTGTGGTTTTTTAGTCTATTAGAATTTTCTTTAATAGAAACCAGAAGAGATGCATGATCTGACAAGGTTATGCTTAATTGGTCAACAGAAGTAATAGGCCATTGAGTAATCCAATGAGTATTAAAAAGAATTCAGACCAACCTTTGCCAAATTCTAGAGTTTTGTCAAGTATATTTAGCGCTCTTAAAGCCAATATCAATCAAATTACAATTAAGGATCATATTGGATAAATCTTCCATGGAATTAATATTAAGAGAGCAACCACCACTTCATTCAAAAGAGATTAAAATGGTGTTGAAATCACCACCAAACCAAGGTTTATTGATAGAGGTAGCAAAATTCCTTAAATTATCCCAAAGAAGATTTCTACCCGATCTATAACAAGATGCATAAACAAAAGAGCCCAAAACAAAATAATCACCATAAGAGATTTGAGCATTGACAACTTGATGAAAGTCATCAAGAATAGAGACCTCAACAAAATTATTCCAAAACACCAAATCTTATTACTAACATTAGAAAAATTTATTGAAACGATCATTCTAGCAACATGGTTAATTTTATTAGCTAAGAGGCTCTAGAACAATAAGAAGAAATATTATGAATGCAAAAGATTTCTATTATGATTACAAATAGAAAGGGTACCATTCTAACATTCCAAACAAGAAATTAACCATAAGGAAAATAAAAGTGGGTTAAGCAAAGGTTAATTAAGAGAGGAGTGAGAGGTCATGGTAGATCTAGTGTTTTGGACAATAATTTGGGAGGGAAATTTTTAACATTTTTTTCTTTTAGCATGATAAGTTTGGAAGCCATTTTCTTTTCCCTAGAGTCATCATCGAGTAAGATTTAGTAACATTGGTCATAGATTTAGGAGAAATCTCCAAGTGTTTGGAGGTGTTTACCTTCTTCCAAATCCATATTTAGTCAAAAGTAGGATTAACATGAATATCAAGATTAGAAATGAGAGATGGTGATGATTTAGCCATTTAAAGCACAAGTAGTAAAATGGATAAATGTTTTCGCATGCTCAACATCATTTTAATCCTCATTAAAGCTTTATTTTCATCAATCAAAGCCGGCATAGATGCGATAGAAGAGGAAATAGAATCATTTTCTAATAACTTAGAGAATTTGTTATTCTTTGCATTAGAAATATTCAAATTCAAAGAAGGAATAAGAGGTAAAACATCCTTACCATTTTGAATATTGATTGAATCCCTACTAACATTAGAAGCCAAAACATGCTCAATAAAATTAACCCTGATATCCAAGGAATCACCTCAATAACAGCCTTCATACCATCCTTAGGATTTGGTGATTTAAACATAAGTAGGAATCGGCTTATGGGTAGAGACAACATTTTCCTTAGGAGGAATTCATTTTTTTTAAGTGGGGATGGAGAATAAAACATTTTGAATTATCATATGTATTTTAGTGGGAACAAAAAATTGAAAGGTTCTCCAATTCAACCTTTTGCAAATACTTGTAATTTTTAGAGCCAATCCAAACTTCCTTAGTGTATTTTTTAGTTATGTCTAATTCCATGATGATCCATAGTAAAGGGTGAGATTGCTTGATCACTTGGTCGAGTTACAAAAAAATAAAATAAAAGACAAAAAAAGCACATGATAGGTAACAAAATGACTACACATATTAGGAAGAGATAACCACGTAGGGATAATAGGAGATTCCTCCTTAATGTCAAAAAGGGGTGGCCACTTTAGCAAACACTTTTGAGAATTAAAGATGAAATAAGAATGATGCAATAATACACATGAATAAGATCATTAGAAAGTTTAATCAGGATATGCCGATGGTCAATAAGACTAATATAGAAGGCACTTGTAAGCTTGAGATTATGTAAAAAAGAGCAAATCTTATCCAAATTTAGACGACGCAAAGCAAATTTACCAACAAGAAAAAATTCAAAGGGTTTTGTCAACTCTTCAACATCCACATCAGAACACATTATGGCTGGGAAACCTCTAAAAGATGTCAAAATAGATTAACCGAATTAATAGAGGGAGAAATCTTACGAGCTTCTTAGATTTAGTATATGACATTAGGCAATCCCAAAATGTCGGATCGAAACATCCATATCTTGAAGTGGACCCTAATGAATCGAACTCTCCATAGCCATGGTAAATGACAAAACATCATGCAAATAGTCAGATGCTATTCAAGCCTTTCAAATCGGTCAAAATCAAGCCAAACTCACAAAAATCCCTAGTCAAGGGTATGCCACCAAGAGGGATTCAAAAATCGCCAGAGAATTAGAGAGCTCTTGGAGGAGGAGGGTTTTGGGTTAAGGGTTTAGAGTTTAGGGTTGTAGGTTTAGGGTCTAGGGTTTATTTATTTATTTTTATTTATTTTATTATTTTTTATTATTTTTAAATTAAATAAACTAGAAGGTTAAGGTTTATTTAGTTTATTTTTTATTTATTTTATTTTATATTATTTTTATTTTTATTTAGGTTTATTTTTATTTTTACTTAGTTTAGTTTACTTATTTTAGGTTTATTTATTTTAGTTTTTTGTTTTAGTTTAAGTTTAGGTTTAGGTTTATTTTTTAGTTTAGTTTTATTTCTATCTTGTTCTTTTAGGTCTAGGTTTTATTTATTTTTTTTAGGTTTAGGTTTAGGTTTTTATTTTATTTTTTAGGTTTTTATTTTAGGTTTATTTTTAGGTATTCTTTTATAGTTTAGGTTTAGGTTTATTTTTAGTTTATTTTATTTAATTTTGCTTTGGTTTTGGTTTAGTTTATTTTAGGTTTAGGTTTAGGTTTTATTCATTTTAGTTTAGTTTATCTTAGTTTAGGTTTAGGTTTATTTTATTTTTATTTTAGGTCTAGGTTTTTTTAGTTTAGAGTTTAGGTCTTATTTGTTATTTATTTTTAGGTTTTATTTTTAAGTTTATTTTTTAGGTTTATATTTTTATTTAGTTTTTATTTTATTTTATTTTAAATTTACTTTATTTTTATCTTACGTTTAGTTTTTATTTTATTCAAGTTTTCTTTAGTTTAGTTTAGGTGTTTAATTATTTTATTTTAGTTTCATTTTTATTTTTTATTTTATTTCTTTTAGGTTTTGCTTTAGGTTTAGATTTTAATTTATATTTATATTTTATTTTATTTTTTTAATTTAATTTTTGTTTAGGTTTTTAGCTTTCTAAGGTTTAGTTTTTAGGCTTTCATTTTAGGTTTATTTTTAGGTTTTATTTTTCTAGTTTTTATTCTATATTTGTAGGTTTAGGTTTTTATTTTATTTTTTTAGGTCTAAGTTTTAGGTTTTTATTTTAGGTATTATTTTTTTAGTTTAGGTTTAGGTTTATTTTTAGTTTATTTTATTTTATTTAGGGTTTAGATTTTATTTATTTTTGTTTAGTTTATTTTAGTTTAAGTTTAGGTTTAAGCTTTTTTTTTAATTTTGGGTTTTGGTTTTATTTTTTATTTAAATTTTTTGATTTTGTTTTTAGGTTTACTTTTTAGGTTTGGTTTTTTATTTAGTTTTTATTTTATTTTATTTTATTTAAGGTTTATTTTATTTAGGTTTTTTTTTTACTTTAGTTTAGATTTTTCCTTATTTTATTTTAGTTTAGTTTTAATTTTTTATTTTATTTTCTTTTTAAGTTTTGGTTTAGGTTTAGGTTTTTATTTTATTTTATTATTTTATTTTATTTTGGTTTTGGTTTTTTTTATTTTATTTTTAGGTTTTACTTAGTTTAGGTTTAGGTTTTTAGCCTTTTAGGGTTTAGGGTTTAGGGTTTAGGATTTAGGGTTTGGGGTTTTGGGTTAAGGGTTTAGGGTTTAGGTTTTATGGTTTAGGTTTTAGGGTTTAGGGTTTTGGGTTTAGGGTTTTAGGGTTTTGGGTTTAAGGTTTAGTGTTTTTAGGGTTTAGGGTTTAGGGTTTAAGGTTTTTAGGGTTTAGGGTTCAGGTTTTTTGTTGTTTTTAACAAAGAACAAATTCATATTCAACATTTCTTCTTTTTGATTTCGTTAACCAAGTAACATACCAACTTTTCTAAGACACCAGCGATGACATAGAAAAAAATGAGCACGCATAGACAAATTGAAAACACTAGATTACTAGAATCATCTCTACTCTAAAGACACAGTTTCATAAGAAGCAGATCGAATCTGTCATTCTTCTGTTTCTCTAGTTCCTATCATAACCACTTTGGCATCTTGAGTAGTGGGATCCAACATCATATCCCTGATATCTCCTCCAGCCACCACACCATGCTGTAACCTCTAGCCTCCATGCCACCATGCTGACCACCACCTCCATAAGCACCTCTAGAACCCCCATCCCCGTTAGCTTCTTTACCTCCACCTCCACCTCCATTGATAGAGCTAGACTGAGCCTAGTTGATGTTGATGTTCTTACCATCAAATTTCTACCCATTCTTAGGGTTTAGGTTTAAGATTAGGTTTATTAGTTTTTTAATTTATTTAATTACTTTAGGATTAGGTTAAAGGTTTGGGGTGTAGGGTTTAGGGTTTAGTGTTTATGATTTAGGGTTAGGGTTTAGGGTTTAGGGTTTAGGAGTGTAGAACTTAGGGTTTAGAGTTTAACATTTGAAGGGGGATTTGTTTTAGGTTTAGGTTTAGGGTTTAGGGTTTAGGATTTGGGAGATTTAGGTTTTAGGTTCTTTTTAAAATAAAGCAAATTAAGTTTAGGTTATTTAGTTTATGTTTAGGGTTTAGGGTTTAGGTGGTAAGGGTAGGTAGGTTTAGGGTTTAAGGTTTAGGGTTTAGGATTTAGGATTTAAGGTTTATATTTTTTTTAATTAAGTAAACTAGTATGTTTAATTTTATTTAGATTATTTAGTTTATTTTTTATTTATTTTAGTTTATTTTATTTTTTATTTTTTTAGGTTTACTTTTTTATTTAGTTTAGTTTATTTATTTTAGTTTTTCATTTTTAATTTTTAGGTTAGGTTTAGGTTTAGGTTTAGGTTTATTTTTAGTTGAGTTTTCTTTTTATTTTATTTTTTAGGTTTTGGTTTTATTTTTAAGATTCCTCAAGGAGAGAACATTGTAGTGTATACTTTAGCCAAGCTTATGAAGGAATCGGCATGGATGGAGGATGAGTCCTTATCAATAAAGGTCTAAAATAGACAAGTCTTATCCCTTATTGATATTGAACTCATCAAAAAGTACTCTCTTGAAGGGGAGATTGCCATTGCCAAAAAGGATGCAGAGTTAGATTGGAGGCAACCATTCCTGGATTACCTAAATAAAGACAAACAACCTCAAGAGAAGTCTCAAGCCCATCAGATGAAGCAAAGAGCACTTTCCTACACTCTTGTGGATGGTGTCTTGTATCGGTGGTCTTTCGATCATATGTGGTTACATTATTTAGACAATCATCAAGCCTGTAAGATCATGACTAAAGTACACTCAGGATGATGTGGAGCCAACTAATCTAGTCCGTAGATGAAAACCAAGATCAAGAGACTAGGATACTACTAATCTTCGATGGTCAAATATTACATGGATATGGCTAGACGAGGCCACCAATGTCAAATACACGATGTGGTTTATACACCAACCAACCAATATTCTACATCCTACATTGCCCTCATGTCCATTCGAGTGTTGGGGTACCGATATAGTGGGTCTAATTGATCCTCCTTCTTCCAAGGGTCATCGATTCATCTTAGCTACTACTAACTACTTTTCCAACTAGGCAAAGGCGATTCTACTTAGAGAGGTCGCAGCTCAGCTTGTACTCCAATTTTTTAGGAACCATATCATATATAGGTTAGGAGTGCCTCAATGAATTATATTTGATAATGGTGCTGTATTCACGAGCACCGAGATCAACAACTTTGCCTAGAGACACAACATAGATTGGAGATATTCTACCATCAACTACCAGAGGAAAAATAGCTTACCAGAAGTCTTCAGCAAAACTACCATCCAAATACTAAAGAAGACACTCGACAACAACAAGTGATAGTGGCATGAACAGTTAGTTGAGGCCTTATGGGACAACCACACTACATATAGAACTCCAACTCATTATACTCCATTCTCCTTTGTGTATGTCTCCGAAGCCATTCTACCATTAAGAGTCTAACTCCCATCACTAAGGATAGCTGTGGGTAGCAAGATCACAACAGAGCAGAATGCCAAGTTGCGGTTAGAAGAGCTCGAAGGTTTGGAGGAGAGATGCATGCAGGCATGCCAAAAACTTGAGTTGTACAAAGCTAAAATGGTTCAAGATCATAACAAGTTGGTCTGTCTTAGACCTTTTCAAGTAGGAGAGCTTATTTTAATTCTAAGAAGATTGATTATTATGAGATGTAAGATGGGAGACAAGTTTGAACCCACTTGGGAAGGCCCTTTTGCCATAGAGAGGGCTTACCAAGGAGGACCTTATTAACTTATTAATCATAAGGGAGAGTGGCCAATGCTTCTAATCAATAGGTTCTACCTAAAAAAATATTATAAATCATGTTTAAAAATAATTATCATCAATGAAGCTTCCATTTTGAATTCAATCTCTTCCATGTTGAAAGTATTCTTGTTTGTGAATCTTCCATGATGTGTTTAGGGTAGGTGTAAAGAACCTGAGTGGCGTCCTATCCTTCATCGACACAACATGAACACAAACTACACACAAACATAGAAAACAAACACATATCTATTATCTTGGGCTACTCTAAGTTAATATAATGCCCCCAGCGGCACTCACTCAGTAGCTGCTCTAGGTCGGGCTGACATGCTACCTTGCTAGTGTGTCACCCTAGTGGTCATCTTGCTTTGGAGGATGTAAGTTTGCTATGCTTTCCTTCCTTACTTGGCCACTACACATCGATGAGCACCTTGTTAGTTTGGTAGGCCTTACTGCGTGGCTGGTAACCTACCTTATGATGGCTTAGTTTAAGAGGATGTGAGTCTACTACACTTTCTTCTTGGATTAGCTTTTGTGCACTAACTGGGTTGAGTATATTTGAGGTTTAGGTTAAGTCCCCTAGCTCCTTTCCTACTTACTACTTCAAGTCTAGGTGCAGACCTCCCTTGGGGCTCCCCACAAAGTAGTCACTCAGGGTCAGATAATATCTGTTCTGCTAATGATAGACTATCCCGATGATCAGATCACTTGAAAAGTTGTACACCTACCCGCTTTATTTCATGGTTGATTGCTGCACACCAACGAGCACCTTAGGTTTCTTGGTTCTCACTATGTTGATGGATACACCTTAGGTTGTTTGGTTCTCAGACCTCAAGATACATCACTCATAGCAAATTTAAGTCTATTACACTTTCTCCTTAAGTTTGCCACCTTACACCTATAGGCTTTCTTTTCCGGGGTTCAAGATAACACCCTTAGAAGCACCTACCTTGTGGGTATTATATTTGGATCACGTGCTTTGCAACCCCATTTAGACACTATCGGGGTTACAATCAGTATGGACATTTCCCCTTTCCTAGTAACCACCAATGTGGTTGGAGATTCTGTCCTGTGGATGTGTTGATTCTCCCTAGGTTCAGTAAATTTGAGATATGTCAAAGCTGACATAGACCATTTTCAGTGGTCCCTCGTACACCAACAAGGTTCACGAAATTATATGAACAAAATATATATTCAATTGTGGATTAGGAGGACACCCATAGTGGTACCATTTCCCAAGAAAGTATCTTATCTTTAGGGCAGTGTTAGTAAAACTCCCTAAAGGAATCGCCTGACAACTCTTGAGTTGATATAAGTCCCTAGTGGAATTCACTCAGTAGTCGCCCCTAAGTCAGGTTTGATTTATTGTGCCAATAATAGGTCACCCCAGTAATTGTTCCCTAATTTAGAAGATGTAAGTCTACTATGCCTTCTTCCTAGAACAGCTGTAGCACATTCAAAGGTAACCCCTAAGGTTGGCTAGCTTTACCCCATAGATAGTAGGCTATCTCATTGGATTTATAAATCTAAGAAATGACAAGTTTGATATAGCCCCTTCTCAGTGGGTACATCGCATACCAACATGGTCCATAAACTAAATCAATCAAATTTGACTGAGCTCACATCCCCAGTGAATATGCCCTCAATTCGAAAGCAAACTAAGCCAAACAAACCATATCAAATCACATGAAATTAAGATAAAATTAATCTTCACTACTTTTGATTTCACATAAGTTCCTAGCGGCATTCACTCAGTAGTCTCCCAAGGTTAGGTTTGATTTGTTGTGCATCTAACATGTCACCCCATTGGTTGTTCCTCAGTTTGGAAGATGTAGGTGTGCTATGCCTTCTTAGCCCAGCCGCTGCACATCGAAAGGCAACCCCTTAGGTTGGCTAGCTTTACCCCACAATTAGTAGATAATCCTTTTGGATTTGTAAACTTGTGGAAGGTCAAGGCTGGTATAGCTGCTTCTCAATGAGTCCATCACACACCTACACGATCCATAAATTAACTCAGATTAAATTAAACCCATTCTAATTTTCCCTAGTGGAGTTAATTCACACACTTCTCCCTAGTGGAACTCTAAATCAAATATCAACAAGTTAAGCAAAATCAAATTCAAAACCAACTTCCACAGTGGAGCCAAATTAAACCAACTCCCTTAGTAGAGTCTAAATCAAAGAAATCCAACCAAACTCTTATCCCTAATAGATTCATGTCCAAACAAATTGATGAAATCAAACTCAAATCCCAATCCCTAACGGATAGCATGAACCTGCTTCCTTAGTGGAAGGTTCATATATCTGATCCCTAAGGACTCGAGCACATATCTTTAATAAATATGCCTCCACATCAATTAAAATAAAATAAAATAAAGCCAATTCAATCTTAATCCCATGCGGATTATAGATTCTTATCCCCAACGAAACTTCTTTCCCCAAATCAAATCAAACTCAAACCTTATCCCCAACAAATTTTCTTCTTCTATGCCCTCAACATAGACACCTCACATGTCATTTCCAATGCATGTGTGATCCCCTAGCAGATCTCCCTCCATGTCTTTGACATGGAATTTACATCCAATCTTATTTCTTCTCTTATGCACACCTTTAATAATTCAACCAAAAGCCTAATAATGTATTCATTCAAATTACATCATCTTAACATTGTAATCAACATTTTATGATTTGTGATGGTGCAAGCTCAATCTAACTATACAATATCATGCTAAACATATTAAAGTGTGAATTAACACACTATATTATATTATAATATATGATGTTATATTATAATTTTCTATAATATAATATATTATCTAACATTACACCTCATTAGAATCACTTAAAACAAACAAATAACAAAATTTTCTCAAAATATGAATAATGTTCATTTTGGATGTAAAATTGTTATTTTTCTATTAGAAATGTTGCAAAATAGCATAATTTTGGTGTTGCCTCTTGGTGTGTGCCATGAATTTGGCCAAATTCTTCTATCTCAACCTTCAATTTATCTTACATTACACCTTAAAATGAATCACTTTAAGCAAAAACTATAAAATTTGGTTGAAAAATTAACATTTATTTTGGATGCAAAATTCCATTCTTTTGATTAAATGACACACTATAGAACACCCCTAATGATGTTCCCTAAGCTTACCTTAAATTTTGTGAAATCCCATCATCTTAGCCTATAAATCAATATTTTTATGAATTATACCAACACAAACTCTTCTACATCATACTATAACAAACTAAAAAATGCTAAACAACAAGTAGTAATACACAATAGTATGCTATAATGCATGATGCTACACTATGTTATGGCATCATATATTATAATACACTATAACATGTTATATTATATTATACTACATATCACATCATAAGGGATTTCTTAAGATGAAAAATCATAATATTATTCTAAATAATAAATGATAATATATTTTAGTCATATTACTTACATATTTTAAATTGAAAATAATATATTATGATGCCATGCTCTACTTATTATGAATTTTGCCAAATTCAACCATTTTAAAGTCTAAATCAAAATTATAAATAATTCTATCATAGGCTGGACTGCATGATTGTAAAATACTAAAAGAGTGTAAAAACATATAATATTTACTTTGAACATAAAATCTTACTTTTAAGACTACAGGTGGCGTAGCACACCTTTGGTTCTACAACCTAATTCCCACTTCAAATTGAACAAATTTCATCATCTAATTTATTAAATCAATATTTTATGATTTATATTAATATAGACTATAGGGAAAATTACCATAATATACTAAAACATTTCAAAACATCTTATAACATCCAAAAACACATTACTACATGCTCAAATATGTGAGTCTACATTATACTACAATATATAGTATTATAATATGATTTAGGGTTAGGATTTAGGGTATTCAAATCTCTAATAGTCAAGGAAAACTCTCTTCAAGACATTTTCTTTAGCTACCATAACTATGTTAGGATTAGGTCATTCTTTCAATCTACTCCTAATAACATCTTTATTCAAGGTTTAGGGGTTTAGGGGTTTAGAAGGTTTAGGGTTTAAGGTTTAGGGTTTAGAGTTTAGGGTTGTAGATTTTAGGGTTTAGGTTTTATGGTTCTAGGGTTTAGAGTTTAGGGTTTGGGGTTTAGGGTTTAAGGTTTAAGGTTTAGTGTTTAAGGTTTAGGGTTTAGGATTTAGGTTTAATGTTTAAGGTTTAGGGTTTTTTAGGTTTAAGATTTAGGGTTTAGGGTTTTTATTTTTAGGGTTAGGGTTTAAGTTTTAGTTTAGGGTTTATGGTTTAAGTTTTTTTTTTTAACAAAGAATAAATTTAGATTCAACATTTCTTCTTTTCGATTTCATCAACCAAGTAGCATCCCATGTTTTCAAAGACAAAAGTGATGACATAGATAAAAAATGATCACCCATAGAGCTAATCAAAAACTCTAGAGAAAGACATAGTTCCATAAGCAACAGATTGGATCGGCCATTCTTTAGTTTTTATAGGTCCCATTAGAAGCACCCTCGCCCCTCGAGTAGCAGGATCTACCATCATATCATTGGCACCATCACGGGTATAACCTCTATTGCTCCAACTGCCTCCATAGCCACCACTACCCCGACCACCACCTCAATGTCCAACATCACCTCCAGATTCCCCACCACCACTATGATAACCATCGCCTCCACCTAAGCCTCGACCGTTAGACTTGGATTGAGCCTAGTTGATGGTGATGGTCCTACCATCAAGGTTCTGCCCATTCTTAGGGTTTATGGTTAGTTTAGGGTTTAGGGTTTAAAGTTAGTTTAGGGTTTAGGGTTTAAGGTTTAGGGTCACAGGTTTTAGGGTTTAGGGTTAGTTTAGGGTTTAAGGTTTAGGGTTTTTTAGGGTTTAGGGATTAGGATTTAAGGTTTAGGGTTTATGGTTGTAGGTTTAGCATTTAGGGTTTAGGGTTTAGGGTTTAGGATTTACGGTTTAGGGTTTAGGGTTAAGAATTTATGATTTAGGGTTTAAGGTTTAGTATTTTTTTTAAAAAAATTAAGTAAACCTAGAGCTTTAGGTTTATTTAGTTTATTTTTATATTTATTTTCATTTATTTTATTAATTTTTACTTAGGTTTATTTTTTTTATTTAAATTAGTTTATTTATTTTAGGTTTATTTATTTTAGTTTAGGTTTTTTATTTTATATTATTTTTTAGGCTTAAGTTTACGTTTATGCTTATTTTTACTTTAGTTTTATTTTCAATTTATTTTTTAGGTTTAGGTTTTATTTTTTTGTTTTTAGGTTTATGTTTTTGTTTTTATTTTATTTTTTTGGATTAGGTTTTAAGTTTTATTTTTTTAGTTTAGGTTTAGCATCATTTTTAGTTTATTTTATTTTATTTAGTTTATGGTTTAGGTTTAGTTTATTTTAGGTTTAGGTTTAGGTTTTATTTATTTTAGTTAGTTTATTTTAGTTAAAGTTTAGGTTTACTTTATTTTGTTTATTTTAGTTTAGGTTTATGTTTATTTTGTTTAGTTTATTATAGGTTTATGTTTTTTAGATAAAGGTTCAGGTTTTATTTTTTATTTATTTTTAAGTTTTATTTTTATGTTTATTATTTAGGTTTAGGCTTTTATTTAGTTTTATTTTATTTAAGTTTTGGTTTATTTAATTTTTATTTTATCTTTACTTTTTATTTTATTTAAGTTTTTTATTCAGGTTTATCTATTTTAGCTTAGATTTAGATATTTTTTATTTTAGTTTAGTTTTTATTTTTTTATTTTATTTTTTTTTATGTTTAGGTTTAAGTTTAGGTTTAGATTTTATTTATTTTATTTTATTATTTTATAGCCATAGATTTTTTTTATTTTTATTTTTAGGTTTATTTAGTTTAGTATAGCTTTATAGTGTTTGTGGTTTCAGGTTTTGGTTTATACTGAGGTTTAGGGTTTAGTTTTAGAGGTTTATGGTTTAGGGTTTAGGTTTAGGGTTTAGGGTTTTGGTTTTGGGTTTTTTAGGTTTATGGTTTTAGGTTTTAGGGTTTAGGGTTTAAGGTAGGGTTTTTTTAATTTTTTTGATTTTTTGATTTTTTAAAATTAAGTAAACTTTATTTAGTTTATTTTTTATTTATTTTAATTTATTTTATATTTTATTTAATTTAAGTTTATTTTTATTTTTATTTAATGTAGTTTATTTATTTTAGGTTTTTTATTTTAGTTTATTTTTTTAGGTTTAGGTTTAGGTCTATTTTTTCATTTAGTTTATTTTTATTTTATTTTTTAGGTTTAAGTTTTATTTCTTATTTTTTGTTTAGGTTTTGGTTTTTATTTTATTTATTTAGGTTTAGGTTTTAGGTTTTTATTTTAGGTTTATTTTTTGATTTTATTTTTTAGTTTAGGTTTAGGTTTACTTTTAGTTTATTTTATTTTATTTAGGGTTTAGGTTTAGGTTTAGTTTATTTTAAGTTTAGGTTTAGGTTTTATTTATTTTAGTTTAGTTTATATAGTTTAGGTTTAGCTTTATTTTTTATTTATTATTTATTTTAGGTTTCAGTTTTTTTTAGTTTAGGGTTTATCTTTTACTTTTAATTTATTTTTAAGTTTTATTCCTAGGTTTATTTTTTAGGTTTAGGTTTTTATTTAGTTTTTAATTTATTTTATTTTTATTTTTGGGTTAGTTTTTATTTTATTTAAGTTTTTTATTTATTACTTTAGTTGAGGTTTTCATTTATTATTTTATTTTATTTTTAGTTTTAAGTTTAGGTTTAGGTTTTAGTTTAGGTTTTTATTTTATTTTATTTTTTAATTTTATTTTTATTTATGCTTTTTAATTTTTTTTTATTTTAAGCTTTTAATTAGTTTAGGTTTAGGTTTTTAGCTTCTTAGGGTTTAGGATTTAGAGTTTAGGGTTTATGATTAGTTTAGGGTTTAGGGTTTGGGGTTTAGGGTTTAGGGTTTAGTGTTAGGGTTTAGGGTTTAGGGTTTAGGTTATAGGGTTTAGTGTTTAGGGTTTTTATGGTTTAGGTATTAGGTCTAGTGTTCAGGTTTTAATTTAGGGTTTAAAGTTTTTGGTTTTTTTTAATAGAGAACAAATTCAAATTTAGTAGTTCTTCTTTTCGATTTCATCAACCAAGTAACATACCAAGTTTTCTAAGACACATGGGACAATATAGATAAAAAATGAGCATGCTTAAATCAAAAACCCTAGATAGCTTGATCCATCTCTACTATAAAGGCACAATTCTATAAGCAATAGATCGGATCAACCATTCTTCATTTTTTGCAGTTCCCATCAGAACCACCCCCGCCTCTCGAGTAGCGGGATCTGCCATCATATCCCCGATCTCTCCATCAGCCACCACCGCGGTTGTAACCTAGGTCGCTCCTCTTGCCTTCAAAACCATCACTGCTCTGACCACCACCTCAATATACAACAGCCTCTCAAGATCCCCCATCACCACAATGATAACTGTCACCACCGCTTTCACCTCTAGTGCTAGATCTAGATTGAGCCTAGTTGATGATGATGTTCATGTCATCAAGGTTATGCCCATTCTTAGGGTTTAGGGTTAGTTTAGGGTTTAGGATTTAGGTTTATTTCTTAATTTATTAAGTTTCTTTAGGTTTAGGTTTAGGGTTTGGGATTTAGGGTTAGGGTTTATGGTTTAGGGTTTAAGGTTTAGGGTTTAGGGTTTTAGGGTTTATGCCTTTAGGGTTTAGGGTTTAAGGTTAGGGTTTAGTTATTAGGGATTGGGGTTTAGTGCTTAGGCATTAGGGTTTAGGGTTTTTTAGGGTTTAGGATTTACAGTTTAGGGTTTTTTTTGTTTAAGGTTGTAAGTTTTGGGTTTAGGGTTTAGGGTTAGTTTTATGGTATAGGGTTTAGGGTATAGGTTTAAGATTTAGGGTTTAGGGTTTTTTATTTTGGAAATCATTAAGTAATCTAATAGGTTTACGTTTATTTAGTTTATTTTTTATTTATTTTAGTTTATTTTATTCTTTATTTTTACTTAGGTTTATTTGTTATTTTTACTTAGTTTATTATATTTACTTTAGGTTTATTTATTTTAGTTTAGGTCTTTCATTTTATTTTATTTTTTAAGTTTAGGTTTAGGTTTATGCTTATTTTTTAGTTTAGTTTTATTTTTATTTTATTTTTTAGGTTTAGGTTTTATTTTTTATTTTTAGGTTTAGGTTTAGGTTTTTTTTAAGGTTTAAGTTTTTGGTTTTTATTTTAGGTTTACTTTTAGGTTTTATATTTTTATTTAGGTTTTGGTTTCTTTTTTGTTTATTTTATTTTATTTAGTTTAGGGTTTAGGTTTAGTTTATTTTAGGTTTAGATTTATGTTTTATTTATTTTATTTCATTTTTTTAGTTTAGGTTTATGTTTAGGTTTATTTTGTTTAGTTTAGGTTTAGGTTTCTTTTAGTTTAGGGTTTAAGATTTATTTTTTATTTAATTTTAAGTTTTATTTTTAGGCTTATTTTTTGGTTTTGGTTTTTATTTAGTTGTTTATTTTTTTATTTTATGTTTATTTTATTTTTATTTGACATTTAGTTTTTATTTTATTTAGGTATTTTATTTTTAGGTTTATTTTATTTTTTAGTTTACTTTATTTTTTTATTTATTTTATTTTATTTTAGTTTTTATTTTTTATGTTATTTTATTTTTACATTTAGGTTTAGGTTTTGGATTAGATTTAGGTTTATGTTTAAGTTTAGGTTTAGGTTTTTGTTTATGTTTTTATTATATTTTATTATTTTATTTTATTTACATTTAGGTTTTATTTATTTATTTTATTTTAGTTTTATTTTAGTTTTTAGGTTTAGTTTAGTTTAGTTTTAGTGTTAGGGTTTAGGATTTGGGGTTTAGGTTTAGGATTTGATGGGGTTTAAGGTGGGATTGTGGGTTTAGTAGTTTAGGGTTTAGGGTTTGTGGATCTGGTTTAGGGTTTAGGGTAGCTTTAGGATTTAGTTTAGTGGTTTAGGGTTTAGGTTTAGGTTTCTAGTTGTGGAGGTTTAAAGTTGTGGTTTGGTAGGGGTTTAGGGTAGTAAGGTTTCTTTTTATTTTTTTTATTTTAATATTTTTTCAAAAAATAAGTAAAATAGTAGGTTTAGGTTTATTTAGTTTATTTGGTTTATTTTTTATTTATTTTAATTTTTTTATTTAGCTTGATTTTTTTATTTAATTTAGTTTATTTATTTTAGGTTTATTTATTTGGATTTAGGTTTTTTTTAGTTTATTATTTAGGTTTAGTTTTAGGTTTAGGTTTATTTATTTAGTTTAGTTTTATTTTTATTTTACTTTTTAGTTTAAGTATTATTTCTTATTTTTAGGTTTAGGTTTAGGTTTTTATTTTATTTTTTTAAGTTTAGGTTTTAGGATTTTACTTTAGGTTTATCTTTAGGTTTTATTCTTTAGTTTAAGTTTAGGTTTAATTTAAGTTTATTTTAGTTTATTTAGTGTTTAAGTTTAGGTTTAGGTTTAGTTAATTTTAGGTTTAGGATTACCTTTTTTTTATTTTAGTTTATTTTATTATAGTTTAGGTTTAGGTTAATTTTATTTTTATTTAGGTTTAGGTTTTTTTTTAGTTTAAGGTTTAGGTTTAATTTTTAGATCTTATTTTTCTATTTGGATTTTTATTTGATTTTAAATTATTTTATTTTAGGTTTATTTTATTTTTATTTTAGGTTTAGTTTTTATTTTAGTAAGGTTTTTTATTTTTTTTCACTTTATTTTAGATTTTTCTTTATTTTATTTTAATTATTTTTTATTTTTTATTTTATTTTCTTTTTAAGTTTAGGTTTAAGTTTAGTGTTTAGTTTAGTTTAGGTTTTTAGCTGTAGGGTTTAAGGTTTAAGGTTAATTGAGCGTTTAGGGTTTAGGGTTTACGATTTAGGGTTTAGGTTTTAGGGTTAAGGGTTTTGGGTTTTAGGGTTTAGGGTTTAGGGTTTTTAGGGTTTAAGGTTTAGGGTTTAGGTTGTAGTTCTAGGGTTCATGTTTTTGTTTAGGGTTTAGGAATATTTTGGCTTTTTTTAATAGAGAATAAATTTATATTCAACATTTATTCTTTTTGATTTCATCAACCAAGTAACACACCAAGTTTTCTAAGACATAAGTGACAACATAGATAAAAAATGGGCATGCATAGAGTAATTCAAAAAATTTAGATAACTAGAAACATCTTTACTACAAAGACATAATTCCATAAGCAGAAGATCAGATCGGTCGTTCTTTAATTTCTCCAGTTCCCATCAAAGCCAACCTGACCTCTCGAGTAGCAAGATCTGCCATCATATACCAGATCTATTCCTCTCCACCACCACGTATGCCGCCCTCCTCCTCCATAATAACCATCGCTCGACCACCACCACCATATCCACCAAGACCTCCGATCCCCCCACCACCATCGCATAAACGCCGCCTCTTTGCCTCCACCACCAGATCTAGACTGAGCTTACTTGACAGTGATGTTCCTGCTAACAAATTTCTGTCCATTACTTAATTTCTCCGTTCTTTTATTAGGTTTTTAAGTTTAGGTTTACTTCTTAATTTATTTAGTTACTTTAGGTTCAGGTTTAGAGTTTAGGGTTTATGGTTTAGGTTTTGGTTATTTTAGTTTAGGTTTTGGTTTATTTTATTTTGTTTATTTTAGTTTTATTGTAGGTTTAGTTTTTTTTAGTTTATGATTTGGGCTTTATTTTTTATTTATTTTTAGGTTTTACTTTTCATTTTATTTCTCATGGTTAGGTTTTTATTCTATTATTATTTTATTTTATTTAAGGTTTATTTTATGTTTTATATTTAGTTTTTATTTTATTAAGGCTTTTTAATCTTAGGTTTATTATATTTTCAGTTTAGTTTAGGTTTTTCTTAAATTTATTTTAGTTTATTTTTATTAAATTTTAATCTTTTATTTAGGTTTAGGTTTTTTTGTTCATTTTATTTTTAGGTTTTATTTAGTTTAGGTTTTATGTTTAGTTTGTGGTTTTAGGGTTTAGGGGTTGTTTTTTAGGGTCAGTTTAGTTTAGGTCTGGTGGTGTGTTTAGGGTTTAGGTTTAGGCCTGGGATCAGTGGTTGTTTAGTGGGAGTGAGGGTTAGTGGTTTTGGTGGGTTTGAAGTTTTTTAGGGTTGTAGGTTTATGGTTTAGGGTTTATGATTAGTATTAGGGTTTAGGGTTTAGGATTTAAGGTTTAGGTATTAGGGTTTAGGGATTTTTTTTTAGAAAAAATTAAGTTAACTGGTAGGGTTTAGGTTTATTTAGTTTTTTTACTTTATCTTTTATTTATTTTAGATTTATTTATTTTATTTTATACTTTTATGTTAGTTTATTTTTTAGGTTTAGGTTTTAAGTTTATGTTTATTTTTTAGTTTAGTTTTTCTTCTATTTTATTTTATTTTAGGTTTTATTTTAATTTTAGGTTTAGGTTTAGGTTTTATTTCAATTTTAGCATTATTTTGGTTTTATTTTAGGTTTATTTTTTAGGTTTCATTTTTAGTTCAGGTTTATTTTAGTTTATTTTATTTTATTTAGTTTAGGATTTAGGTTTAGTTTATTTTATGTTTAGGTTTAGGTTCTATTTATTTTAGTTTAGTTTATTTTAATTTAGGTTTAGATTTATTTTATATTGTTTATTTTAAGCTTAGGTTTTTTTTATCAGTTTAGTTTAGGTTTTATTTTTTATTTTTAGGTTTATTTTTAGATTTATATTTTTATTTAGTTTTTACTTTATTTTATTTTATTTTAGGTTTATTATATTTTTATTTTACAATTAATTTTTATTATATTTAGGTTTTTTGTTTTTAGGTTTATTTTAAATTTTATTTTTTATAAGTTTTTATTTATTTTATTTTAGTTTTTTTTTTTAGTTTTAGGTTTACGTTTACGTTTAGGTTTAGGTTTTAGTTTACATTTTATTTTATTTTATATTTTATTTTATTTAGGTTTAGGTTTTGTTATTTATCTTATTTTTTATGTTTTATTTTGTTTAGGTTTAGGTTTTTAGGTTTTTGGGTTTAGGGTTTAGTGTTTAGGGTTTAGGGTTTAGGGTTTGGGGTTTAGAGTTTAGGGTTTAAGATTGTAGATTTTAGGGATCAAGGTTTTGGGTTTAGGGTTTAGGATTTAGGGTTTTAAGGTTTAGGGTTTTAGGTTTTGGTTTTTGGGTTTTCTTTATTTGTTATTTTATTTTTCTATTATTTTTATTTTTTACAAAAATTAAGTAAATTAGTAGGTTTAGGTTTATTTAGTTTTTTATTTTAGTTTATTTTATTTTTTATTTTTATTTAGGTTTATTTTATTTATATTTAGTTTAGTTTAATTATTTTAGGTTTATTTATTTTAGTTTATTTTTTAGGTTTAGGTTTAGGTTTAGCTTAGTTCTTTTTTTATGTTATTTTTTAGGTTTTAGGTTTTCTATTTTATTTTTAGGTTTAGGTTAGGTTTTTATTTTCGGCTTATTTTTAGGTATTATTTTTTTAGTTTAGGTTTAGGTTTGTTTTTAGTTTATTTTATTTTATTTATTTTGATTTAGGTTTAGGTTTAGTTTAATTTTGGTTTAGTTTTAGGTTTTATTTATTTTAGTTTAGTTTATCTTAGTTTAGGTTTAGGTTTATTTTAGGTTTAGGTTTTTTTTAGTTTAGGATTTAGGTTTTATTTTTTTATTTATCTTTAGGTTTATTTTTAAGATTAGTTTTTTATTTAGTTATTTATTTATTTTATTTTAGGTTTATTATATTTTTATTTTAGGTTTAGTTTTTATTTTATTTAAATTTTTTTTAGTTTAGTTTAGGATTTTATTTATTTTATTTTAGTTTAGTTTTTAGTTTTTATTTTATTTTCCATTTAGGTTTGGTTTAGGTTTAGGTTTTAGTTTATGTTTTTATTTTATTTTATTTTTGTTTAGGTTTTCATATTCAGTTTATTTTTAGGTTTTATTTAGTTTAGGTTTAGGTTTTTAGCTTTTTAGGGTTTAGGTTTTAGGTTTTTATTTTAGGTTTATTTTGAGGTTTTACTTTTTAGTTTAGGCTTAGGTTTATTTTTAGTTTATTTTATTTTATTTAATTTAAGATTTAGGTTTAGGTTTTATTTATTTTAGTTTAGTTTATTTTAATTTAGGTTTAGATTTATTTTATGTTTATTATAGGATGAGTTATTATTTTTAGTTTAGGGTTTGGGTTTAATTATTTTTATTAATTTTAGGTTTTAATTTTAGGTTTATTTTTTTGATTTAAGTTTTTATTTAGCTTTTATTTTATTTTATATTAGGTTTACTTTATTTTTATTTTTTGTTCAATTTTTTTTTGTTTGGGTTTTTTATTCTTAGGTTTATTTTATTTTTTAGTTTAGTTTAGGTTTTTATTTATTATATTTTAGTTTATTTTATTTATTTTATTTTATTTTATTAGTTTTATTTTATTTTAGGATTACCCAAGATTTAGTTTTGGTTTTTATTTTATTTTATTTTTTTATTATATTTAGATTTAGTTCTTTAGGTTTAGTTAAGGCTTTTAAGTTTTTAGTTTTAGTTTCAGTAGTTTAGGGTTTTAGGTCATTAGGGCCCAGGGCTCAGTTTAGGCTCATGTTTAGCCTCATGGTTTAGGGTCAGTAGGCCCAGGTCAAGTGGGGGAGCTTGGGTTTAAGATGGCCTTTTTAGGAGGCTCAGTGGTAGGGTAGGTCAGGTCAGGGTCAGGGTAGGATCAGCCCAGGTTTAAGTTTAGGGTCTAGGTGGCCTATGGCCCAGAGAGGTTTAGGGTTTAGGGTTTAGGATTTAGGGTTTAGGGTTTAGGATTTAGGGTTTTTTCATTAAAATTAGGTAAACTGGTAATTTTAGGTTTATTTAGTTTATTTATTTATTTATATTTTTTTTATTTAGGTATACTTTTTTATTTAGTTTAGTTTATTTATTTTTGGTTAATTTATTTTTATTTTAGTTTTTTATTTTAGTTTATTGGTTAGTTTTAGGTTTAGTTTTAGTTTAGTTTTATTTATATTTTATTTTTTAGGTTTAGGTTTTATTTTTTTTAGGTATATGTTTATGTTTTTATTTTAGTTTTTTAGGTTTAGGGTTTAGATTTATATTTTAGGTTTTTTAGGTTTATTTTTAGTTTATTTTATTTTAGTTGTTTAGGTTTAGGTTTAGGTTTTATTTATTTTAGTTTTGTTTATTTTAGTTTATGTTCATGTTTAAATTATTTTGTTTATTTTATGTTTAGGTTTTTTTAGTTTAGGGTTTAGGTTTTATTTTTTATTTAGTTTTAGGTTTATTTTTTGGGTTTAGGTTTTATTTAGTTTTTATTTTATTTAGGGTTTTGTGCCACCAACCTTTAAGATCTTTGATGGCACTGGGAGCTCACGATCATTACACACTTTAGAGCCGGATGTTACAACACTGGTGGCAACATCGCACTCCTCTTCTGTCTTGTCGTTAACAGTCTGTCATGTGTTGCATTTGATTGGTATGCCGAACTTCCCAATGGTTCGGTGAATACTTTTGCTGAGTTGGAAGACCTCTTCATCAAAAGGTTTGTTGGAGCTCAGCAGAGAGTGACTATAGGCGACCTCATTGTAGAGAAACAGAAACTCAACGAGTCCCTTATTGATTACATTCTCAAGTGGCACAACTTGGATATGAAATGCGAACCACAACTGTCCGAACAACATGCCCTAGAGATTCTACTGAAGAATATCCAAGACCCGGCCGCTTTCATGCTTAAGGAATTTACCATCAAATTATTTAAGAAATTAATCAACAAGGCAGGTAGCCTATAAGAGGAAGCCAAATAGTTGCCCTTTCCTAACAAATCATCTAGGCCCAAGCCACAGAAGTTGACCAACATCTAGACTTATAACTACCTGGAGTGCTAGTTAGCTAACTCCTCCGATTTTAAAACCATGTAGTCTGGTTCTATGAATTGCAAGATAGCTAAGGTAGTTATTTAATTAGATAGAGACTAAAGTCCTAAACACGCTCCCTAAGATACTAGAGCATGAGTGGTATGAGCATATGACTTAATATATAAATGCAAAATCTTTTCAAATTTTATTTCAGTTTAGACACATCATTTTGAGAGGCTTTGGGATTTCTTATGGCTAAATGCATGATGAAATAGGTTATTGGTCAAATCAGCTAGAAGAAGGTGTTCTCCACCGATGCCCTCACAGGTCAAGCATTCTTATCATGCAAAAATGGAGAACCTTCATGTTCAAGGGAGAAAGAATATGAATGCATGATGTGAAACATACAACCATACAACTAAAGGGTTGCTAAATCTTTTAATTATCTTATTTATCTCTTAGGCTTTATGATGAGGTTATGAGTTGTTTAAAATTTAGTTATGAGTAATTAGTTGGGTAGAAAAGTTATTTTTATCCTAAGAGTCTAATCATATCCAAGCCACCCATTAAAGCATCAATCATTTTAGAAACTATGAAAAGCATGCCATCCTAATGCACAATGTAAACATAACATCTAACAATTATATAAACTATTGTAAAAGAATAAAAGGATAGTGCGGTCGGGTACTACTGTACAACCCAAAGATAGAAAAGATGGGTAGCCGAGCTCTACCTTTATACAACCTAGAATAGAAAAGAATAATTATAATTGTATTAAATGCTATGGGGGTCTTCTTTTTTATATCGCCATTTCTGATTTTGTTCCTTCTTTGATTTGGATGGTGCTTGCTTCAAAGGCATCACAGGGCACCCCAGGAAAAAGCCTTCTGGCCACTACTGATCCTGATCCCCCATAGCACTAATCCTAATTCCTATTACAAAAATTACATTTATGAGGGAAACATAAATTTAACTACACTTGCAGAATAGAAGTTAGCTAAATATACAAATAATCCCAAGCAGTTTTATTTCTAATTTGGACTTAGCACCCTACACATGGGTAATTAAGCCCACCTATCCTAACTTGGATTATGCTTACGGATTTAAGCAACCTACAAAAAGAGCATTCACATTTATTTTAAGCATCCATTAAGCATAATCCCATGCAAAAAAACATGATTAGGTTAATATTGGCCTATCATTCAGCTTACAAAGCATACACCCTAACATTTAATCTATAAAACAAAACATACATCACATCATACACCATCCTAACTTAGAACTAGAAGTGGTGACTTAATTCTAATGTGTGTATTAGGGATTGTGTGGTAAGTGTTGTAATTTCTAAGTGTAGAAGGATTCAATTTAACATGAAAGGTTGATTTCACTTGAAGTACTTTAATTGATTTGAGAATTTTAATTTTTGTTTAATTTTATTACACTTATCAACTAAGTGTTATAAAGAGAGGAAAAGAGGATTGCCCTCTTTCATCCATACCATAAGTCACTTTCTAAAGTATATTAATTTGACTTAGTTCTCTTTCGTGCAAGGATTATTAAATGATTTAATTAATCCTAAGTTTAGGTTCACTTTAAATAATCCTATTCAAAATGAAAGGCATTTTAAGATTAATTTAATTGAATTACTACCACATGGCATATATTAAATCAGTTTGTTCCACCGCATGTAACATTCATATGATTAAATCCTAAATGTATTTATACATGCAACATATTTTAGCACACATAAATGATGAATGTATGTGTATGTTTAAAATTTATATTTTATTTAATTGAATTATTTAAACATATTAATTTAAATTTTTATCCAAATTCTTATATAAAAAAGAAATAAGAATGAAATTAAATAGGCATGTGCCATTGTTAAACCAAGGAAGTGAGGTAATCAATTGACCTCTTTGGAGTTAGCTAAAACCTCATAATCTCAGAATGTCCAGACTATATACCCATTTGCATTCAAAGATATGTAAATGCATATACATGAATATAGGAAGTAAGCTCCAAATCATATGGTTAATTAATTCAACGACTTAGTTAATTATGAATGCATGCAATTTTAATGTAAAATACAATTTTCATTCACTAATCACATATGCATATACATGTATAAAGATATAGGCAAGTACGTGCCATTACTAAACTAGGGAAGTGAGATAATCAAATGAACTACTTGGGGCAAACTAAAGGCTCGTATTCCCGGGATGTCTATACTATATACTTGCTTTTCTCTGACAATAAATGTGGGAAAGAAAACCATGCAAAGATTGTATATTTTTTGATTGAATCATTTATATATATATGAAGTAAAGCTCTATCCAAATTCTAATGTTGAAATACATAAGAATGAAATAAAATGGGTATGTGCCATTGTTAAACCATGAAAGTGAGGTAATCAAATGGCCTCCTTGGGGCTAAAGCCTCGTTCTTGGGATGCACTATATACCCACTACAATTCTATCTTATATAAATCAACACTTGAATAGAGGAAAGATAACTCACCATTCATACACTTAAGCTATAAGCACATGCATTTCTTATGTATTTATAACTAGCATCATAACACATATTATTATTCATTTATAAGCTTTTGAAAAATACATTTTGATTTAATAGTGATAATAGCCATGCATATATTAAATTAAATCAACACATGCAAACCAAAGCTTCTTTATTAATTATGGTTTGAATTTTATTTGATTTAAAGAGGAGAAGAGAAATCATCACTTGTTGTTTTAAACCCATTCCCACATTAGTGATTTGATTTAATTTAAGGAAATGTAATTAAGTTAATTTTATGTGTTAATTAAGTTGAACCATTAATTAGATGAATTAATTACCCTTACTTATGTCACCTTAAAGTAATTAACTAATTAATTATGATCTAACATGATGCATAGAAAATAAACTTGCAATGACCCAAAGAAATAAAAGGGGCCTAATGCAATTGGCTCATGATTAATAGTTAATTAGATTAAGAGACTTAATTAATTACTCTTATGGTTTTCTCAAACATATGGACTTACCATAATTTCATTAAACTCCTTTAGGTTTTTAAACACCTAAAGATTTGCCCCCATCATTTAGATTATAATTAAGGTCTAATGTGGTTATGATTTCAATTTGATTAAGTGATTTAATTAATTAGTTAAATCTTAATTAATTCATTTTAAAAAAGGGTGAAATATACTAAGGGAAAAGGGTCCCAACCCTGTTCCTTAGTTCACTTAGAATAATGATTAAAAAACTTAATTAAGTAATATATTACTATTCATGGGATTAATTAATCATTAATTAACTTAAAAGAGTAATTAAGGTTTAATTAGTCAATTTTTCTAATTAACTGAGCAATAAATCCCAAAAAAATTATGCGAGGTAGAGGTCATCTGATTAAATTAACCCACAAAATTTTGGATTAATTACTCAAGTAATTAAGGAGTAATTAAGCTAGTTAATTTTGTAATTAAACCTTAATTATTATTCAAAATTTTTTAAGATCATTTTTAATTTATTCTCCTCTGAAATACTTATAAAATGAGTATATATTTGCATTTTTTATTTCTCTATGCTTTTTTATGATTTTTAGAAGTTTCAACCATTAAAAATTATTAATTAAGCTTAATTAAAGCCTAATCTTGTTGGCAGAATGGAAATGACCACTTACATGGGTGATTTGTCTCATGTGATGCCCTTGACCCAAAATTATAATGATCATTTGGCATTAGATTTGATTTGGGTAGATTTAAAATGAGCAAAAATGTGGGTTTGCCAAAATTTCAAGTCAATCAGAGTTGATTTGGTTAGGTTTGGCTCAGTTTGGCTCATTTAGGTCAAATTGGGTTAGGTTCGGTCAAGTTGACCAATTAGTCAAATTCAATCAAACCAAGGGCTGGGTCAAGTTCATATGATCATTTGAAATGTTTTGGTTCAATTGGTTTGGTTTAGTTTGGCTTAGAATTGATTTTGGCTCATTTGAATTCATTTGGGTCAAATGGGTTAAGTTGACCAATTTGACCAAATTAGTCAAATTGGCTTGGGTTGGGTGTTGGTTTGGGTTAGTTGACCAACTGAAGATGATTGTAGGCTTTGGTTTCAATTAATTTGGATTTGGTTTTGATTTAGGCCAATTTGAAACTTTAGGTCAATTTGGGCTAAGTAGGTCAATTGGGTTCAATTGGGTCCAACATGGCTTTGGTCAAGCTCAACAATCAATTTGGAATGAACTTGAGCCATTGGTGGTAATCAATTTGGTTTATATTTTGATGGGAGGTTTTGATGGAGTTGGTTCATTCTAATTTGGGTAGGATTAGAACTTAGCTCAAATAGGTCAAATTGGCCACTTTGGGTTAGGTAGACAAATTGGGTTTAGTTGGCTTGATTTTGGGTTGAGTTTGATTTGTTTGAGTTTATATATTGATTTGGGATTGATATATAAATTCAATTGTAATTGGCTTGGGTTCAAATGGGTTTTGGTTCATTTGAACATTTCAAGTCAAAAGGATTAAGAGTTTGACTTGGGTTGATTGGTTTGGCTTGATGATTATAAATTTCATTTATATTTGAAAATATGATTGAAGGTATGATTGATTCAAGAGAAAATCAATTGAATTTAGGTTTTTGAATGAAGGAATTTGGGTAAGTCCATGGTGTTGGGTCATGTGGCTTAGGTTTGGATTTTGATTTGGTTTGATTTAGTTTTGATGATTTAAATCTATATTTCATTTAAATTTGTGAATATGATTGAAAACATGATTGATTTGTGAGAAAATCAATTGAGTTTGAATTTATTTGGATTAAGATTTGGCTAAGTCCATTGGATAGGTCATATGGCTTAGGAAGGGTTTTGATTTAATTTGATTTAATTTGATTTAGTTTTTATCATTTTTAATGTAGATTTGATTTATATTTAAGAAGATGATTGAAGCTATAAATTGAATATGAAAAAATTAATTGATTTTGTATTGATGTGGATTAAGATTTGGCTAAGTCCATGGGATAGTTCATATGGCTTAGGAAGGGTTTCATGTTTGGATTTGGTCATGGGCTTCAATCATTTGGTTTTGGAATTTGGGCTTGGATTTGGATTTAAATTTTATGTTTGAATTGAACTTCAGGTTTGGTTTGAGAAGGTGAACATGGATTGGATTTGGGTTATAGGGTAGGTGGATTATCCTAATCCCCAAGGCATAACCTAATCCTATGGTTAACCCTTCTATGTCATTTGGTTTAGGTTAAGTGTTTACCTAATTGTTAGAAGTGTCTTATGACTAGAGAAGTCTTAGTGTCTAGAAGACTACTAGGTCTAAGATGGGAAGATTGAATTTGTACTCCAAAAGTGAGGCCAACATGCCTTAGGCACCATAGTGTTGCTCTTGGAGATAGATGATTTGAAAGATTGAAGACAAGTTTCATATTATAGACTCAGATACATCTTTCAATACTTTGCTTGGGAGATCATGGATACATGAGAATAATATAGTTCCATCCTCTCTACATCAGTGAGAGGTGGGATCATCTCCTGTGTCAAAGAAGATCTCAAGCCATTTACTATTCATGAGGTTGGCATATATGAGTATGCAACTTACTACCTCCCTCAAAATCAACAAGTCTATTCTCGCAAACTTGGCCAAAGTTTAAAAATAAAAGAAAAATAAAAAAGAAAAATAAAAGGAAACAAAGAAAGAAAAAGAAAAAAAAGAGAAAAATGAAAAAGAAAATAAAAGGAAGCAAAAATAGACTTGGAGGAGGAAGTGGAGCCTGATATTAAATTCCACCCATAGTTCGTTACTCCATTCGAACATATGGGTAGGATGATCTGACCTCCACCAGGCAGAGAAATAGGCCATTTCAGAGGCAGTTCAAGGGGTGGAAAACCTCTTTATTGCCACCTAATAGAAGATATGTCCCAGCTAGCAGGAGTACACCTGCTATATATTTTTATTTTATGTTTAGTTTTTATTTTATTTAGGTTTTTTATTTTTAGGTTTATATTATTTTTTAGTTTAGTTTAGGTTTTTATTTATTTTATTTTAGTTTAGTTTTTATTTTTATTTTATTTATTTTTTAGGTTTAGGTTTAGGTTTAGGTTTTAGTTTAGGTTTTTATTTTACTTTTTATTTTATTTAGGTTTAGATTTTATATTAAAATTATTTTTAGGTTTTACTTAGTTTAGGTTTAGGTTTCTAGGTTTTTAGGGTTTAGGGTTTACGGATTAGAGATTAGGGTTTAGTATTTAGGGTTTAAAGTTTATGGTTTACGGTTATATGTTTTAGGGTTTAATTTTAGGGTTAAGGGTTTTGGGTTTTGGGTTTTAGGCTTTAGGGTTTAGGGTTTAGGGTTTGGGTTTATTTTTAGTTTTTTTAATTTTTTTAATTTTCTCATTTTTTAATTTTTTTAAATTAAGTAAACATGTAGGTTTAGGTTTATTTAGTTTAATTTTATTTTGATTTAGATTACTTTTTATTTTTATTTAGTTTAGTTTATTTATTATAATTTAGGTTGTTTAATCTATTTTATCTTTTAGGTTTAGGTTTAGGTTTAGGTTTACTTTTTATTTTAATTTTATTTTAATTTTAATTTTTAAGTTTAGCTTTTATTTTTTAGTTTTAGGTTTAGGTTTAGGTTTTTATTTTATTATCTTACGTTTAGGTTTTAGATTTTTTTTGAGGTTTTTTTTAGGTTTTATTTTTTAGTTTAAGTTTATTTTTAGATAATATTATTATTTTTAGTTTAGTTTTAAATTTTAGCTTTAGGTTTTATTTATTTTAGTTTAGGTTTAAGTTTATTTTATTTTTACTTTAGGTTTTCATTTTTTTCTTAGTTTAAGGTTTAGGTTTTATTTTTTATTTATTTTTTGGCTTTATTTTCAGGTTTATTGCTTAGGTCTAGGTTTCATTAAGTTTTTTAAATTTTATTTTAGGTTAATTTTAGTTTTATTTTAGGTTTAGTTTTTATTTTGCTTAGGTTTTTCATTTTTTAGTTTAGTTTAGATTTTTATTTATTTTATTTTAGTTAAGTTTTTAATTTTTATTTTATTTTCTTTTTAGGTTTAGGTTTATGTTTATGTTTTACTTTATGTTTTTATTTTATTTTATTTTCTTATTTTATTTTGGTTTAATTTTTTTTTAATTTTTTGTGGTTTTAATTAGTTTAAGTTTTGGTTTTTAGATTTTTAGGGTTTAGGGTTAGTTTAGGGTTTAGGGTTTAAGCTTTAGGGTTTGGGTTTAAGGTTTAAGGTTTAGGGGTTTTTTTTGTTTAGGGAATGGGGTTTAGGTTTTAGGTTTTATGGGTTAGGGTTTAGGGTTTAGGGTTTAGGGTTTTAGGGTTTATTATTTAGGGTTTAGGGCTAAGGGTTTAGTTCAAGTTTTTAAGGTTTATGGTTTTTGGTTTTGATTTTAGGTTCTAGGTTTAGGGTTCAGGTTTTAGTTTATGGTTTTGGGTTTTTGATTTTTTTTAATAGAGAACAAATTCAGATTTACAACATTTTTTCTTTTGTTTAATTAATTTATTTAGATTATTTTTTATTTATTTTAGTTTATTTTATTTTTTTATTTTATTTATGTTTACTTTTTATTTTTATTTAATATAGTTTATTGAAGGTCAAGTCATATTCAAATATTGATTTTGATTTGGTATGAATCATTGGTTTCACGGATTTGGCTTAGGTTGTAATTTGGCTAGTTTAGGTTCATATGGGTTAAGTGGTTGACTTGGTCAAATGTCCAAGTTGACTTGGTTTGACCTAATTTGTGACAATTGATCAACCTAGGGTGATCAATAATCATGATGGGAGGTTTTGATGGGCTTAGCTCAACCCAATTTGTGTAGGATTAGAACTTGGCTCAAATATGTCAAATTGGCCACTTTGTGTCAAGTGGACCAATTAGGTTTAGTTGGCTTGATTTTGGGTTGAGTTTCATTTAGTTGAGTTTATATATGTATTTGGGATTGATATATAAATTCAATTGCAATTGGGTTGTGTTCAAATGGGTTTTGGTTAATTTGAACATTTCAAGTCAAAAGGGTTAAGTTGGGTTTGACTTGGGTTGATTTTGGTTTGGCTTGATGATTGTAGATTTCATTTATATTTGTGAATATGATTGAAGGTATGATTGATTCATGATAAAATCAATTTAATTTTGGATTTAGAATGAAGAAATTTGGCTAAGTCTATGGAGTTGGGTCATGTGTCTTAGGTTTGGATTTTGATTTGGTTTGATTTAGTTTTAATGTTTTAAATGTATATTTCATTTAAATTTGTGAAGATGATTGAAAATATGATTGATTTATGAGAAAATCAATTGAGTTTAACATGATTTGGATTAAGATCTTGCTAAGTCCACGGGATAGGTCATATGGCTTAGGAAGGGTTTTTATTTAGTTTGATTTAGATTTGATAATTTAAATGTAGATTTGATTTATATTTAGGAAGATGATTGAAGATATAAATTTATTATGAGAAAATTAATTGATTTTGGATTGATTTGTATTAAGATTTTGCTAAGTCCATAGGATAGGCTTAGGAAGGGTTTCAAGTTTGGATTTGATCATGGGCTTCAATCATTTAGTTTTGGAATTTGGGTTTGGATTTAGATTTGGATTTGATGCTTTAATTGAACTCGAGATTTGGTTTGAGAAGGTGAACATGTATTGGATTTGGGCTGTAAGGTAGGTGGATTATCCTAATCCCTAAGGCATTACCTATTCCTATGGTTAACCCTTCTAAGTCTTTAGGCTTAGGTTAAGTGTTTACCTAATTGTTAGAAATGTCTTATGATTGGGGAAGTCTTAGTGTATAGAAAACTCTTATGTCTAAGATGGGAAGTTGAATCTGCACTCCAAAAGTGATGTCAACAGGCCTTTGGCTCCATAGTGTTGCCCTTGGAGATAGATGATTGGAAGACTGAAGCCAAGTTTCATATTATAGACTGAGATACATCTTTCAATGCTTTGCATGGGAGACTATAGATGCATGAAAACAACATAGTTTCATCCTCTCTACATCAGTGTATGAAGTTTGTGAGAGGTGGGATCATATACTATGTCTACTGAGATCTCAAGCCATTTATAGTTTACGAGGTCAACTTATATGAGGATGCAGCTTACTACCTCCCTCAATATCAATAAGTCTAATCTCATGAACTTGGCCAAAGTTTTAAAAAAAGAAAAAAAAGGAAAGAGAAATAGAAAAAGAAAAGGAAATAGAAAATAAAAAATGAAATAAAAGGGAGCTGAATTAGACTTGGAGGAAGTGGAGCCTGACATTACATTCCACCCACGGTTTGATAATCCATTCGAACATATGGGTAGGATGACCTGACCTCCACCAAGCAGACGAAGAGGCCAGTTCAGAGGAAATCCCAGGGTAAAAAACCTCTTTATTGGCCACCCAATAGAAAATATATCCCAGCTACTAGGAGTACACCTGATATCCATATAGACTTAGAGTCTAGTTCATAGGATGAGTCTTGTATGGTTAACACACCAGCTCTTCTCAACAATAGATTCCCTTGGAGGTGACACTTGAGCCAGATAGCAATGAAGATCGGGCTCCAAAGAAAAGCATAAGTGTATCCAAGCCTATATGTGAAATAGTTAGGCATCTGTTGGGAACTTAAGCTCTAACCCCACTTTTCTTTCAAAAACCTGAGGGTTTGGTAGTTAAGGAAGCCCCTAAGTCATCCACATGTGTGAGGACGTAGAGGTTCTTTTTGGGAGCATCATCCTCAAGTAAAGAAGTTGATGTAGAACTTTAGGATGATTCATATAGATATTTGATTGGTACTTGGCTTGTGTTTAAAATTTAGTAAAGAAAAGAATAATCCCACATACTTGGTCAAAGCATAGGTTAGACTACTTTGAAAGAATATGGAAGAACAAATGCAAGATCTCCCAATTAAGACCAGGACTAGGATTTGGTATAATGGGCCTAGTCGATGATGATGATTACTACTTAGTCATCACCAATCATTTGGAATCAAATAGTTTTTTTTTCAAATCACATTAACTCATATGAGTAGCTGTGCTTTGAAACATTAGATGATCCAGATGATTTAAAAGTTAGAGAAGCACTACTAGAGTTTGAAGAAGAAATCAAGTTAACCATCGATGAGCTCAAGGAAATAAACTTAGGAACTGAAGAAGATCCACGCCCAACATACATCAGTTTTTTATTGAATGAAATTGAAACCAATTACTTAGTTAGGCTATTGACTGAGGTTAAGTACTACTTTGCATGGAGCTATGAAGTGATGCCTAGATTAGCTCCTGATATAGCGATCCATAAACTAGCAATAGAGCTTACCACTAACCCTATGAAGCAAGCTCCTAGATGCATGCAATTAGACATAGAACAATAGGTCATTTATGAAGTCAAGAAACTGATCGATGCTAGCTTTATCCAGGAAGAAAAATACCCTACCTGGTTAGCAAGCATTGTCTAAGTTAAGAAAAAGAATGACCAAATTCACATATGCGTCAATTTTAGGGATTTAAATAAGGCATGTCCAAAAGATGAATTTCCACTATCATTCCCCTAGCTGATGGTGGGCATTGCCTCATCTCATGCAATATTCTTTTTCATGGATGGCTCATCTAGATATAACCAGATAAAGTTGGCCCCTAAAGATGAAAGAAACACTGCACTTAGAACCCCGATCAAAATCTATTGCTATAAGGTCATGCCTTTCTGCCTTAAAATGCCAGTGCTAAATACCAGTGGGCTATGACATGAATCTTCGATGAACTCATTCATCATCAAGTCGAGTGTTATGTTGATGGTCTCGTGGTGAAAAGTAGAGAAAAGGAAGACCATCTCTTTGACTTGAGAGTATTTTTTGAACAGTTAAGATAATTTAACCTCAAAATGAACCCCCTGAAGTGTTTATTCATAGTAGCTTTAAGGACATTCTTTGGGTCTGTTGTCCGACACTAGGGAATTGAAATTGATGCGGAGATGATCAATGCGATATTATAAATGCCACCCCCTAAAAGTTTAACTCAACTCAGATCATTCTAAAGGAGCTTGGCATATCTAAGATGCTTTATATCCAACCTATTGAGAACATGTTATCCATTCTTTGAACTTATCAAAAAGGATGCCAAGTTCAAGTGGGATGGCAAGTGTGAGCACGACTTCGAAGATATCAAGCAATTCTTGATGACACTGTCAGTTCTAACAGCCCCTATCCCGGACAAGCCGCTCATACTTTACACTACTATGTTAGATGACTCCCTTGGTGCATTGTTGGCCCAAGCTAATAATGAAGGGAAGGAAAATGCACTCTACTATCTTAATCATCATCTAATCTCTGTTAAGGTAATTATCCACCCATTGAGAAGCATTGCCTAGCTTTAATCTTTGCATCCCAAAAACTACAACACTACATGTTTACTCATAAAGTGAACTTAACCTCTAGGATCAATCCATACAATATCTCATGACACGGCTAACGCTATCCGAAAGGTTGGCACGATGTTCCATGATCCTCTCACAATTTGACATTACCTTCATACCCCTCCGTGCGATGACAAGAAAAGCTCTAGTGGATTTCTTCATAGAACACCCACTTCTTACTGACTCTCGACTTAGTGATGATCTCCCTGATGAACTAATAATTAACTTAAGGGATACTAGCATTCACCACTGGTAGATGCACTTTGATGGTGCGGCTTCCTCTCAAAGAGGAGAAGAACCACAATCAACTAGTCCAGGAAAGACAGGGGTAGGAATAGTTCTCTTAACTCTAGACCACGATGTGATGAGATTCTCATATTATATGTTTAATCCTTACACCAATAATGAAGCTGAATATGAGGCTTTGATTGCTAGTACGTAGTTAGCCATTACTCTAAGCATCCAAAACATCAACATCTTTGGGGATTCTCAGCCAGTTATCAACCAAATCGATAGGTCCTATTTGTTTATAAAGCCCAAGCTCCATCACTACCATAAGTATACCATAGGGTTGTTGTCCTAAATCCAAGAGGTTACCATTTATAAGATTCCTCGAGGAGATAATGCCATAGTGTATGCTTTAGCTAAGCTTACCAAGGAGTTAACATGCTCGGAGGATGACTCCATATTAATAAAGGTCCAAAATAGATAAGTCATATCCTTGATTGGTATTGAACTCATCAAAAAGCACTCTCTTGAAGGAGAGGTTACCATTTCCAAGAAGGATGAGGAGTTAGATTAGAGGCAACCATTCATGGAATACCTAAATAAAGGCAAACTACCTTAAGAGAAGTCTCAAGCCTATAAAATGAAGTAGAGAGTACTTTCTTACACTCTTGTGGATGTTGTCTTATCCAGCGATCCTTTGATCATATGTGGTTACATTGTTTAGATAAGTACAAAGCCCATAAGATCATGATTGAGGTACATTTAGGATTATGTGGAGCTAACCAATCTGGTCTGAAGATAAAAGCCAAGTTTAAGAGACTAGGATACCATTGGCCGTCGATGATCAAATATTACGTGGATATGACTAGGTGATTCCACTAATGTCAAACACATGGTATGGTCCTACAGCAACCACCCAATATTCTACATCCTACATTGTCCTCATGGACATTTGAGTATTGGGTTTCTGACATAGTGGGTCCAACTGATTCTCCTTCTTCCAAGGGTCATCAATTCACTTTAACTGCTACTGACTACTTTTCAAAATGGTTGAAGGTGATTCCATTTAGAAGGTCACAACTCAGTATGTGCTCCAATTTTTTAGGAACCATATCGTATATAGGTTTGTAGTGCCTCGATGACTTATACCTGATAATGGTACTGCATTCAAGAGCACTGAGATCAACAACATTGCCCAGAGACACAGTAAAGACTGGATATATTCAACCATCAACTACCCGAGGGAAAATGGCTTAGTAGAAGCCTTCAATAAAACTCTCATCCAAATACTAAAGTATACACTCAAAAATAATAAGCAATAGTGGCATGAGAAGTTAGTTGAAGCCTTACGGGCCTACCACACTATATATAGAACTCCAACTCATCTCCTTTCTCCTTAGTGTATGGGTCCAAAGTTGTTATACCATTAGAAGTCCAACTCATATCACTAAGGATAGTTGTGGGTAGCAAGATCACAATAGTGTAGAATGCTAAGTTGCGGTTAGAAGAGTTTGAAGGTTTGGAGGAGAGATGCCTACGAGCATGGAAAAAACTCAAGTTATATAAAGCTAAAATGATTCAAGCTCACAACATGTTGGTCCGTCCTGGAGCTATTCAAGTAGGATAGCTTATTTTAGTTCTAAGGAGACAAATTATTATATGTCGTAAGATCGGAGTCAAGTTTGAACCCACTTGGGAAAGCCCTTTTTCCATAAAGAAGGCCTACCAAAGAGGATCTTATCAGCTTATTTATCATAAGAGAGAGCTTCCAATGCTTCCAATCAATTGGATCTACTTAAAGAAATATTATAAATTATGTTTGAAAATAATTATCATCAATGAAAATTCCATTTCAAATTCAATCTCTTCCACGTTGGAAGTATTCTTATTTGTGAATCTGCCATGATGTGTTTAGGGTAAGAGTAAGGAACTCGAGTAGTATCCTATCCTTCATCGACACAAAACAAATACAAGCTACACACAAACATATAAAATAAACATGTATATTTTGTCTCAAGCTACTCTGAGTGAAGATAACGCCCCTAGCGGCACTCACTCACTGGTTGCTCTAGGTCGGGCTGACATGCTACCCTACTAGTATGTCACCCTGGTCTTCTTACTTGAAAGGATGTAAGTATGCTATGCTTTCCTTACTTACGTGGCCACTACAAACCAATGAGCACCTTATTAGTTAGGTAGGCTTTACTGTGTGGTCGATAAGCTACCTCATGTTGGCTTCATTTAAAAGGATGTGAGTCTGCTATGCATTATTCTTGGATTAGCCTTCATACAATGACTGGGTTGAGTATATTTAAGGTTTAGGTTAAGTGCCCTAGCGGCTCCTTCCCTCATGATTACTTCAAGTTTGAGTCTAGTCCTTCCTCGGGGCTCCCCGCTTAGTAGTCTCTCTAGGGTATATAACATTTGTCCCACTGCTAACAGACTATTTTGATGATCAGTTCTGCTTGGAAAGTTGTAAGCCTACACACTTTCTTTCCAGATTGATCATTGCACAGTAACGGGCACCTTAGGTTAGTTGCTTCTCACTATGCTGATGGATACACCACTCATTCTCATGGATACACCTTAGGTTGGTTGGTTCTCGCACCTTAGGATATACCACTCATGACATATGTAAGTCTACTACACTTTTCCCTTAAGTTGGCCATCGTACTCTTATAGGGTTTCTTTTACAGAGCTCAGGATAATGCCCCTAGATGCACTTCCCATGTGGGCACTATATTTGGATCACGTTCTTTGTGATCCCATTTAGACACTACCTGGGTTACTATCAGATTGGACAATTCCCCTTTTCAGTAACCACCCTTACGGTTGGAGAATCTGTCTTCCCTTGGTCCAGTAAATCTGAGAAAGGTCAAGGCTAACATAGCCCTTCTTTGTGTGGTCCATTGTAAACCAATAGGGTCCACCCAAACATATAAACAAAATATATATTCACTTGTGGATTAGGAGGACACCCCTAGCGATACCTTTTCCCAAGAAGGTATCTTATCTTTAGGGCAGTGTTAGCAAAACTCCATATAAGAGTCACTTGATAACTCTTGAGTTGATATAAGTCTCCAAAGATAATCACTCATTAGTTGCCCCTAAGTCGGGTTCAATTTGTTGTGCTGGCAATAGGTCACCCTAGCAATTTTTCCCTGCTTTAGAAGATGTAAGTCTATTATGCCTTCTTTCTAACACAACCATTGCACACCAAAAGATAACCTTTTAGGTTGGCTAGCTCTATCCCATGGCTAATAGACTATCCCATTGGATTTATAAATCTACGATAGGACAAGTCCTATATAGCTCCTTCTCAGTGGGTCCATCATACACTAGCATGGTCCATAAATTAAATCTATCAAATCTTATTGAGCTCCATCCCTAGCGGATATGCCCTCAATTTGAAATCAAACTAAACCAAAAAAACCATATTAAATCAATGATATTAAGATAAAATTAATCTTGATTACTTTTGAGTTGACATAAGTCCTCAACGACATTCACTCAGTAGTCACCCTAGGCTGGGTTCGATTTGTTGTGCATCCAACAGGTCACCCTAGTGGTTATTCCTCGCTTTGGAAGATGTAAGTCTGCTACACCTTCTTCCTAGCATAGCCGTTGCATACCAAATGGCAACCCCTTAGGTTGGCTAGCTCTACCCCGCAACCGATAGGCTATGCTTTTGGATTCGTAAACTAGAGGTAAGTCAAGGATGATATAGCCCCTTCTTAGTGGGTCCCTCGCACCCACAGGGTCCATAGATTAACTCAGATTAAATTAAACCCAATATAATTTTTTTCCTGTGGAATTAAATCACACCCTTCTCCCTAGTGGAGCCCCAAATCATATATAAATAAGTCAAGCAAATAAATCAAATCCAAAAATAACCTCTCTAATGGAGCCAAATTAACCAACTCCCCAGTAGAGTCTAAATCAAAGAAATCCAACAAAGCTCTTATCCCTAGTGGATACATCCCTAAAAAAATCTATGAAATCAAAGTCAAATCCCAATCCCTTATGGATAGCCCAAACCTGCTTCTCTAATGGAAGGTTCATAAACCCAATCCCTAGCGAACTCGAGCCCATATCTCTAGCAGATATGCCTACACATCGATTAAAATAAAACAAATTAAAGTAGATTCGATCTTAATCCTTAATGGATTATAGATTATTATCCCAAGTGGATCTTCTTTCGACAAATCTTATAATCAAATCAAATTTAAACCTTATCCCCAGTAGATTTTCTTCTTATATGTCCTCGACCTCACATGTCATGTCCAATGCATGTGTGATCCCCTAGTTGATCTCCTTCCATGTCCTTGCCTTGGAATTCTAATCAAATCTTATTTGTTCTCTTATGCACACCTTTAATACTTCAACCAAAAGCCTAATAATCTATTTGTTCAAATTATGTCATCTTAACAATATAATCAATATTTTATGATTTGTGATTGTACACGCTCAAATTAACTATACAATATCATGCTAAATATATTATAGTGTGAATTAACACACTATATTATATTATAATATATGATGTTATATTATAATTTGCTATAATATAAAATATTATCTAACATTGCAGCTCATTAGAATAACTTAAAAGGAACAAATAACAAAATTCTCTCAAAATATGTATAATGTTCATTTGGGATGTAAAATTTGTTATGTTTCTATTAGAAATGGTTCAAAATAGAATAATTTTGGTGTTGCTTCTTGGTGTGTGCCTTGAATTTGGCTAAATTCTTCCATCTCAACCTTCAAATTAACAATTTTGTGAGTATTGAACCAATATTTTATAACAAATGTAAAGAATACTAAAATGTACAATAACATTTAGTAACACACCACCACATTCATATATATGTGGAGTTATATTTTTATGTACATTATATTTTAATATGCTTTCATATAATATATTATCTTACATTACACCTTAAAGTGAATTAGTTTAAGTAAAAAATTTATAAAATTTAGTTTAAAAATGAACATTCATTTTGGATGGAAAATTCCATTATTTTGATTAAATGACACACCATAGCACACCCCCAATGTTTTTCCCTAAAGGTTACCTTAAATTTGGCCAAATCCCATCATCTTAGCCTACAAATTAGTATTTTTATGAACTATACCAATACAAACTCTACTGCATCATACTATAATAAACTAAAATATGGTAAACAACAAGTAGTAATACATAATAGTATGCTATAATGCATGATGCTACACTATGTTATGGCATCCAATATCATAATACACTATAACATAATATATTATATTCCATATCACGTCACAAGGGACTATTTAAGACAAAAAATCATAATATTAGTCTAAATAATAAAAAACTATATATTTTAGTCGTATCACTTATATATTTTAAATTAAAATGATATATTATGATGCCATGTTCTACCTATTATGAATTTTGCCCAATTCCACCATATTAAAGTATAAGTCAACATTTTTATAAATAATGTTAGTGTATGCTCGACTGTATGATTGTAAAATACTAAAAGAATTTAAAATGTGTAGAACAATATATTATGATATATGATGTTATACTATGCTACAACATGTAATAGTTATTTTGAACATAAAAACTTACTTTTTTGACTACAAGTTGCATAGCACACCTTTGGTACTATAACCTAATTCCCACATCAAATTTAACAAATTTCACCTTATGATTTACTTAATCAATATTTTTATGATTTATATTAATATAGACTATAAGGCACAATACCATAATATTCTAAAACATTTCAAAACATTATATAACATCCAAAAACACATCATTACGTTCTTAAATATATGATGATACATTATACTATAATATACAGTTATATAATATGATTTAGGGTTAAGGTTTAAGGTATTCAAATATCTAATAGTCAAGGGAAAGTCTCTTGAAGAAATTTTCTTTAGCTACCATAACTATGTTAGGATTAGGTCATTCTTTAGATATACTTTTAATGACATCTTTATTCAAGGTTTTGGGTTTAGGGTTTAGTGTTAGTTTAGGGTTTAGGGTTTAGGGCTAGTTTAGGGTTTAGAGTTTATGGTTTATGGTTTAGGGTTTGTGATTTAGGTTTAGGGTTTAGGATTGTAGGTTTTAGGGTTTAGGGTTTATGTTTTTAAGGTTTAGGGTTTAGGGTTTAGGGTTTTGAAGGTTTAGGGTTTAGGGTTTAGAGTTTTAGTTTTAGGTTTAGGGTTTTAGTTTTAGTTTAGGGTTTTAAGTTTTTTTTAAATAGAGAACAAATTCAGATTGAACATTTCTTCTTTTCGATTTCATCAACCAAGTAGCACCCCAAGTTTTCTATAACACAAGAGATGACATAGATAAAAAATGAGGACCCATAGAGCAAATCAAAAAACCTAGATAAGTATAACCGTCTCTACTATAAAGACTCAGTTCCATAAGCAGTAGATCAGATCAACAGTTCTTCAATTTCTCCAGTTCCCATCAGAACCAACCCCGCCTCTTGAGTAGCAGGATCCATCATCATATCCCTAATCTCTCCCTCTGCCGCCACCATGGCTGTAACCTTCATCGCTCCTTCTGCCTCCATAACCATCGACCACCACCTTCATATCCCCCAACACCTCCAGATCCTGCACCACCACTGTAATAATCACCACCTCCACCTTCGCCTCCATAACTATATCTTGATTATGTTTAGTTGACAGTGATGTTCCTACCGTCAAGGTTCTACCCATTCTTAGGGTTTAGGGTTAGTTTAGAGTTTAGGGTTTAGGGTTAGTTTTAGGTTTAGGGCTTAGGGTTTAGGGTTTAGGGTTTTAGGGTTTAGGGTTTAGGGTTCAGGATTTTGGGTTTAGGGTTTAAGGTTTAGGGTTTTGGGTTTTAGGTTTAGGGTTTCGGCTTTTGGGTTTTAGGGTTTAGGGTTTAGGGCTGTAGGTTTAAAGTTGTAAGTTTCGAGTTTAAGGTTAGTATTAGACTTTAAGCTTTAGTGTTTAGGTTTAGGATTTTTTTATATAAATTTAAGTAAACTGGTAGGTATAGATTTATTTAGTTTATTTTTTTATTTGAATTTCTTTTAATTTTAATTTTTATTTAGTTTAACTTTTTTAAGTTTATTTATTTTGGTTTAGGTTTTTTATTTTAGATTATTTTTTAGGTTTAGGTTTATTTTTTAGTTGAGTTTCATTTTTGTTTTATTAGGTTTAGGTTTTATTTTCTATTTTTAAGTTTAGATTTTGGTTTTTATTTTATTTTTTAGGTTTAGGTTTTCAGTTTTTATTTTAGGTGTATTTTTAGGTTATATTTTTTAGTTTAGGTTTTGGTTTATTTTTAGTTTATTTTAATTTATTTAGCTTAGGTTTAAATTTAGTTTATTTTAGGTTTAGGTTTAGGTTTTATTTATTTTAGTTTAGTTTTTGGTTTGTTTTGTTTTGTTTATTTCATTATTAATTTTAGGTTTAGTTTTTTTTATTTTAGAGTTTAAGTTTTATTTTTTATTTATTTTTAGGTTTTATTTTTAGGTTCATATTTTAGGTTTAGGCTTTTATTTAGTTTTTAATTTATTTTATTTTTAGGTTTATTTTATTTTTTAGTTTAGTTTAGCTTTTTATTTTATTTTAGGTTTTATTTTTATTTTTATTTTACTTTACTTTTAGGTTTAAGTTAAGGTTTTAGTTTAGGTTTTTATTTTATTTTATCTTTCTTTATATATTTAGTTTATTTATTTATTTATTATTAGGTTATATTTAGTTTAGGTTTATGTTTTAGGTTTTATAGTTTTGGGTGGGTTTTAGGGAGGGTTTTAGGGTTTAGGCATGGGTCAGGGTTTAGGTTTAGAGTAGTTTGGCTTTAGGGTCACCTGGTTAAGGGTTTAGGTCAGTTTATTGATTTAGAGGGTTTAGGAGTTAGGGAGGTTAATTATGGTTTATTTAGCTGTGGTCAGTTTTAGGGTCAGGTGGGGTTTAGCATTTGGGGAGTGAGGTTAGAGTTTAGGATAGGATTTATGGTTTAGGGTTTGGTTTAGGGCCTGGGTGGAGTTTAGGATTTAGTTTAGAGTTTTGTGGTGGAGTTTATGGTAGTGTTGATAGGATTTAGGGTTAGGATTAGGGTTTAGGGTTTAGTGGATTAACCTTTATTTAAATTGTAGGGTTTAGGTTTATTTAGTTTAGGTTTAAGATTAGGTTTAGTTTATTTTAGGTTTAGGTTTTATTTATTTTAGTAGGTTTATTTTATTTTTATTTTAGGTTTAGGTTTAGGTTTTTTTATTTATTTATTTTTGTGTTTTTTAGGATTTATTCTTTAGGTTTAAATTTTTATTTAGTTTTTATTTTATTTTTTTAGGTTTATTTTATTTATATTTTAGGTTTAGTTTTTGTTTTATTTAGGTTTTTTAATTTTTAGTTTAGTTTAGGTTTTTATTTATTTTTTTATTTTAGTTTTTATTTTTTATTTTGATCTTTTTAGGCTTAGGTTTAGGTTTATCTTTTAGTTTAGGTTTTAGTTTAGGTTTTTATTTTATTTTATTTGTTTTTGGTTTTTTGTTTATTTTATTTTTAGGTTTTATTTAGTTTTATTTAGGGTTTAGGGGTGTGGTGGGTTTAGGTTTGTGGTTTAGGGTTTAGGGTTAAGGGTTTATGGTTTTTCTTTTAGGGTTTACGGATTAGGGTTTAGAGTTTTAGGGTTTAGGGTTTAGAGTTTTTAAGGTTTAGAGTTTATGGTTTAGGGTTTTGGGTTAAGGGTTTTCAGGGTTTAAGGTTTAGGTTTAAGGTCTACGGTTCAAGTTTTAGTTTAGTGTTTAGGGTTTTTATATTTTTTATAGAGAACAAATTTATATTTAACATTTCTTCTTTTGGATTTCATCAGCCAAGTAACACACCAAGTTTCTTAAGACATAAGAGGCAACATAGATCAAAAATGAGCAATAGAATGAATCTAAAACACTAGATTACTAGAACAATCTCCATTGTAAAAATAGTTCCATAAGCAGCAGATCAGATCGGTCATTCTTCAATATCTCTAGTTCCCATTAGAACCACTCCAGCCCCTCGAGTAGCGGGATCCCCCATCATCTCCCTTATCTCTCAATCCATCACCACCACGGTTGTAACCTTCGTCACTCCTCCCACCTCCATAACCACCACTGCTCCGACCACCACATCCATATTCAACAGCACCTCCAGATCCCCCACCACCTCTACGATAGTAGTTGCATCCGCCTTCACCTCCACCGCCAAATCTAGACTAAGCTTGGTTGATGGTGATGTTCCTACCATCAAGGTTCTATCCATTCTAAGGGTTTAGGTTTAGGTTTAGGCTTATTAGGTTTTAGGGATTAAAATTATTTTTTAATTTATGTAGTTACTTTAGGTTTAGGTTTAGAGTTTGGGGTTTAGGGTTTAGGGTTAGGGTTTATGGTTTAGGGTTTAGGGTTAGGGTTTAGGGTTTAGGGTTTACGGTTTAGGGTTCATGGTGTAGGTTTTAGGGTTTAAGGTTTAGGATTTTAGGATTTATGCTTTTAGAATTTAAGGTTAAGGATTAGGGTTTAGGGTTTTAGGTTTACGGTTTAAGGTTTATGGTTTTTTAAGGTTTAGTGTGTAGGGTTGTAGGTTTAGGGTTGTAGGTTTAGGGTTTAGGGTTTAGGGTTAGTTTTAATATTTTAAGTTTATGACATTTTTGTTTAAATTAAGTATACTGGCAGGTTTAGGTTTATTTAGTTTAGGGTTTAGGGTTTAAGCTTTAGGGTTTAGGATTTTGGATTTAGGATTTTTAAAAAAAATTAAGTAAATGAGTAGGTTTAGGTTTATTTAGTTTATTTTTTATTTATATTAGTTTATTTTATTTTTTAATGTTATTTAAGTTTATTTTTTATTTTTATTTAGTTTAGTTTATTTATTTTAGGTTTATTTATTTTAGTTTAGGTTTTTTATTTTAATTTAATTTTTAGGTTTAGGTTTAGGTTTATGTTTATTTTTTAGTTGAGTTTTATTTCTATTTTATTTTTTAGGCTTAGGTTTTTATTTTATTTATTTTAAGTTTAGGTTTTTAGTTTTTGGTTTTTATTTTAGGTTTATTTTTAGGTTTTATTTTTTTAGTTTAGGTTTAAATTTATTTTTAGTTTATTTTGTTTTATTTAGTTTAGGTTTAGGTTTAGGTTTTATTTATTTTAGTTTAGGTTTAGGTTTATTTTATTTTTTATTTTAAGTTTAGGTTTTTATTTACTTTTAATTTTATTTTATTTTAGGTTTATTTTATTTTTATTTTTATTTAGTTTTTATTTTATTTAAGTTTTTTATTCTTCGATTTATTTATTTTTGTTTAGTTTAGGTTTTTATTTATTTTATTTTATTTTATTTTTATTAGTTTATTTTATTTTATTTTAAGGTTTAGGTTTAGGTTTTACTTCAGGTTTTTATTTTATTTTAGACAGGAATCTTCGATGAACTCATTCATCACCACGTCGAGTGCTATGTCATTGATCTTGTGCTCAAAAGTAGAGAAAAGGAAAACCATCTCTTTGATATGAGAGTATTTTTCAAACAGTTAAGACAATTTGACCTCAAAATGAACCCCCTGAAGTTTGCATTTGGAGTAGCTTCAAGAAAATTTCATAGGTTTGTTGGCAGACACCAGGGTATCAAAATTGATCCTGATAAGATCAAGGTGATATTAGAAATGACACCCCCTAAAAGTTTAACTCAACTCAGATCATTCCAAGGGCAGTTGACGTATCTAAGATGCTTTATATCCAACCTATCAAGAAGATGTCAGCCATTCTCAGCTCTTATCAAAAAGGATGCCAAGTTCAAGTAGGATGATAAGTGTGAGCATGCCTTTGAAGGCATCAAGCATTACCTGATGACACCACTGGTTCTACCAGGCCTTATCCCAGGCAAGCCTCTCATACTTTACACTATTGCATTAGATGACTCCTTTGGTGCTTTGTTGGCCCAAGCCAATGACGAAGGGAAGAAAAATGCACTCTACTATCTCAGACATCGTCCAATCCCTACTAAGTGTATTTATACACCCATTAAGATGCATTGCCTAACTTTAATCTTTGCATCCCAAAAGCTACGACACTACATGCTTGCTCATAAGCTGAACTTAATCTCTAAGATCAGACCACTAAAATATCTCATGACACAACCAATGCTAGTGGACCAATGCTAGTGGACTTGTTAACAGCACACCCACATCCTACTGACTTTCCACTAACTGATGATCTCCCCAATGAATAAATCATGAACTTAGGGGATACAAGCATTCACCGCTAGGAGATGTACTTTGATGGCGTGACTTCCTCTTAAAGAAGAGAAAAACTTCAATATACTATTCTAGGAAAGGCAAGGGTAGGAATAGTTATCTTCACTCCAAACTGCGGTGTGATGAGATTCTCATATCATCTGTCCAATCCTTGCACCAACATCAAAGCTAGATATGAGGCTCTAATTGCTAGTGTAGAGTTAGACGTTACTCTAAGCATCCAGAGCATCAACATCTTTTGAGATTCTCTACTAGTTATCAACCAAATCGCTGGGTCCTATAAGGTTATAAAGCCCAAGCTCTATCACTACCATAAGTACACCATTGAGTTATTAGCCCAAATCCTATAGGTTACCATTTATAATATTCCACGAGGAGATAACATCATAGAGCATCTTGAGCTATGCTTGCCAAGGAGTTGGCATGTTCAGAGGATGATTCCATATCAATAAAGGTCCAAAATAGATAATTCTTGTCCCTTATTGATATTGAACTCATCAAAAAGTACTTCTTGAAGGGGAGATTTCCATCTCCAAGAAGGACGAGGAGTTAGATTGGAGGTAACCATTCATGGATTACCTAAGTAATGGAAAAGTACCTCAAGAGAAGTACCAAGACTATTAGATGAACCACTTTCCTACGCTCTTGTGGATGGTGTCTTGTACCGGCGATCTTTTGATCATATGTGGTTATGTTGTTTAGACAAAAATGAAACCCATATAATTTTGACCCAAGTACACTCAAGAATATGTGGAGCCAACAAATCTGGTCTGAAAATGAAAGCCAAGATCAAGAGACTAGGATACTATTGGCCGTTGATGATCAAAGATTGTATGGATATCGCTAGGCGAGGCCACCAATGTTAAATACATAGTGGGGTCCTACACTGACCACCCAACAATCTACATCGTACATTGGCCTCATGGCCATTCGAGTGTTGAGGTACCAACATAGTGGGTCCGATTGATCCTCCTTCTTCCAAGGGTTATTAGTTCATCTTAGCTACTACTAACTACATTTCCAAATGGGCAAAGTCGATTTTTGCTCAGAGAGCTCACGGCTCATCATGTGCTTCAATATTCTAGGAACCATATTGTATATATTTTCAGAGTGTCTTGATAAATTATATCTGATAACGGTACTGCATTCAAGTGCATTGAGATCAACAACTTTTCTTGGAGACACTTCATAGATTAAAGATATTCTACAATCAACTACCCGAGGGCAAATGGCTCAGTAGAAGCCTTCAATAAAACTCTCATCCAAATACTAATGAATACACTCAACAACAACAAGCGATAGTGGCATGAGCTGTTAGTTGAAGCCTTATGGGCCTACCACACCACATATAGAACTCCAACTCAGTCTACTCCTTTCTCCTCAGTGTATTGGTCTGAAGTTGTGCTAGCATTAGAAATCCAATTCCTATTACTAAGGATAGTTGTGGGTAGCAAGATCACAATAAAGCATAATGCCAAGTTGCGATTATAAGAGCTCAAAGGTTTGGAGGAGAGACTCCTATGGGCATGCCAAAACCTCTAGTTATACAAAACTAAAATGATTCAAGCTATCAATAAGTTGGTCCGTCCTAGAGCCTTTCATGTAGAAGAGCTTATTTTAGTTCTTAGGAGACCGATTCTTGCTTGTCGTAAGATGGGAGGCAAGTTTGAACCCACTCGGGAAGGCCCTTACCATATGAAAGGCCTACCAAGGACAATATTATCATCTTATTAATTATAAGGGAGAGTGTCAAATGCTTCCAATCAATGGGCTCTACTTTAAGAAATATTACAAATCATGTTTGAATGCAATTATCATCAATTAAAATTCCATTTCAAATTTGATCTCTTCCATGTTGAAAGTATTCTTGTTAGCAAAGCCACCAAGATGCATTTATGGTAGGTGTATGGAACCCGAGCAACATCATATCCTTCATCGGCATAACATGAACATAAACTATACACAAACATATAAAACAAACAAATATATTTTCTCTTGTGCTCCTCTGAGTTGAGATAACTCCCCTGCACTCACTGGTATGCTCAGGTTAGTCTAGTGTTTTACAGTGTGTCACCTCAGTGGTCTTCTTGGTTTGGAAGATGTAAGTCTGATACACTTTCCTTCCTTACTTGGCCACTACACATTGACAAGTGCCTTGTTAGTTTTGGCAGACTTTATCGCATGGCGGATAAGCTACCTCATGTTGGCTTCATTTAGAGGATGTGAGTCTGCTACGCTTTCTTCTTGGATTAGCCTTTGTGCACTGACTAGGTCAAGTATATTTGAGATTTATGATAAGTCCCATAGTGTCTCCTTCCCTCCTAACTGCTTCAAGTCTAGGTATAGTCCTTCATCGGGGCTCCCCACTTAGTAGTTCTCTAGGTCATATAGCATATGTCCTGTCGATGATAAACTATCCTGATGATCAATTCTGCTTGGAAAGTTGTAAGCCTACAAGCTTTCTTTCCAAGTAGATCATTGCACACCGACGGGCACCATAGGTTTGTTGGTTCTCACTATGTTGACGGATACAACTTATGTTGATTAGTTCTTGCACCTTAGAATTCACCACTAAAGGCAGATGTAAGTCTGCTATGCTTTCCCCTTGAGTTGGCCACTGTGCACCTATAGTCTATCTTTTCCAAAGCTTAGGATAATGCCCCTAGCAGCACCTCTAATGTGGGCACTGTATTTGGCTCACATCTTTGTGACACCATTTAGACACTACCAGGGTTACTATAAATTGGACAATTCCCCTTTTCAAGTAACCACTACTATGGTTGGAGAACCCATCTTGTGGATGTGCAGATTTACCATTGGTCCAGTAAATCTAAGATAGGTCAAGGCCTTTTCTTAGCTTGTGGTCTCTCTTACAAGTCCACATAAACATATAAACAAAATATATATTCACTCGTAGATTAGGAGGACACCCCTAATGGTACCGTTTCCTAAGCAGGTATCCTCTCTTTAGGGAAGTGTCAGCAAAACTCCCTATAGGAATTGCCTAACTACTCTTGAGTTGATATAAGTCCCCAGTGGAATTCACTCAGTACTCACCCCTAAGTTGGGTTCGATTTGTTGTGCTACCAAGAGGTCACCCCAACGATTGTTCCTCACTTCAAAAGATGTAAGTTTGCTATGCCTTCTGCCTAGCACAATCATTGCACATCGAAAGGAATCCCATTAGGTTGGCTAGCTCTACCCCACAGCTGGTGGAAAATCTTTTTGGATTTGTAACCCTAAGGTAGGCCAAGGCTGATATAGCCCATCTCAGTGGCTTCATCGCACAGCGATAGGGATAATACATTAACTTTGATTAAATTAAACCCTTTTGATTTTTGCTAGTGGAGTCAAATCATAACCTTCTCACCAGTGGAGCCCTAAATCATATATAAATAAGTCAAGAAAACAAATCAAGTTTAAATTCAACCTCCCTAGTGGAGCCAAATTAAACCAACTCCCCCAATAGAGTCTAAATCAAAGAAATCCAACTAAACTCTTATCCTCAGTGGATACATCCCCAAATAAATCTATGAAATCAAACTCAAATCCCAAACCCCAGCTAATAGCCCAAACCTGCTTCTCTAGTGGAAGGTTCATATACCTGATCCCTAGCAGACTCGAGCCCATATCTCTAGTGGATATGCCTCCATATCAATTAAAATAGAACAAATTAAAGACGATTTGATCTTAATCATCGGTGGATTATAGATTCTTATCTCCAGCCGATCTTCTTTCAACAAATCATATAATCAAATCAAAATCAAACCTTATCCCCAGCAGATTTTCTTCTTCTTTGCCCTCGACATAGACCACTCACATGTCATGTCCAATGCATGTGTGATCCCCTGCGATCTCCCTCCATGTCCTTGGCAAGAAATTCTCATCAAATTCTATTTCATTTATTATGCACACCTTTAATACTTCAACCAAAAAACTATGTATGTATTCATTCAAATTACATCATCTTAACATTATAATAAACATTTTATGATTTGTGATGGTGCAAGATCAAACTAACTATACAATATCATGCTAAAAGGATTATAGTGTGAATTAACACACTATATTATAATATAATATATAATGTTATATTATAATATAATATATAATGTTATATTATAATTTTCTATAATATAATATATTGTCTAACATTACTCCTCATTAGAATCACTTAATTAAAAACAAATAATAAAGTTTTCTCGAAATATGAATAATGTTCATTTTAGATGTAAAATTATTATTTTTCTATTAGAAATGGTACAAAATAGCATAATTTTAATGTTGCTTCTTGGTGTGTGCCATGAATTTGGCCAAATTCTTCCATCTCAACCTTCACATTAACATTTTGTGAGTTTTTACCCAATGTATTATAGCAAAAGAAAAACATGCTAAAATGTACAATAACACTTAGTAACACACCACATTCATATATATATATGAAGTTATATTTTTATGTATTATATTTTAATATGCTTTCATATAATATTATCTTACATTACACCTTAAAATGAATCTTTAAGAAAAAATTTATAAAATTTGGTTGAAAAGTGAACATTTCTTTTGGATGCAAAATTAAATTCTTTTGATTAAATGACACACCATAGCACACCCCCAATGATGTTCCCTAAAGCTTACCTTAAATTTGGCCAAATCCCATCATCTCAACTTATGCATCAGTACTTTTATGAATTATACTAGTACAAACTCTACTACATCATATTATAATAAACTAAAATATGCTAAACAACAAGTAGTAATGTATAATAGTATGTTATAATGCATGATGCTACACTATGTTATGTCATTCTATATTATAATACACCATGACATATTAAATTTTATTATATTTCATATCACATCGCAATGGATTGCTTAATATAAAAAATGATAAAATTTCTCTAAACAATAAAAAACTATAGATTTTAGTTATATCACTTACATATTTTAAGTTGAAATAATATATTATGTTGCCATGCTCTACCTATTATGAATTTGGCCAAATTCAATCATTTTAAAGTCTCGCTTATGATGTTACAACATATAATATTTATTTTTAACATAAAATCTTACTTTTTATACTACAGGTGGCACAGCACACCTTTGGTACTACAACCTAATTCCTAGTTCAAATTTAAACAAACTTCATAATTTGATTTATTAAATCAATATTTTATGATTTATATTAATATAGACTATAGGGCAGAACACCATAATATACTAAAACATTTCAAAACATCTTATAACATCCAAATACACATCACTACATGCTTAAATATATTATGATACATTATACTATAATATATGATAGTATAATATGATTTAGGGTTAGGGTTTAGGGTATTCAAATCTCTAATAGTTAAGAAAAATTCTCTTGAAGACATTTTCTTTAGCTACCATAACTATGTTAGGATTAGGTCATTCTTTAGATCTACTTCTAATGACATTTTTATTCAAGGTTTAAGGTTAGTTTAGGATTTAGGGTTTAGGGTTTGGGATTTAAGGTTTAGGGTTGTAGGTTTTAGCAATTAGGGTTTATGGTTTTAGGGTTTAGGGTTTAGTGCTTTAATGTTTAGTGTTTTGTGTTTAGGGTCTAAGGTTTAGGGTTTAGGGTTTAGGGTTTAAGGTTTAGTATTTAGGGTTTAGGTTTTAGTTTTGAGGGATAGGTTTTAGTTTAGGATCTAGGGTTTAGGGTTTAAGGTTTTTTTAATAAAGAACAAATTCATATTCAATATTTATTCTTTTTGATTTAATCAACTGAGTAGCACCCCCAAGTTTTCTAAGACATAAGCGATGACATTGATAAAAAAATAAGCACCCATAAAGCAAATCAAAAACCCTAGATAAGTAGAATCATCTCTACTATAAATACACTATTCCATAAGCAGTAGATCAGATCGATCGTTCTTCAATTTTTCTAGTTTCCATTAAAACTAACCCCACTTCTCGAGAAGCAGGACCTTCCATCATATTCCTAATGTCTTCTTCCTCCACCACCATGGCTATAATCTCAGTCGCTCCTCCTTCCTCCATAACCACCACCTCCATATCCACCAGCACCTCTAGATCCCCCATCACCACTGCGATAACCACTGCCTCTATCTTTACCTCCACTATCAGATCTAGACTGATCCTAATTGATTGTGATGTTCCTGCCATCAAGATTCTGCCCATTCTTAGGGTTTAGCATTAGTTTGGGGTTTAGTATTTAGGGTTAGTTTAGGGCTTAAGATTTAGGGTTTAGATTTTGGGGTTTAAGTTTAGGGTTAGGTTTTAGGGTTTAGGGTTTAGGGGTTAGGGTTTAGGGATTTAGGGTTTATGGTTTAGGGTTTAGGGTTTAGAGTTTTAGGGCTTAGGGTTTAGGGTTTAGGGTTTAGCATTTAGGGTTTAGAATTTAAGGTTTATGTTTAGGGTTTAGGGTTTAGGGTTTAGGGTTTCTAGTTCTATGTTTGGCTTTGTAGGTTTAGGGTTAAGGGTTAAGGGATAATTTTAGGGTTTAGGGTTTAGGGCTTAAGGTTTACGATTTTTGTCTACATTTTTTTTTTAAAACTTAGTAAACTAATAGGTTTAGGTTTATTTAGTTTATTTTTTATTTATTTGACATAATTTTAATTTTTCTTTTTTATTTAGGTTTATTTTATATTTTTATTTAGTTTAATTTATTTATTTTAGATTTATTTATTTTAGTTTAGGTTTTCTTAGTTTATTTTTTAAATTTGGGTTTATTTTTTAGTTGAGTTTTATTTTTATTTATTTTTTAGGTTTGGGTTTTATTTTTTATTATTTATTTTTTATTTTTAGGTTTAGGTTTTTATTTTATTTTTTTATGTTTAAGTTTTAGGTTTTTACTTAAGTTTCTTTTTAGGTTTTATTTTTTAGTGTAGGTTTAGATTAAGGTTTAGTTTATTTAGGTTTACATTTAGGTTTTATTTATTTTAGTTTTCTTTTATTTTAATTTAAGTTTATTTTATTTTGTTTATTTTAATTTATTTTATGTTTAGATTTTTATTTTTTTTTGGTTTAGGGTTTAATTTTTATTTATTATTTAAGTTTAGGTTCATTTTTTAGCTTTAGGTTTCTATTTAGTTTTTATTTTATTTTATTTTAGGTTTATTTTAATTATATTTTAGGTTTAGTTTTTATTTGATTTAGGTTTTTTATTTTTAAGTTTAGTTTAAGTTTTCATATATTTTATTTTAGTTTAGTTTTATTTTTTATTTTATTTTCTTTTTAAGTTTAGGTTTAGGTTTTAGTTTTAGTTTTTATTTTATTTGATTTTATATTTGTATTTTTGTTTAGGTGTTTTTTATTTCTTTTATTTTTCAATTTTATTTAGATTAGGTTTAGGTTTTTGCTTTAGGATTTAGGACTTAGGGCTTGTTTAGGGTTTAAAGTTTGAGGTTTAGAGTTTAAGGTTTAGGGTTTAGGTTTTGGGTTTAGGGTTTAAGTTTTAGAGTAGGGTTTAAGGGTTTTTTTTAACAGAGAACAAATTCAGATTCAACATTTTTTTCTTTTCAATTTCATCTACCAAGTAGTATCCCAAGTTTTCTAAGACACAAGCAACTACAAAGATAAAAATGATCACCCATATACTAGATAAGTAGAACCATCTTTACTATATAGACACATTTTCATAAGCAGTAGATAGGATCAACCATTCTTCAATTTCTCCAGTTCCCATCAAAACCATCTCTTGTGTCTTCACATTCGCCTGCACCTCCAGATCTAGACCAAGCCTAGTTGACGGTGATGTTCCTGCCATCAAGGTTCTGCCCATTCTTAGGGTTTAAGTTTATTAGGTTTTAGGGTTTAGATTTATTTTTTAATATTTTAACTAACTTTAAATTTAGGTTTAGGGTTAGGGTTTATGGTTTAGGGTTTAGGGTTTAGGGTTTAGGGTTTTAGGTTTTATGCTTTTAGGATATAGGGTTTAGGTTAGGGTTTAGGCTTTTAGGGTTAGGGTTTAGGGTTTAGGATTTAGGGTTCAGAGTTTTGGGTTTATTGATTAGGCTTTAGGGTTTAAGGTTTTGAGGGTTTAGGGTTTAGGGTTTAGGGTTACGGTTTATAATTTTTTAGGGATAAAGTTTTAGGTTTAGTTTTTTATGTTTAGGGATTAAGATTTAGGGTTTAGGGTTTAGGGCTTAAGATATTTTTAAAATTAAGTAAATCGATAAGTTTAAGTTTATTTAATTTATTTAGTTTATTTTTTTTATTTTACTTTATTTTATTTTTTATTTTTATTTACGTCTATTTTTATTTTTATTTAATTAAATTATTTATTTTTGTTTTAGGTTTTCTATTTTAGCTTATTTTTTAGGTTTAGGTTTAGGTTTATGCATATTTTTTTATTGTAGTTTTATTTTATTTTTATTTTTTATGTTTTGGTTTAGGGTTTTATTTTTTAATTTTTAGTTTAAGTTTTAGGTTTTTATTTTAGGTTTATTTTTAAGTTATATTTTTTAGTTTATTTTATTTTGTTTAGTTTAGGGTTTAGGTTTAGTTTATTTTAGGTTTAGGTTTTATTTATTTTAGTTTAGTTTATTTTAGTTTAGGTTAAGGTTTATTTTATTTTGTTTATTTTAGGTTTAGGTCTTTTTTTAGTTTAGGGTTTAGGTTTTATTTTTAGGTTTATTTTTTTAGGTTTAGGTTTTCATTTTATTTTACTTTTATTTTACATTTTTTTATTTTATTTAGTTTTTACATTTTTAGGTTTATCTTATTTTTTAGTTTTGTTTAGGTTTTTATTTATTTTATTTTAGTTTAGTTTTTATTTTTTATTTTATTTTATTTTTACCTTTAGGTTTAGGTTTTGGTTTTAATTTAGGTTTTTATTCTATTTTATTTTATTTAGGTTTAGGTTTTTATTTATTTATTTTTTTAGGTTTTATTTAGTTTATGTATAGGTTTTTTTTTCTGGTTTTTAGGGTTTAGGGTTTGTTGTTTAGAGTTTAGGGCTTAGTGTTGAAGGTTTTAAAGTTTAGGGTTTAGGATTTATGATTTAAGGTTTAGGGTTTAGGGTTTAGGGTTTAGGGATTTTTTATAAATTAAATAAACGAGTTGGTTTAGGTTTATTTCGTTTATTTTTTTTATTTTAGTATATTTTATTTTATTTTTTTATTTAAGTTTATTTTATATTTTTGTTTAATTTAGTTTATTTATTTTAGTTTAGGTTTTTTTTTAGTTTATTTTTTTGGTTTAGGTTTAAGTATATTCTTATTGTTTAGTTTAGTTTTATTTTTAATTTTCCTTTTATGTTTAAGATTTATTTTTTATTTTTAGGTTTAGGTTTAGGTTTTATTTATTCTAGTTTAGTTTATTTTTATTTAGGTTAAGGTTTATTTTATTTAATTTTTATTGGTTTATTTTCTTAGTTTAGGGTTTAGATTTTATTTTTAATTTATTTTAAGTTTTATTTTTAGGTTTATTTTTTAGGTTTAGGTTTTTATTTACTTTTAATTTTATTTTATTTTATGTTTATTTTTATTTTTATTTTACATTTAGTTTTTATTTTATTTAATTTGTTTACTTTTTGGTTTATTTTTTTAGTTTTGTTTAGGTTTTTACTTATTTTATCTTAGTTTAGTTTTTATTCTTTATTTTATTTTGTCTCTATGTTAATGTTTAGGTTTAGGTTTTAGTTCAGGTTTTCATTTTTTATTTTATTTATTTATTTAGATTTAGGTTTTTTTTTAATTTTTTTATTTTTAGGTGGTATTTAGTTTAGGTATAGGTTTCAAGGTTTTTAGTGTTTAGGGCTTAGGGTTCATGGTTTGGGTTAAGGGTTTATGGTTTAAGGTTGTAGGTTTTAGGGTTTAACTTTAGGGTGTAGGGTTTAGGGCTTAGGATTTAGTGTTTAAGGTCTTAAGGTTTAGGGTTTAGGCTTTAGGGTTGTAGGTTTAGGGTTCAGGGTTTAGGGTTTACGGTTAATTATAGGATTTAGTGTTTAGGGCTTGGGTTTTTTTTATTTTTTTCAATTTTTTATTTTAATTTTTTATTTTAAATTAAGTAAACACATAGGTTTAAGCTTATTTAATTTTAGGTTATTTTTTATTTATTTCAATTTATTTTTTTTTTTATTATTATTATTATTTAGTTTAGTTTATTTCTTTTATGTTTATTTATTTTAGTTTAGGTTTCTTATTTTAATTTACTTTTTAAGTTTAGGTTTAGGATTTATTTTTTAGTTTAGTTTTATTTTTATTTTATTTTTTTGGTTTAGGTCTTAGTTCTTATTTCTAGATTTAGGTTTGGGGTTTATTTTATTTTTTTAACTTTTAGGTTTTAAGTTTTTATTTTAAGTTTTATTTTAGATTTTAGGTTTTACTTTTTAGTTCAGGTTTAGGTTTATTTTATTTTTATTTTAGGTTTTGGTTTTTTCTTTAGGGTTTTGGTTGCATTTTGTATTTATTTTTAGGCTTATTTTTTTTAGGTTTAGGTTTTATTTAGTTTTTATTTATTTTATTTTTTTTTTTAGGTTTAGTTTTTTATTTATTAGTTTTATTTATTTTTAATTTAGTTCAGGTTTTTATTTATTTTATTTTAGTTTAGTTTCAATTTTTATTTTATTTTCTTCTTAGGTTTTAATTTAGGTTTTAGTTTATGTTTTTATTTTATTTTATTTTTTTATTTTATTTTAGTTTTTATTTTATTTATTTTTAAGTTTTATTTAGTTTAGGTTTAGCTTTTTAGCTTTTTAGGGTTTAAGGTTTAGGGCTTAGGGTTAGTTGAGGGTTTAGTGTTTAAGGTTTAGGGTTTGGGGTTTATGATTTTGGGTTTAGGGTTAAGGGTTAAGGTTTAGGGTTTAGTTTTTTAGGGTTTAGGGTTTAGGTTTAGGGTTTAGGTTTTTTTGGTGTCAGGTTTTGGTTTTTGGTTTATGGTTTAGGGTTTTATTTTTTTTAAAGAGAAAAATTCAAATTCAACATTTCTTATTTTGATTTCATTAACCAAGTAACACAAGTTTTCTAAGACATGATGACATAGATCAAAATGAGCATGCATAGAGCAAATCGGCTCTAGATAATAAGAGGCATCTCTTGTATCTGAGTTCAAGCGGTGATGGATCTAATTTCTTCAATTTCTCAGTTCCCATGAGAACCACCCCCTCTCTCGTGCGGATTCACCATCATATCCCCGATCTCTCCCTCAACCACCACCATGACTGTAACCAACATTCCTCATTCAGCCTTCATAATAACCATTGCTCCAACCACCACCTCAATATCCACTAGCACCTCTAGATCTGCCACCACTTATGATAAGCGTCTCACCATCACCTCCATCAGATCTAGGGTGAGCTTTAGTTGATGGTGATGTTCCTAAAGATTCCATTCTTAGGGTTTAAGTTTATTAGGTTTTAAAGTTTAGGTTTATTTTTTAATTTATTTAGTTACTTTAGATTTAAGTTTAGGGTTTGGGGTTTATGGTTAGGTTTTAGGGTTTAGGGTTTATGCTTTTAGGGTTTAGGGTTTAGGGTTAGGATTTTGGGTTTTGGGTTTTAGGGTTTTGGGTTTTATGGATTAGGGTTTAGGGTTAAGGTTTAGGGTTTAGGGTTTAGGGTTTAAGTTAGGGTTTATGATTTTGAGTTTAGGGTTTATAGTTTAGGTGGGTTTAGAGTTTTAAGGTTTAAGGTTTAGGGTTTAGGTTTTTTTATGTTTAAGTTTAGAGTTTAAAATTAGTTTAGTCTTAGGAGCAGGAGAGTTTAGGTTATCTTAGAGTTTAGGTTAGGGTTTAGGTTTAAGGTTTAAGGTTTAGCTTTAGGTAAGGTAATTAGGGTTTAAGTTTAAACTTTAGGGTTTAAGTTTTTAGTTTAGGTTTAAGTTTTTAGGTTAGTTAGGAGCTTAAGGTTTAGGTTAGTTAGTTTAGTTTAGATGTTTTAAGGTTTAGGTTTAGGGTTTGGTTAGTTATGGTTTAGGGTTTTAGTTTAGGGTTTTAGTTTTGGGTTTATTAGGGTTTTTTTTTAATTTAGGGTTTTAGGTTTAGGGTTTAGGTTTTTTTTAAAATTAAGTAAACTAGTAGGTTTAGGTTTATTTAGTTTATTTTTTATTTATTTTACTTTATTTATTTTTTATTTTTATTTAGGTTTATTTTTTATTTTTATTTAGTGTAGTTTATTTATTTTAGGTTTATTTATTTTAATTTAAGTTTTTAAATTTAATTTATTTTTTATTTTTAAGTTTAGGTTTAGGTTTTTATTTTATTTTTTGATGTTTTGGTTTTAGGTTTTTATTTTAGGTTTATTTTTATGTATTATTTTTTAGTTTAAGATTAGGTTAATTTTTAGTTTATTTTATTTTATTTAGTTTAGGGTTTAGGTTTAGTTTATTTTAGATTTAGGTTTAGTTTTTATTTATTTTAGTTTAGGTTTAGGTTTATTTTATTTTATTTATTTTAGATTTAGGTTTTTTTTTAGTTTAGGTTATATGTTTTTTTAAAAAAATTTTTGGTCTTATTTTTAGGTTTATTTTTTAAGTTTAGGTTTTTATTTAGTTTTATTTATTTTATTTTAGGTTTATTTTATTTTTTATTTTACATTTAGTTTTTTTAATATAGTTTTTTTGTCTTTAGGTTTATTTTATTTATAGTTTAGTTTATGTTTTTATTTATTTTGTTTTATTTTATTTTTTTTTATTTTATTTTATTTTTTTATGATTAGGATTATGTTTAGGTTTTTTTATTTTTTTTTATTTTATTTGGGTTTAAGATTTTTTATTTATTTAATTTTTAGGTTTTTAGGTTTTTAGGGTTTAGGGTTTCGAGTTTGGGGTTTAGGGTTTAGGGTTTAGGGTTTGGGGTGTAGACTTTCGGCTTTAGTGTTGTAGGTTTATGGTTTAGGGTTTTGGGGTTTAGTGTTTAGGGTTTAGGGTTTAGGGTTTAGGATTAGGGTTTAGGGTTTAGGTGTTAGGGTTTTAAGGTTTAGGGGTTAGGGTTTAATGTTAGGGCTTTTTTTTAAAATTTTCTATTTTTTAATTTTTTTAAAATTCAGTAAACTGGTAGGTATAGGTATATTTTATTTTATTTTATTTTATTTATTTAGGTTTATTTTTATTTTATTTATTTTAGTTTATGTATTTTTGGTTTATTTATTTTAATTTAGGTTTAGGGTTAGGCTTATTTTTATTTAGTTTTATTTTGATTTTAGTTTAAGTTTGGTTTTATTTTTATTTTAGTTCTAGGTTTAGGTTTTTTTATTTATTTTTTTTAGGTTTAGGTTTAGGTTTTATTTTAGGTTTATTTTTAGGTTTTTTTTTTTAATTTAGGTTTTAGGTTTATTTTAGTTTATTTTATTTTATTTAGGGTTTTGGTTTAGGTTTATTTAGGTTTAGGTTTTATTTATTTTAGTTTAGATTATTTTAGTTTAGGTTTATGTTTATTTTACTTTTATTTTAGGTTTATGTTTTTTTTTAGTTTAGGGTTTAGGTTTTTTTTATTTATTTTTAGGTTTAATTTTATTTAGTTTTTATTTAATTTTATTTTTGGTTTTCTTTATTTTAGGATTAGCCTTTATTTTATTTAGGTATTTTAGTTTTTTACTTTAGTTTAAATTTTTATTTACTTTATTTTATTTTAGTTTTTATTTATTTTTATTTTTTAAGGTTTAGGTTTAGGTTTTGGTTTTATTTTAGGTTTTTATTTTATTTTATTTTTCTATTTTATTTATTTTATTTTATTTTGGTTTAGATTTTTTTATTTTATTTATTTTTTGGATTTTTTAGTTAGGTTTAGTTTAGGGTTTAGGGTTAGTTGAGGGTTTAATTTAGGTTTAGGGTTAGTTGAGGGTTTAGGGTTTATGGTTTACTTTAGGGTTTAGGTTTTAGGGTTTAGGTTTAGAGTTTATAGTTTAGGGTTTGGGTTTAAAAGGGTTTATGGTTTTAGGTTTAGGGTTTAAGGTTTAGGGTTTTAGGTTTTAGGTTTAGGGTTGGGTTTAGTTTTTTGGCTTAGGGTTTTAGTTTTTTATTTTTTTAATAGGTAAATTCAACATTTCTTCTTTTGATTTCATCAACCAAGTAACATACCAAGTTTTCTAGGACACTGATGACATAGATAAAAATGAGCACATATAGAACAAATTAAAGACCTTATAACTAGAACCATCTCTATTAAAACATAGTTCCATAAGCAGATGGATCGTTCTTTGGTTTCTCAATTCCCATAACCACCTAGCCTCTCAAGTAGCGGTCCATCATGATCTCTTCATCCCACCACCATGGCTATAATCCCGCTCCTCCTCCATAACCACTTTGCTTGACCATGACTTCCATATCCAGCTCCAGACCCCACCACCATTATGATAATGGCTTGCCTTCACCTCCTGCCAGATCTAGCATGGTTGGCGTGATGTTCATGTCAAGGTTACGCCCATTCTTAGGTTTAGGTTTAGGTTTAGGTTTATTATGTTTTAGGGTTTATGTTTATTTTTAATTTATTTAACTTTAGGTTTAGGTTTAGGGTTTGGGGTTTAGGGTTTAGGGTTTAGGGTTAGGATTTAGGGTTTAGGGTTTAAGGTTTAGGGTTTAGGGTTTAGGGTTTAAAGTTTTGAGTTTTTTAGGATTTAGGGTTTGGGGTTGTAGGTTTAGGGTTGTAGATTTATGGTTTAGTTTAGTTTTAGGTTTTGGGATTTACGATATAAGGTTTAGGTTTTTTTTTTTAAATTAAGTAAACTCATATGTTTAGGTTTAATTATTTAATTTAGTTTATTTTTATTTATTTTAGTTTATTTTAATTTTTTATTTTTATTTAGCTTTGTTTATTTTTTTAATTTAGGTTTTTTATTTTATTTTATTTTTTATGTTTAAGTTTAGGTTAACGTTTATTTTTTAGTTGAGTTTTTTTTGTAGGTTTAGATTTTATTTTATATAATTAAGTTTTGATTTATGTTTTTATTTTATTTTTTTAGGTTTTTGTTTTAGGTTTATATTTTTGGTTTATATTTTATATTTAATTTTTTTAGTTTTGATTATTTTTTTTTAGTTTATTTTATTTGTTTTAGTTTAGGCTTAGTTTATTTTAGGTTTATGTTTAGGTTTTATTTATTTTTATTTGGTTTATTTTATTTTAGGTTTATGTTTATTTTATTTTATATATTTTTATTTTTATTTTGGGTTTAGGTTTTATTTTTTAAGTTTAGGTTTTTATTAAGTTTTTATATTATTTTATTCTTAGGTTTACTTTATTTTTTTAGTTTAATTTAAGTTTTTCTTTATTCTATTTTAGACTATTTTTATTTTTTATTTTATTTATAGGTTTGGGTTTAGGTTTTAGTTTAGGCTATTTATTTTATTTTATTTTATTTATTTAAGTTTAGGTTTTTTATTTTATTTACTTTTATGTTTTATTTAGCTTAGGCTTAGGTTTTTAGATTTTAAAGGTAAGGGTTTAGGGTTTAGGATTCAGGGTTTAGGGTTTATGGTTTAGGGTTAGGGTTTAAGATTTACGATTTAAGGTTTAGTGTTTAGGCTTTAGGGTTTAGGATTTTTAAGGTTTAGGGCTTAGCCTTAGGGTTAGTTTAGGGTTTAGGGTTTATGGTTTAGGCTTTAGGGTTTAGTGTCTTTAGGGTTTAGGGTTTGTTTAGGGTTTAGGGTATATAGGGTTTTATGGTTAGGGTTAGGATTTAAGGTTTAGGGTTTAGGGTTTAGGCTTTACGGACTAAGGTTTTTTAGGGTTGTAGGTTTAGGGTTTAGGGATTAGGCTTTAGGGCTATGGTTTTTTTTAAGAACATAATTAAACCAATATGTTTAGGTTTATTTAGTTTATTTATTTTTTATTTTAGGTTTATTTATTTTATTATTATTTTTATTTTAGTTTATTTTTTAGGTTTAGGTTTATGTTTAATTTTTAGGCTTAGGTTTCATTTTTTATTTTTAGGTTTAGGTTTAGGTTTTTATTTTATTTTCTTAGATTTAGATTTTTGGTTTTCATTTTAGGTTTATTTTTATGTTTTATTTTTTAGTTTGGGTTTAGGCTTATTTTTAGTTTATTTTATTTTATTTAGTTTGGGGTTTATATTTAATTTAAGTTTAGGTTTATTTTATTTTTTTTATTTTAAGTTTAGGTTTTTTTGTTTACGGTTTAGGTCTTATTTTTTATTTATTTTTAAGTTTATTTTTTAGGTTGAGGTTTATATAGTTTTTATTATATTATATTTTAGGTTTACTTTATTTATTTTTTATGTTTAGTTTTTATTTTATTTAAATTTATTATTCTTAGGTTTATTTTATTTTTTTAGTTTAGTTTAGATTTTTATTTATTTTATTTTAGTTTAGTTTTTATTTCATATTTTTTTTTAGGTTTACGTTTAGGTTTAGGTTTAGGTTTTAATTTAGGTTTTAGTTTATTTTATTTTTTTATTCTATTTTGCTTTAGGAATTTTTTTTATTTTTAGGTTTTATTTTGTTTAAGTTTAGCATTTTAGGTTTTGAGCGTTTAAGGTTTAGGGTTTAGGGTTTGGGGTTTAGGGCTTAGGGTTTAGGGTTGTATACTTTAGGGTTTAGGGTTTAGGGTTTTAGGGTTTAGGCTTTAGGGTTGTAAGTTTAAGGTTTTTTTTTACTTGTTTTATTTATTTATTATTATTTTTTTAAATTAGCTAAATACGTAGATTTAGGTTTATTTAGTTTTCTTAGATTACTTTTTTATTTATTTTATTTTATTTTATTTTTTAATTTTATTTATGTTTATTTTTATTTTTATTGAGTTTATTTAATTTATTTTAGTTTATTTCTTAGGTTTAGATTTGTTTAGGTTTATTTTTTTAGTTTCATTTTATTTTTTTTATTTTTTTTTTAGGTTTAGGTTTTTTTTAGGTTTATGTTTTGATTTTTTTTTATTTTTTAGGTTGAGGTTTTAGGTTTTTTATTTTAGGTTTATTTTTAGGTATTATTTTTTAGTTTAGTTTTAGGTTTATTTTTAGTTTATTTTGTTTTATTTACTTTAGGTTTAGGTTTAAGTTTAGTTTATTTTAAGTTGAGGTTTATGTTTTATTTATTTTAGTTTAGTTTATCTTATTTTAGGTTTAGGTTTATTTTATTATATTTTAGTTTAGTTTTTTTTTGATTAGGGTTTAGGTTTTATTTTTATTTATTTTAGGTTTATTTTTAGGTTTAGGTTTTATTTAGTTTTCTTTAATTATATTTTAGGTTTATTTTATTTTTATTTTAGGTTTAGTTATTATTTTATTTAGGTTTTAATTTAATTTAGTTTAGATTTTTTTTTATTTTATTTTAATTTAGTTTTTTTTTTTTATTTTATTTATTTTTTAGGTTTAGGTTTAGGTTTAGATTTTGTTTATTTTATTTAATTTATTTTTATTTTATTTTTTGTTTAGGTTTTTTATTAATTTTATTTTTAGTTTTATTTAATTTAGGTTTAGGTTTTTTTTCTTTAGGGTTTATGGTTTAGGGTTTAGGTGTTAGGTTTTATTTTAGGTTTATTTTAGGTTTATTTTAAGTTAGGTTTAAGTTTATTTTAGTTTATTCAATTTTATATAGTTTCGGGTTTAGGTTTAGTTTATTTTAGGTTTAGGTTTAGGTTTTATTTATTTTAGTTTAGTTTATTTTAATTTTGGTTTAGATTTATTTTATTTTTATTTTAGGTTTACTTTTAATTTTTAGTTTAGGGTTTTGGTTTTATATTTTATTTATTTATTTGTTTTATTTTTAGGATTATTTTTTAGGTTTATGTTTTTATTTTATTTTCTTTTTATTTTATTTTATTTTTATTTTATGTTAAGTTTTTATTTTATTTAGGTTTTTTATTCTTAGGTTTATTTTATTTTTTAGTTTAGTTTAGGTTTTATTTATTTATTTTTAGTTTATTTTTATTAGTTTATTTTATTTTATTTTTAGGTTTAGGTTTAAGTTTAGTGTAGGTTTTATTTATTTTTTTATTTTATTTTATTTTTTAGGTTTTAAAGGTTTATTTTTTATTTTATTTAGGGTTTAGGGTTTAGTTTAGGGTTAGGGTTTCGAGTTTAGGGTTTAGGGTTAGGTTTAGTTCAGGGTTTAGAGTTTAGGGTTTAGTGTTTAGGTTTAGGTGTATGGTTTTATGATTTAGGGTTTAGGTTAACAGGGTTTAGGGTAAGTTTAGGGTTTAGGGTTAGGTTTAGGGTTTAGGGTTTTAAGGTTTATTTATGGTTAGTTTAGGTTTAGGGTTTAGGGTTTAAGTTTAGTTTAGGGTTTAGGGTTTAGGTTATTTAGGGTTTATGGTTTAGGTTCAGGTTTAGGGTTGAGGTTTTAGTTTAGGGTTTAAAGTTTTTGGTTTATTTTTTAGCGAGAACAAATTCATATTCAACATTTCTTCTTTTTGATTTAAAGTAACACAAGTTTTTAAAAGCGATGACATAGATAAAAAATGAGAACGCTTAGAGTAAATCAAATGCTCTAGATAACTGAAACTATCTCTACTGTAAAGACATAGTTCCATAAGAAGTAGATCAGATTGATCGTTCTTTAGTTTCTACAGTTCCCATCAGAACCATCCTGGCCTCTGAAGTAGCAGGATCCACCATCATATCCCCGATCGCTCACTTCGCCACCGCCACGGTTGTAACCTTCATTGCTCCTCCTGCCCTCATAATAACCACTTACCACTTCCATATCAAGCGACTCAGATCCCCACCACATGATAAGCTATAGCCTCTGCCTTCTCCTCCATCACTAGATCTAGATTGAGCCTAACTTATGGTGATGTTCCTGTTGTCAAGGTTTTGGCCATTCTTAAGTTTCAGGTTTAGGTTTATGATTATTTGGTTTTAGGGTTTAAGTTTATTATTTAATTTATTTAGTTACTTTAGGTTTAGGTTTAGGGTTTGGGGTTTAGAATTTAGTGTTTATGGTTAGGGTTTAGGGTTTAGGGTTTAGGGTTTAAGGTTGTAGGTTTAGGGTTTAGGGTTTAACATTTGGGTTTGGGTTAAAGATTTAGGGTTTATGTTTTTTTTAAAATTTAGTGAACTTAGGTTTTGGTTTATTTATTTTATTTAGTTTATGTTTAATTTATTTAGTTTATTTTATTTAGGTTATTTTTTATTTTTTTATTTAGTTTAATTTATTTATTTAGGCTTATTTATTTTAGTTTATTTTTTTTTAGGTTTAGGTTTAGGATTAAGATTATTTTTTAGTTGAGTTTTATTTTATTTTATTTTTTTAGGTTTAGGTTTTATTTTTTATTTTTTAGGTTTAGGTTTAGGTTATTTTATTTTTTTTAAGTTTAGGTTTTAGGTTTTTATTTTAGTTTTACTTTTTTGTTTTTGTTTAGTTTAGGTTTATGTTTATTTATAGTTTATTTTATTTTATTAAGTTTAATTTTAAGTTTAGGTTTAGTTTTATTTTTGGATTAGGTTTAAGTTTTTTATTTTATTTTAGGTTTAGCTTTTTTTTATTATGTTTATTTTATATATTATTTTTAGGGTTAGATTATTTTACTTTAGGGTTCATATTTTATTTTTTATTTATTTTTAGGTTTTATTTTAAGGTTTATTTTTTAGGTTTAGGGTTTTATTTATTTTTATTTTATTTCATTTTAGGTTTATTTCTTTCTTACTTTAGATTTAAGTTTTATTTTATTTAGATTTTTTAATCTTAGGTATATATTTTTAGTTTATTTAGGTTTTTATTTATTTTATTTTAGTTTATTATTATTAGTTTATTTTATTTTATTTTAGGTTTAGGTTTAGGTTTAGGTTTTAGTTTATGATTTTATTTTATTTTATTATTTTAATTTTTTTATTTAGGTTTTTATTTATTTTATTGTTAAGCTTTATTTTATTTAGCTTTATGTTTTTAAGTTTTTTGGGTTTATGGTTTAGAGATAGCTTAGGGTTTAGGGTTAGTTTAAGGTTTAGGGTTTAGGGTTTAGGGTTAGTTTAGGATTTAGGGTTTAGGGTTTAAGGTTTTAGGGTTTAGGGTTTAGGGTTTAGTGTTTAGGGTTTAAGGTTAGGGTTAGGTCCAGGGTTTAGGGTTTAGGGTTTAGGGTTTTTTAGGGTTTAAGGCTTAGGGTTTCTTAGGATTTAGGATTTAGGGTTTAGGGTTGTAGGTTTAGGGTTTAGGATTTAAGGTTAGTTTTATAATTTAGGATTTAAGGTTATTTTATTTATTTATTTATTTTAATTTATTTTTTAATTTTATTTAGGTTTATTTTTTATTTTTATTTAGTTTAGTTTATTTATTTTAGGTTTATTTATTTAAGTTTAGCTTTTTTTATTTTAGTTTATTTTTTTAGGTTTAGGTTTAGTTTTATGTTTGTTTTTTAGTTTAATTTTATTTTTATTTTATTTTTTAGGAGTAGGTTTTTTCTTATTTTTAGGTTTTTGTTTAGGTTTTTACATTATTTTTTTATTTTTAGGTTTTAGGTTTTATTTTTTTAGTTTACTTTTAGGTTTATTTTTAATTTATTTTAATTTATTTAGTTTAGAGTTTAGGTTTAGTTTATTTTAGATTTAGGTTTAGGTTTTATTTATTTTAGTTTAGTTTACCTTAGTTTAGTTTGATGTTTATTTTATTTTATTTATTTTAGGTTTAGGCTTTTTTTTGTAGTTTAGGGCTTAGGTTTGATTATTTATTTATTTTTAGGTTTTATTTTTAGGTTTAATTTTAGGTTTAGGTTTTTATTTAGTTTTATTTTATTTAGATTTTTTGCCACCATCCTTCAAGATCTTTGATGGCATTGGAAGCCCACGATAACACATTGCACACTTTAAAGCCAGCTATTGCAACGGTGGCACTCCTCTTCTGCCTTTTCCTTAGCAATCTGTTAGTTGTATCATTTGATTGGTACGTTCAATGGTTCGATGAAGACTTTTGCTGAGTTGGAGCACCTCTTCATCAAGAGGTTTGCTAGAGCTCAGCAGAGGGTGTATGGCGACCTTATTAAGAAAAAAAACTCAACGAGTCCTTGTTGATTATATTCTCGGTGGTGCAACGAGCATGAAATGCAAAATTATAGCTATCGAACATGCCATTGAGATTCTTCTCAAGAATATCCATGGCGTCACCTTCATTCTTTAGGGCTTTACCATCATAACATTTGAGAAATTAATCAACAAGGTGGCTAGCCTACAAGAGAAAGCCAACAGTTTTCCTTTCCAATCATCTAGTCCAAGCCGAGAAGATGTTTGAGAAGAATCTAGGTTCTATGGACAAGGAAGCGGATCCGAGTTCAATAGGAGAGATTATATGAGCTCTCCTTTGACCTCCTCTTCCATCACCTTGGACATCATACTAGCCATCGCAGCCACCATAACGTCCATTTCCACCACCTCAAAAGCCTACCCAGCAATGGTATTCATATCGATCATCTGGTAGCTACTTTCCACCTACTCATGCCAATAGATTGAATAAGCCATATTCATTCAAGAGGGAGGTAGTTAGAAAAATCTTTAAGAATCTCTTAAAGATACTTGACTTTCAGTTACCAGAAGCCTAAGAAGCTGGAGGAAGTGGGCAAGAGCGATGATCTTAGATATTGCCCCTACAATCGCATGTTAGGCCATGTGTTAGAGGATTGTATCACTTTTACATACTAGCATGAGTGCAGCTACAAGTTAAGAGCCATAGTTATCCCTAAGGAATACTTATTATAGCAACCATCCAGTTATGTTAGAGAAATCCTTGGGAATACTTGTGATCCTCTTAAGACCAAAGAAGTTTAGGATATCTTCCTATCCTAAACCTCTAAGAAGATCATTTTTAAGATCAAGAAGCTTTCCTTGAAGGTGCACAGTAGCTCAAACCTCCAACACCAAGGAGGTTTGCTAGTTGCAAAATGGGGAAGGTGACATCCCCAACAGTAACTCACCATACTTGCTTGGGATAGTCGTGCGACCATCCAACTAGTACTCCCTCCACTATTACACTACCTCTCTTCTTAGCTCCTCTTCTTGGTAGGAGCATAGTATCTGATAAAACTAAATCCCTTACTACTTACTTTATTTGATTTTATCATGTACCTCCACCCAAAAGAAATTAATGAAAAAAAATGATTCTACTTATATATTGTCTACTTACGGTGCTCTTGATTTTATTCTTATTGAAAGCTCTCAGTCTAAATAAAAATAATAGCTAGTAGTTTCAATCCTTTCCTTTTGATTGATTAGACTATCCTTCTCAGATCAATCAGTTCACCTCTTGAGATTGACTTGGAGTCAAGCTGAGGATCCCATAAGAAAAGTTGTAGGTATGCGATGAGAAGGTAGAATTTTCCACAAGCTCATCATTCCAAGTCATTAAAGTCATTCACTGTGGTAATTTTCTACCTCCTATGGTAACACCTCAGGATAAGGGTAAGCAAGTCATTGATTCCAGTGAGCAGATAGCCCCTCCATAGGATGTTCCACCCATGGATATGCTTGTGGAGGACCAAGCTAGAGTTGATTACAATGTCCAAGCTCACCTTAGAAAGTTTCCAGCTAAGGTAAGCATATGCAATATCTTATCCAATGAGATGAGGGAATCTATAATCAAGGCCTTACTTGATCTAAAGATATGCTTAGCTTAGTTGATCGCTACTAATGAGGAGGCATGTCACTCGAAGGACATCTTAAGAATTACATTCAGTGATGAAGTCTTGCACCTAGGGATGATCAAGCACAACTGCCTCTTTATATTATAGTGTATGTTGCCAGATATAGGCTATCCAGAGTTCTGGTTGACCTAGGTGTATTAATCAATATTATGAGTCTAAGAACCCTTGCCTACTTGAAGATCAACATCACCAAACCCCAAAAGAGTGGATGATGTTGATAGGATTCAATGAACAATATGAGAGGGCCTTGTGGTGTTTATTTTTTATTTATGGGTGGGGTTGGGGGACATACAGGTCGTAGGTGGGTACTTTTGAGGTGATGGGTATAACATTGAGGTATGATGTACTATCTCAAAAGATAAAAAAAGCATCAGCCTATAATAGACTAATCACAAATAAGGACTCTAGGCATGATGGGTCTATGAATGTATTAGATTTTTCTCCCACTTTACATGAATGAATAAGTAGGTTTATATTAAACCGGGTTCTTAAGTTCTATGGAGGCAAGCCTCCATAGTTATATATCTTAGGAAATGAAATTTTTTAAGAATACTCATCAAAGTAGACAATTATCATCTAAAAGATTTCAAGGTTAGACTATCAAAGGATTGGATATATTTGGAAAATCAATTGGAAAAGTTTAAGGAGAAGACTTATTTTTGGAATCTAATTAAAATAAGTAGGAAATGCTCATGATATTAGAAAGCCTAGCAAGCATTCCAATTTATCCTATGATTAGGCTTTATAATTTTGAAGTTGAATTGATTTATATGTTTTGATTTGAAATTTAATTAGATTACTAGGGCTTGTAATCTGCCAACACAAGGTTATGGGAATGCCTATGAGTGAGGATTTATGCTCATAGCCTGAAAGACATAGTTACCACAAATCCTAAATCTAAGGAGCTTTAGTACAAGCTAAAGCATGACCTAAATCTAAGTGATAGGTGGACATAAGGGAAACTTCCATAAGAGAGAATAAATTGTCTAACTTCTGGACTTATAACCGCCTGAAGTGGTCTCCAGCTAACTCCTCCTACAATTTTAAAATCATATAATCCAATCTTATGAATTGCAAGATATCAAGGGTAGAATAAAGTACTAAACACACTTGATAAGAGACTAGAACATGATTGGTATGGCATATGACTTAATCTATAGATGCAAAATCCTTTCAAATTTTATTTCATTATAGACACATCATTTTGATAGAGGATTTATGATTTATTATGCCTAAATGCATGATGAAATAGGTTATGGGTCAAATAAACTAGAAGAAGGTGTTCTCCACCACAAGGGATCACTCAACAAGTTAAGCATTCCTTTATCATGCAAGGATGGAGATCATTCATGTTCAAGAGAAAGAATGCATGCATGATGTGAAACATACAACAACCTAAGGGGTTGCAAAATCTTTTAATTATCTTATTTATGTCTTAATGATGAGGTTATGAGTTGTTTAAAATTTATGAGTGATTAGTTGGGTAGAAAAGTTATTTTTTAGATCTAATTGTATCCAAGCCACACATTAAAGCATCAATCATTTAAGTAACTATCAAAACCATGCCATCCTAATGCATTATAATGTAAACATAACATTAAATAATATGAACTATCATAAAAGAATAAAGGTTGTGTGCAGTACCACCATTAAGAGAGAAAAGATGGGTGGCAGGCTACCCTTACACAATAATATGAAAGAATAATTATAATTGTATTAAATCTATGGTCTTCTTTCTTCATATCTCCATTTTATTTGGTTCCTTCTTTAATTTGGATGGTGCTTACTTTAAAGGCATCAGGGCACCCGGACAAAACCTTCTAGCCTACTCATCCTAATCCCCATAGCACTAATCTAATTCCTATTGCAAAAAACATTTATGTGGGAAAAGTAACTACACCTCTAAAATAGAGGTTAGCTAAATATACATATAATCCCAAGCAATTGTATTTATAATTTGGACTTAGCACCCTACACATGGGTAACTAAGCCACGTGTCCTAACTTGGATTATGCTTAAGGATTTAAGCAACTAAAGAGCACTCACATTTATTTTTAAGCAACTCTTAAGCATTATCCTTGCAAAAAACATGATTAGGCTAAAATTGGCCTATCATCTAGTCTGAAGCATACATAACATTCAATCTAAAACAACACATCATAAAACAAAACATACATCACATCATACACCATCCTAACTTAGAGCTATAAGTGGTGACTTAATTCTAATGTGTGTATTAAGGCTTGTGTGGTAAGTCTTGGTAGGCATTACTATTATATTTTTTTAAGTGTATAAGGATTTAATTTAACATGAAAGGTTGATTTCACTTGAAGTAGTTTAATTGATTTGAGAATTTTAATCTTTGTTTTCTTTTATTTCATTTTATTACACTTAGAAACTAAGTTTTATAAAGAGAGCAAAAAAAAATTGCCTTCTTTCATCCCTACCTTAAGTCACTTTCTAAAGTATATTAATTTGACTTAGTTCTCTTTAGTGTATGTCTTATCAAATGATTTAATTAATCCTTAGTGTATCTATACATGCAACATATTTTAACACAGTTAAGTCATGAATGTAAGTGTATGTTTTGAATTTATAATTTATTTGATTAAATTATTTAAACATATTAATTTAAAACTTTATCCAAATTCTTATACAGAAAGGACATAAGAATGAAATTAAATAGGCATGTGCCATTAAACCGGAAGTGAGCTAATCAAATGACCTCCTTGGAGCTAGCTAAAAGCCTCATATTCTCGGGATGTCCACTTATATACCCATTTGTATTCAAACATATGTAAATTCATATACATGAACATGAGTAAGCTCCAAATCATATGGGTAATTAATTTAACAACTTAGTCAATTATGAATGCATGCAATTTTAATGTCAAATGGGATTTTCATTTACTAATGACATATAAATATACATGTACAAATATATAGGAAAGTACATGTTATTATTAAACCACGGAAGTGAGGTAATCAAATGACCTCCTTGGGGATAACAATGCCACATATTTCTAGGATGTCTAGACAGTATACTTGCTTTTCTTGGACACACATGGATGTATACATAAATGAGGGAAATAAAACCATGCAAAGAATGTATATTTTTTATTGAATCATTTATATATATGAATTAAGGCTTTATGCAAATTCTAATGTTGAAATACATAATAATGAAATCGAATGGGTACGTGCCACTGATAAACTAGGGAAGTGAGGTAATCAAATGGCCTCCATGGCACTAGCTAAAAACCATATTCCCGAGATATATACCCATTACCATTCAATCTTATATAAATCAACACTTGAATAGAGGAAAGATAAGTCAACATTCATACACTTAAGCTTTAAGAACATGCATTTCGTATGTTTTTAGAACTAGCATCAAAACAAATATAATTATTCATTTATAAGCTTTTGAAAAATACATTTGGATTTAATAGTGATAATAGCCACACATATATTAAATTAAATCAACACATGCAAGCTTACATAAAGGAAATACATTTTATTTTACTTTATTTTGAAAATATGGATGCATGAATTGAAATGACATACCAAATCTAACATGATTGGAAAAAGGATAATGAAATATAAGCATGTGATTCATTCAACAAAACTAGTTCTTAAGGACTTTCAAATCAAATAAAATTATTTAATGCAAACCAAAGCTTCTTTATTAATTAAGTTTTAGATTTTATTTGATTTAAAGAGGAGAAAACAAATCATCACTTGCTATTTTAAACCCATCCCACATTAGTGATTTGATTTAATTTAAGTAAATGTAATTAATTTGATTTTATGGGTTAATTAAGTTGAACCCTTAATTAGATGAATTAATTACCCTTACCTGTCACCTAAAGTAATTAACTAAATAATTATGAGCCAACATGATATGCATGGAAAATAAACTTGCAATGATCTAGGAAATAAAATGGGCCAAATGCAATTAGCTCATGATTATTAGTTAGATTAAGGGACTAAATTAATTACTCTTATGGTTTTCACACACATGTGGACTAACCATAATTTTATTAAATGCCTTTAGGTTATTAAACACCTAAAGATCTACCCCATGATTTAATTAATCAAGGTTGGATGTGATTATGATTTCAATTTGATTAAGTGATTTTAATAATTGGTTAATTAATTTCATTTTAAAAGGGAAATGAACTTGAAAGGGGTCCCATCCTATTCCTTAGTTCACTTATTGAATAATGATTAATAAATTAATTAACCAATTTATTACTATTCATGGGATTAATTAATCATTAATTAACTTAAAGGAGCAGTTAAGGTTTAATTAGTCAATTTTCCTAACTAAATGAGTAATAAATCCAAAGAAAATCATGGGAGACAGAGGTCATCCCATTTAAATTAACCAACAAAATGTGGGATTAATTGCTCAAGTAATTATGGAGTAATTAAGCTAATTAATTTTACATTTAAATTTTAATTACTATTCAAAATTAGGTAAGATGATTTTTAATTGATTCTCCTTTGAAATACCTTTAAAATGAGTATTTATTTGCATTTTTTATTTTTCTATGATTTTTTATAATTTTTAGAAGTTCCAGCCATTAAAAATAATTAATTAAGCGATTAAAGCGAATCATGTTATGTGGTATGCGTGCACGTTACTTTCCACGTGTGTTGTTTGGCTACTTAAAACTTATCTAACTATCCTGGTGGCGATGGATGAGCTTTCTCATCCACATCGATCTAAGATGGAATGGCTATGATTAATCCCAACTTAATAGGATTAAATCAGATCTGATCTGATCTTATCTTTCGTCAGTAGAACGCGATGTGATCTAATGTCACATAAGTGTGGGAGAATGGAGCTGCCATTGCTCACTTGATCGAGCTTACCCAAGCTGGATCAACTCAAAGATCCCTCCATGACATGGATAAGAGGGGATACAATGGTCAAGATTACATGGGATCCAAGTTTTCTTCAAAAACCTCCAACTCATTTTTTCTTAAGGATCAATTTTAGAAGCATACTTCACCAGAGCTTAAGACTGGTGGCTCAAAGGATTGAGGAAGCTTCATCTAGTGGAGACAAAGCTATTTTTACTAGCAATTGAATCAATTCCTTGATGTTCACTCAGAAAGCCATGAACTGAAAATTTGGAGCTCGACTTTGATCGAAGTCCCACCTTTAATGCTTGGGAAGCTTGGGAGATGATTTGTTCTTTCTCGATGAGGCCTAGGGAAGGTGCGTGCAATGTTAATTTGAGTTTGATGGAGGAATGGGGAAGCTTGGTCAAAAATGAGAGTGTCTTATTTCGGGATTGATGGGAAAGGCATTTATCAATTTAGGAATGATTTTTTGAGCTTAGGGAATGGCTTTAGCTCACGGGTAGGCTCTAATGAATGATTTTTTGTATGTTTGAGTGAAATGAGGGTGTGTATCATCTTGATCAGGCGGTGGGATCAGGTTTGGCTTCAAATGGCCGTCCGACCATCTCAGGGGAGGAGGTGAGTTATTTGGCTTGGTTGGTTGGAGGTGTGGAGGTGGTTGCCAAGGAGGAATCATGGTGTCTAAGGGTTTCAAATGATCCAATGGGAGGGTGAGGTGATTTCTTCTCCCATGGGTCATAGCAACCCAACCACCCCTTGTGTAGGTTGGGCATGTCCTAGGTGCCTAAGTGGACCATTGGGAGAGTACCAAGTGGCCAAGTAATGGAAATGACCCCTTACATGGGTGATTTGTCTCATGTGATGCCCTTGACCCAAGGGTAGAATTATCATTTAGCATTGGATTTGATTTGGGTAGATTTCAAATGAGCGAAAAGTGGGTTAGCCCAAACTTTAAGTCAGTTGGAGTTGATTTGGTTAGGTTTGGCTTAATTTGACTCATTTAGGTCAAATTGGGTTAGGTTGGGTCAAACCAAGGGTTGGGTCAAGTTCATATGATAATTTGGGATATTTTGGTTTAATTGGTTTGGTTTATTTTAGCTTAAATTTGATTTTGGATCATTTGAATTCATTTGGGTCAAATGGATTAAGTTGATATTTGACCAAATTGGCCAGGTTGGGTGTGTTGGTTTGGGTTTAGTTGACTAATTGATGATGATTGTAGGCTTTGGTTTCAATTAATTTGGGTTTTAATTTAGAACTTGAACCTTTAGGTCAATTTAGGCTAAGTAGGTCAATTAAGTTCAATTGGGTCCAATCATGGCTTTGGTCAAGTTCAACAATCAATTTGGAATGAACTTGAGCCATTGGTTGCAATCAATTTGGTTTATATTTCAATTTGACCCAATTTGGTCTTTTAGGTCAATTTGGGTCAACATGGGTCAAAAGGGCCAATTAGGTTTGGTTTGACTCCATTGAAGGTCAAGTCATATTCAAATATTGATTTTGATTTGGTATGAATCATTTGTTTCAATGAATTTGGCTTGGTTGCAATTTGGCTAGTTTGGGTTCATATGGGGTTAGGGTTGACTGGTCAAATGACCAAGTTGACTTTTGACCCAATTATGATAATTGATCAACAGGGTGATCAACAATCATCTTGGGAGGTTTTGACTTAGTTCAATAATTTGGGTAGGATTTGAACTTCTCAAATAGGTCAAATTAGCCACTATGGGTCAAGTGGACCAATTGGGTTTAGTTGGCTTGATTTTGATTGTGTTTGATTTAGTTGAGTTTATATATGTATTTGGGATTGATATATAAATTCAATTGCAATTAACTTGGGTTCAAATGAGTTTTGGTTCATTTGAACATTTCAAAATCAAGAAGGTTAAGTTAGGTTTTACTTGAGTTGATTTTGGTTTGGCTAGATGATTATAGAATTCATTTATATTTGTGAATATGATTGAAGGTATGATTGATTTATTAGAAAATCAATTGAATTTGGGTTTTGGAATGAAGGAATTTGGCTATGTCCATGGAGTTGGGTCATGTGGCTTAAGTTTTGATTTTAATTTGGTTTGATTTAGTTTTGATGATTTAAATGTATATTTCATTTAAATTTATGAATAATTGATAATATGATTTATTTTTGAGAAAAAATTGAGTCGATGATTTGGATTATGATTTGGCTAAGTCCATGGGATAGGTCATATGGCTTAGAAGGGTTTTGATTTAATTTGATTTAGTTTGATTTAGTTTTGATCATTTGAATGTAGATTTGATTTATATTTAGGAAGATGATTGAAGATATAAATTGATTATGAAAACCAATTGATTTTGGATTGATTTGGATTAAGATTTGGCTAAGTCCATTGGATAGTTATATGGCTTAGGAAGGGTTTCATGTTTGGATTTGATCATTTCAAATCATTTGGTGTAATTTAGGCTTGGATTTGGATTTGAATTTGATGCCTAAATTGAACTAAGGTTTGGTTTGAGAAGGTGAACATGGATTGAATTTGGGTGGTAGAGTACGTGGATTATCCTAATCCCTAAGGCATAACCTAATCCTATGATTACCCCTTCTAAGTCTTTAGGCTTAGGTTATGTGTTTACATATTTGTTAGAAGTGTCTTATGACTAGGGAAGTCTTAGTGTCTAGAAGACTCCCAAGTTTAAGATTAGAAGATTGAATCTGCACTCCAAAAGTGAGGTCAACAGGCATTGGGTTCCATAGTGTTGCCTTTGGATATAGATGATTGGAAGACCAAAGCCATGTTTCACATTATATACTCGGATACATCTTTCAACACTTTCCTTGTGAGACCATGGATACATGAGAACAACATAATTCCATCCTCTCTACATTAGTGTATGAAGTTTATTTGACGTGGGATCATCTACAATGTCAAAGGGGATCTCAAGCTATTTACAGTTCATGAGGTCGACATATATGAGGATGTGGCTTACTATCTCTCTCAAAATCAATAAGTCTATTCTCACAAACTTGGGCCAAGTTTTAAAAAAAATAAAAAGAAAAAGAAAAAGAAAACAAAAAAGAAAATGGAAAGAAAAATAAAAAGGAGCGAAAATAAACTTGGAAGAAGAAGTGGATCCTAACATTAAATTCCACACATAGTTTGTTTCTCCATTCGAACATATGGGTAGGACGATCTAACCTCCACCAAGCAAAGGAAAAGGCCAGTTCAGAGGTAATCTCAAGTGTGAAAAACCTCTTTATTGGCCAACCAACTGAAGATATGTCCCAACTACTAAGAGTACACCTACTATCCATATAGACGTAGAATCTAGTTCATAGGATGAGTCTTATATGGTTAGCACACAAGGCAGCTCTTCTTAATAGTAGATTTCGTTGGAGGTGACACTTGAGCTTGAGGTGGGCTCCAAAGTATAAGTGTATCAAATTCTATATATGAAATGGTTGGGGGAACCTTATCTCTCTAAGCCCACTTTTCTCAAAGGTTCGGTAGCATCATCCTCAAGTCAAGAAGTTGATGTAGAACTTGAGGATGATTCATATAAAGGTTTAATTCAAATTACCTTTCAATTAGTACTTCCTTTGTGCTCATAATTTAGCAAAGAAAGGGTTAATCCTACATACTTGGTCAAAGCACAAGTCATACAACTTCAAAAAATATGGAAGAACAAATGCAAAAGCTCTCAATCAAGACAAACACTAGGATTTTGTACAATGGGTCTAGTCGATGATGATGATTACTGCTTAGTCATCATCAATCATTTAGAATATGATAGGTTCTTTTCAAGTCACATTAACTCATATGAGGAGCTGTGCTTAGAAACTTCAGATGATCCAGATGATTTTGAAGTCAAAGATGCACCACCAGAGTTTGACGAAGAGATTAAGTTAACCATTGATGAGCTCAAGCAAATTAACTTAGGAATTGAAGAAGATCCATGCTTGACATACATCAGTTCTTTATTGAATGAAATTAAAACCAATGCTTAGCCTATTGATTGAGTTTAAGGACTGCTTTGCATGGATTTAAGAAGAGATGCCTAGATTGGCTCCTAACGTAGTGGTCCATAAATTAATAATAGAGCTTATTGCCAACCCTATCAAGCAAGCTCCTAGATGCATGTGATTAGACATAGAACAACAATTCATTTATGAAGTCAAGAAACTGATCGATGATCATCTAGGAAGAAAAATACCCTACCTAGTTAGCCAGTGTCATCTTAGTTAAGAAAATGAATGACCAAATTCATATATACTTTGATTTAGAGATTTAAATAAGGCATATCTAAAAGATAAATTTCCACTACCAATCCAAGAGCTGATGGTAGACGTTGCCTCATCTCATATAGTCTTCTTATTCATAGATGGCTCATCTAGAAATAACCAAATAAAGATGGACCCTAAAGATAAAAGAAACATTGCTTTTAGAACGATCGATCAGAATCTATTACTATAAGGTCATGCCTTTCAACCTTTAAAATGCTCATGCTACATACCAGTGGGCTATGACTCGAATCATTGATGAACTCATTCATCATCAAGTCGAGTGTTATGTCAATGATCTCGTGGTCAAAAGTAAAGAAAAGGAAGATATCTCTTTGACTTAAGAGTAGTTTTCAAACAGTTAAGAAAATTTAACCTCAAAATGAACCCACTGAAGTGTGCATTTGGAGTAGAAATTCTTTGGTTTGTTTTTTTGACACACTAGGGAATCAATCGATCTAGAAGATTAAGGTGAAATTAGAAATGCCACCCCAAAGTTTAACTGCAAATCATTAGATTGGAGTATCTAAGATGCTTTATATCCAACTTATCGAGAAGATATCAACCATTCTCAGCACTTGTCAAATAGAATGCCAAGTTTAAGTGGGATGATAATTATAAGCATGCCTTCGAATACATCAGAAATGATGATCTTTGCTTTTTTAGCACCCCAATCCATGCAAGCGCTCATAGTTTACATTGCTACATTATATGACTCCTTGGTGCTTTGTTGGCCCAAGCAAATGATGAAGGGAAGGAAAATGTACTCTACTATCTCACCATCATCTAATCCCTCAGGCTAGTTATCCACCCATTAAAACTTGCTTAGCTTTTGCATTGCATCAAAGATACAACACTACATGCTTCCTCATAAAGTGAACTTAATCTCTAGGATCAATCCAGTACAATATTTCTTGACACAATTGATAGTATCTGGACAGTTGACACAATGGTCTATGTTCCTCTCATAGTTTGACATTACTTTCATACCCCTCCATGCAGTGAAAGGACAAGCGCAAGTGAATTTCTTAGCAGGACACCCACTTCCTATTTACTCTTCGCTTAGTGATGATCTCCTTGATGAACAAATCATGAATTTAGGGAATACTAGAATTCACCACTAGGAGATGTACATTGATGGTGCAGCTTCCTCTCAAAGAGGAGAAGAACCACAATCTAATATTCCAAAAAAGGTAGGGGTAGGAATAGTTCTCTTAACTCCAGATCATGATGTGATGAGATTCTTATATCATCTGTCCAATCCTTACAATAACAATGAAGTCAAATATGAGGCTCTGATTATAAGTCTAGAGTTAGTTGTTACTCTAAGAATCCATAACATCAACATATTCAAGGATTCTCAACTAGTTATCAACCAAATTGCTGGGTCCTATTAGGTTATAAAGCTCAAGCTCCATCACTATCACAAGTACACCATGGAGTTGTTGGCCCAAATCTAGAGATTACCATTTATGGATTGGTGAACATCATGGATGCTTTAAAGGTCTGTAGGGTCCAAGATAGAGTCCCTTATTGATTGAACTCATCAAAAGTACTCTCTTAAAGGGAGGTTACCATTGCCAAGAAAGATGAGGAGTTAGATTGGAGAAACCATTCATAGATATTTAGAGAAGTCCCAAGCCTATCGGATGAAACATAGAGCACTTTCCATGCTCGTGGAAGATGTCTTACAAGTCTTTCAATCAAATGTGGTTATGTTGTTTAGACAAACACGGAGCCCATAAGATTATGGTACACACGATTATGTGGTGCCAATGCAGTCGAAGATGGAAGATCACAAGACAATGATACTCTTGACATCGATGATCAAAGATTACATGGATCTGACTAGTGATGCCACCAATGTCAAATACACGGTGTGGTCACTAACCACCCAACATTCTACATCCTACATTAGCCTCATGGCCATTCAAGTGTTGGGGTACCAACATAGTGCATCGATTAATCCTCTTTCTTCCTTCGAGGTCATCATCTTCATCTTTGGTACTTTTACAAATGGGTGAAGACAATTTCACTCAGATAGGCATAGCTTCGGTGTCTTTTTTTTTAGGAACCATATATATATGTTGAGTGCCTTGATGAATTATATAATAATAGTATTACATTCAAGGCAGATAAACAACTTTGCTCGAAGACACAGCATAGATTGGAGATATTCTACCATCAACTATTCAAGGTCAAACGGTTTAGAAGAAGCCTTCAACAAAACTATCATCTAAATGAAGACACTTTCGGTAAGTGATAATGGCATGAGCAGTTAGTTGAAGCCTTAAGGGCCTACCACACCACATATTGAACTCCAACTCAGTCTACTCCTTTCTCTTTAGTGTATGGGTCCAAAGTTGTTCTAACATTAGAAGTGCAACTTCCAACACTAAGGGTAGTTGAAGGTAGCAAGATCACAACATAGTAGAATTCAAGTTACGGTTAGAAGAGACCAAGGTTTGGAGAGATGCCCTGAGGTATCTTAAATCTCGAGTTGTGATTGTAACAAGTTGAACCTAGAGCTTTTCAAGTATGAGGCTTATTTAGGATGGATTGATTATTTCCCATTTAAGATGGGAGAGGTTTGAACCCACATAGAGAAGACCCTTTGAAGGGGATCTTATTCATATCATTAATCAATGTGCTCTACTTAAAGAAATATTATAAATCATGTTTGAAAATAATTATCATCAATGAAAATTCTAATTCAATGAAAGTATTTTTATTTATAAATCCCCCACGATGTGTTTAGGGTAGGTGTAAGGAACCCGAGCGGCATTCTATCTTTCATCGACACAACAAAAAAATAAAATAGACACAAACATATAAAGTAAACCCATGTCTTTTGTCTTTGGCTACTCTAAGTTGAGATAACGCCCCAAGGGGTACTCACTCTATAACTTCTCTAGGTTGAGCTGATGTGCTACCCTAGAGATCTTCTTGCTTTAGAGGATGTAAGTATACACTTTTCCTTCTTTAGCCACTACACTCTGACGAGTGACTTGTTAGTTTGGTAGGTCTTACTTTGTGTCGGTAAGCTACTTCATGTTGGTTTCATTTAAGAGGATGTCAGTCAACTACACTTTATTCTTGGATTAGCCATTGTGCTTTCACGGATCAGTATATTTGAGGTTTAGGATAAGTTCCCAAGAGGTTCCTTCCCTCCTGACTCCTTCAAGTCTAGGTCTAGTCCTTCCTCAGGGCTCTCCACTTAGTAGTCACTCTAGGTGGATAGCGCGATGATAGACTATCTCGATGATTAGTTTCTCTTGGAAAGTTATAAGCCAACACTCTTTCTTTGCATATTGATCATTGCACTTATGAGCACCTAAGGTTGGTTAGTTCTAACGTGATATACCACTCATCTGAACACACTTTAGGTTGGTTGGTTCTCCTTAGGATACAACACTCATGAAAGATGTAAGCTATTCTTTCTCCTTGGTTTGGCCACCGTACACCTATAGGCTTTCTTTTCCAGTGCTCAGGATAATGCTCCTAGCAGCACTTCTCTTATGAGCACTATATTTGGATCACATCCTTTACAATCCCATTTAGACACTACCCAGGTTACTATCGGATTAGACAATTCCCCTTTCTTAGTAACCACCCTTATGGTTGGAGAATCTATTTTATGATTGTCCAGATTCTCACTTGGTCCAGTAAATCTGAGATAGGTTAGCGCCCCTTCTTAGTGTGGTCCCTCACACACCAATAAGGTCCACGCAAATATATAAACAAAATATATTTTCACTTTTGGATTAGGGGGACACCCCTAGCGGTACCTTTTCCCAGCAAGCATCCTATCTTTAAGGTATCAGCAAAACTATTTATAGAAATTGCTTGACTACTCTTGAGTTGATATAAGTCCCTAGTGGCATTCACTCAGTAGTCTCCCCTAAGTCAGTTTATATTTCTTCTGCTACCAATTGGTCACCCTAGTGAAATTCCTTACTTTAGAAGATGTAAGTGTGCTACACTTTCTTCTAGCATATGTTGCACCAAAAGGTAACCCCTTAGGTTTACTAGCTCTTGCTAGTAGACTATCCTTTGGATTTATAAATTTGAGATAGGACAAGTATAGCCCCTTCTCAGTGGGTCCATCACACACCAACATAGTTGATAAATTAAATATATTAAATTTGACTGAGCTCACATCTCCAATGGATATGCCCTCAATTCAAAGTCAAACTAAACCAAAAAAACCATATAAAATAACATCAAATTAAGATAAAATTAATCATGACTACTTTTGAGTTGATATAAGTCCCCAGTGACATTCACTTAGTAGTCATCTTAAAGGTTTGATTTGATGTGCATGCATCGTCACCCAGTGGTTGTTCCTCACTTTGGAAGATATAATTACTTCTTCTTCCTAGCATAGTCATTACACTTTGAAAGGTAACCCCTAAGGTTGGTTAGCTCTGCCCCGCAGCCGGTAAACTATCCCTTTGGATTTATAAGCCTAAGGTAGGTCAAGGCTGATATAGCCCCTTCTCAGTGGGTCCATTGCACACCAACTAGGTCCATACATTAACTCAGATTAAATTAAACCTGACCTAGTTTTTCCCAGTGGAGTTAAATCACACCCTTCCCCTTAGTGGTGCCCTAAATTATATATATACAAGTCAAGTAAACAAATCAAATTCAAAACCAACCTCCCAGTGGAGACAAATTAAACTAACTCCCGTGGTATAGTTAAATCAAAGAAATCCAACAAAACTCTTATTCCCAGTGGATACATCCCCAAACAAATCTATGAAATCAAACTCAAATTCAAATCCTCCTGTGGATAGCCCAACAGTGGAAGGTTCATCCCAGTAGTCGAGCCCATATCTAGTAGATGTGCTCCCACATCAATTAAAATAAAACAAATTAAAGTCAATTTGATCTTAATCCCCAGTGGATTATAGATTTTTTTCCCCTCTGAATCATTTTTCCATAAATCATATAATCAAATCAAATTCAAACCTTATCCTCAACATATTTTCTTCTTTTGTGCCCTTGACATAGACCCCTCACATGTCATGTCTAATGCATGTGTGATTCCCTAGCCGATCTCCTCCATGTCCTTGACATGGAATTCTCATCAAATCTTATTTCTTTTCTTATGCACACCTTTAATACTTCAAAGCATAATAATGTATTATTCAAATTACATCATCTTAACATTGTAGTTAACATTTTATGATTTGTGATGGTGCAAGCTCAAACTAACTATAAAATATCATGCTAAACATATTAGGGTTTAGGAATTAACACACTATATTATATTATAATATATGATGCTATATTATAATTTATTATAATATAATATATTATCTAATTTTATACTTCATTAGAATCACTTAAAGGAAAATAATATAAATTTTCACAAAATATGAATAATGTTCATTTTGGATGTATAATTGTTAATTTTCTTTTAGAAATGGTACAAAAAAAATTTTAGTGTTGCTTCTTGGTTTGTCCACGAATTTGGCCAAATTCTTCTATCTCAACCTTCATTTATGTGAGTTTTGACCCAATGTATCATAACAAGTAAAACATACTAAAATGTAAAATAGTATTAGTAACACCACCACATTCATATATATGTGAAGTTATATTGTTATGTAGATTATATTTTAATATGCTTTCATATATATATTATCTTACGTTACATCATAAAATGATTCACTTTAAGCAAAAAATTTATCAAATTTGGTTGAAAAATGAACATTTATTTTGGATGTAAAATTCCATTCTTTTGATTAAATGACACCTAATGATGTTCCCTAAAGCTTGCCTTAAATTTGGCCAAATCCCATCATCTTAGCCTATAAATCAATATATTTTTATGAATTATGGTACAAACTACTACATCATACTATAACAAACTAAATATGTTAAACATAAGTAGTAATACACAATGGTATGTTATAATGCATCTTTCTACACTATGTTATGGCATCCAATATTATAATACACTATAACATATTATATTATATTATATTGCATATCACATCATAAGGGATTGCTTAAGATAAAAAATTATAAAATTAGTCTAAATAATAAAAAACTATATAGTTTATTCATATCACTTACATATTTTAAATCAAGACAATATATTATGATGTCATGCTTTACTTATTATGAATTTGGCCAAATTCCACCATTTTAAAGTCTAAATCAACATTTTTATAAATAATGCTAGTGTAGACTCAACTATATGATTGTAAAATACTAAAAAATTTAAAATGCATAGAATAATATATTATATTGATATATATACTATACTACAACATATAATATTTATTTTGAACATAAAATCTTACTTTTTTACTACAAGTTGCATAGCACACCTTTGGTACTACAACTAATTCTGACTTCAGATTTAATAAATTTCATCATCTAATATATTAAATCAATATTTTTATGATTTATATTAATATAGACTATAGGGCATAATACCATAATATACTAAAACATTTTGAAACATCTTATAACATCCAAATACACATCACTACATGCTCAAATATATGATACATTATACATAATATATATTATAATATGATTTAGGGTTATGGTTTTAGGTATTCAAATCTCTAATAGTCAAGGGAAAGTCTCTTGAAGACATTTTCTTTAGCTACCTTAACTATTTTAGGATAAAGTCATTATTTGGATTTACCACTAATGACGTCTTTATTCAAAGTTTAAAGTTTAGGGTTTAGGGTTAGTATAAGGTTTAGGGTTTAGGGTTAGTTTAGTGTTTAGGGTTTAGGGCTAGTTTAGGATTTAGGGTTTAATGTTTGGGGTTTAGGGTTTAGGGTTGTAGGTTCTAGGGATTAGGATTTATGTTTTTAGGATTTAAGGTATAGGGTTTAAGGTCTAGGGTTTTAGGGTTTAGGGTTTTGAGTTTAAGGTTTAGTGTTTAGGATTTAGAGTTTAGAGTTTAGTGTTTAGGGTTCATGGTTTAGGGTTTAGGGTTTAGGGTTTAATGTTTATGGTTTAGGGTTTTTAGGGTTCAGAGTTTAGGGTTTCAGGTTTAAGATTTAGGGTTTAGGTTTATGGTTTATGGTTTATGGTTTAAGTTTTAGTTTAGTGTTTAGGGTTTAGAGTTTAGAGTTTAGGGTTTAAGGTTTCTTTTAATAGAGAATAAATTCAAATTCAACATTTCTTTTATTTGATTTCATAAACTAAGTAGCATCCCAAGTCTTCTAAGACACAAGTGATGGCATATAAAAAATGAGGACTAATATAGCAAATCAAAACACTAGATAAGTAGAATCATCTCTACTAGACATAGTCCCATATCGAGGTCAGATGACCATTATTTAGTTTTTTGCAATTTCCATCGAATAACCTCTCAGTGGCGGGATCGACATCATATCCCCAATCTCTCCCTTTTCCACTAACATATAACCTCCATGGCTCCACATGCCTCTATTATCACCCTTGCTCGACCACCACCTCCATCCACAAGCACATCTAGATCCCCACCACCACTGGGATAATTATTGCATCCTCCTTTGTGAACAGTCGGATCTAGATTAAGCCCAATTGATGATGTTCCGACCATCAAGGTTACGCTCATTCTTGGGTTTAGGTTTTGGGGTTGCGGGTATAGGTTAGGTTTAGTGGTTTAGCATTTAGGTTTAATTTAGGGTTTAGGGTTTTGATATAAAAAAAATATAAAAAAAACTAAGTAAACTGGTAGGTTTTTATTCATTATTTATTTTAGTTTATTTTATTTTTATTATTTTTATTTAGGTCAATTTTTTATTTTTATTTAGGTTAATTATTTATTTATATTTTGTCTAGTTCATTTATTTTAATTTAGGTTTTTTTTTATTTTTTATTTTTAAGTTTAGGTTTAGGCTTACATTTATATTTTAAGATTTTTTATTTTTATTTAATATTTTAGGTTTAGGTTTTATTTTTTATTTTTAGGTTTATGTTTAGGTTTTTATTTTCTTTTTCTAAGTTTAGGTTTAATTTTTATTTTAGGTTTATTTTTAGGTTTTATTTGCTAGTTTAGGTTTAGGTTTATTTTTAGTTTATTCTATTTATTTAGTTTAGGTCTAGGTTTAGTTTATTTTAGGTTTAAGTTTAGGTTTTATTTATCTTAGTTTAGTTTATTTTAGTTTAGGTTTTGGTTTTTTTATTTATTTTAGGTTTAGTTTTTTTTTTAGTTTAAGGTTTAGGTTTTATTTTTTATTTATTTTTAAGTTTATTTTTTAAGTTAAGATTTTTACTTAATTTTTATTTTAGCTTTATTTAGGTTTTTTATTTCTAGGTTATTTTATTTTTTAGTTTAGTTTAAGTGTTTATTTATTTTATTTTAGTTTATTTTTATTTTATTTTAGTATACTTTTATGTTTATGTTTAGGTTTTAGTTTAGGTATTTAATTAAATTAAATTTTTTTATTTTATTTAGGTTTATATTTTTTTTTATTTATTTTATTTTTAGGTTTTATTTAGTTTGAGTTTATGTTTTAGGTGTTTAGGGATTACTAGGTTTTAGGTTTTAGGGTTTAGGGGGTTTGGGATTTTGTGGTTTAGGGTTTAGGTGTAGGGTTTATGGTTTAGAGTTTAGGGTTTTAATTTTGTTTAGATTTTAAATTTTGTTAAATTTTAAACCTAGGTTTATGTTTACTAGTTTATTTAGTTTATTTTTATTTATTTTAGTTTATTTTATTTTTATTTAAGATTATTTTATTTTTTTATTTAGTTTAGTTTATTTATTCTAAGTTTTATTATTTTAGTTTATTTAGTAGGCTGAGGTTTAGGTTTAGGTTTATTTTTTAGTTTAGTTTTATTTTTAATTTATTTTTTTGGGTTAAGTTTTATTTTTAATTTTTTGGTTTAGGTTTAGGTTTTTATTTTAATTTTTTAGGTTTACTTTATGTTTTATTTTTTAAGTTTATTTTAGGTAATATTTTTAGTTTAGGTTTATTTTTAGTTTATTTTATTTTATTTAGGTTTATGTTTAGATTTATTTTACTTTAGGATCAGGTTTTATTTACTTTTAGTTTAGTTTATCTTAGTTTAGGTTTATTTTATTTTATTTTAAGTTCAAGTTTTTTTAGAGTAGTTTTATTTTATTTTTTGGTTTTTTTTGGATTAGTTTTATTTAGTTTATTTTAAGTTTACTTTTATTCAGTCTTTTTTATTGTTTTAGTTTAGTTTAGGTATTCATTTATTTTATTTTAGTTTAGTTTTATTTTTTTAGGTGGTTTATGTTTTTATTTTATTTTATTTTATGTTTAGGTTTATGGTTTAGGATTTAGTGTAGGATTATGGTATAGGGTTTAGGGATTTAGCTTTAGGTTTGGGTATGGTGGGTTTTAAGATTAAGGGTGGGTTTAGGGTTTAGGGTTTAGGGAGTTTAGTTTTTTTTTTTGGTTATGGTTTAGGTTTAAGTTTAGTTTATGGTTAGTTAGTTTAGTTTAGGGTAGGGTTTAGGTTTAGGGTTTTATTTTTTATTTTTATTTTTTTTATTAAATTATTTATTTTTTATTTTATTATTTTTAGGTTTATTTTATTTATTATATGTTTATTTTTTATATTTTTTTAGGTTTATTTTTTATTTAAGTTTAGTTTATTTTTTGTTTATTTTATTTTAGTTTAGTTTATTATATTTTTTCTTTATTTATTTTGGATTATTTAGTTTATTTTTATTTTATTTTTCTTAGGTTTAGGTTTTAATTTAACTTATTTATTTTAGTATAGTTTATTTAGTTTATTTATTTTATTTTTATTTTAGTTTATTTTAGGCTTCATTTAGTTTAATTTTTAGTTTATTAATTTTTTGTATATTTGATTTTTATTAATTTTTTTTATTGTTATCTATTTTTTATTTTATTTTTATTTTAGTTTATTTAGGTTTCTATTTAGTTTTATTTATTTAGTTTAGTTTATTTAGTTTTATTATATTTTATTTTTTAGGTTTGATTTAGTTTAGGTTCAATTTTTTATTTAGTTTATTTTAATTAATTAATTAATTTTTTATTTTATTTTATTTATTTTTGGTTTATTTTATTTTTATCTTATTTTATTTATTTTTAGTTTTAGGGTTAATTTATTTATTTTTTAGTTTAGTTTATTTTATTTATTTTTATTTATTTAGTTTAGTTTAGGTTTATTAAGTTTATTTTTATTTACATAATTTATTTTTATTTTAGATTTTTTTATTTAGTTTAGTGTAGGTTTAGGTTTAGGGTAATTTTTTTTTTTATTTTCTTTTTAATTTAGTTTATTTATTTATTTAGGTTTATTTTATATTACTTTAGGTTTGTTTTATTTATTTAGTTTAGGTTTAGGTTTTTTTATTTATTTTAGTTTATTTTTATTTTAGATTATTTCTTTATTTTACTTTTATTTTAGTTTATTTAGGTTATAGGTTTTATTTTTTAAATTTATTTTTATTTTAGGTTTATTTTAGGTTAGTTTTGGTTAATTTAGTTTAGTTTAGTTTATTTTTATTTTTATTTTTATTTAGGTTTTTAGGTTTATATTTATTTAGTTTTTTTATTTTATTTAGTTAATTTATTTTAGGTTTAGGTTTAAGTTTATTAGTTTATTTTATCTTTTAATTTAGGTTATTTTTTCTCATTTTCATTTTAGGATAATTTTATTTTTATTTTTATTTATTTATTTTAGTTTAGTTTATTTAATTTATTTTAGGTTTAGGTTTTATTTTTAGGTTTAGGTTTATTTTACTTTATTTATGTTTATTATATTTTTAGGTTTATTTAGGATTTATGTAGTTTACTTAGTTTCTTTATTTTTTTAATTTATTTTTATTTATTTAAGTTTAGTTTATTTTATTTAGTTTAGGTTTAAGTTTATTTAGTTTAGTTTAGGTTTTAGCTTTATTTTTATTTTAGTTTTTATTTAGTTTTTCTTTAGTTTTATTTTATTTTTTTTAGTTTATTTACGTTTAGGTTTAGGTTTATTTTTATTATTTTTTATCTAGTTTATTTAGTTTAGTTTAGTTTATTTATTTATTTTATTTAGTTCATTTATTTATTTTTATTTTATTTATTTATTTAGTTTAGTTTACTTTATTTAGTTTAGTTTAGTTTAGTTTATTTTATTTTATCTTATTTTGTTATATTTATGTATTTACTTAGTTTATTTTATTTTTTTATTTAGGTATATTTAGTTTATTTTAGTTTATTTATATATTTAAGTTTATTTATTTTTAGTTTATTTTGATTTAGTTTAGTTTATTTATTTTATTTTATTTTAATCAAGTTTATTTTATTTTATTTTATTTTATTTTAGGTTTAAGTTTATTTCTTTATTTAGTTTAGTTTAGGTTTATTTTAGGTTTAGGTTTAGGTTTTTATTTTATTTTTATTTTAGTTTATTTTATTTTAATTTAGGTTTAGGTTTAAATTTAGGTTTAGTTTATATTTTTTATTAGGTTTGTTTTTTAGGTTTTTTTTTATTTATTATTTTATTTTATTTTAGTTTTTTTATTTAGTTTATCTTATCTATTATATATTTTTTAGTTTAGGTTTATTTATTTTCTAAATTTATTTTTTATTTAGTATTTTATTTTTATTTAGTTTATTTATTTTTTTATCATTTGATTTTTAGTTTATTTTTTTAGGTTTTTAATTTAGTTTAGTTTATTTATTTTTAGTTTAGGTTTTATTAATTTTTGTTTAGTTTATTTATTTTAATTAATTAATTTTATTTTGATTTAGTTTTGGTTTAGGTTTTGGTTTAAGTTAATTTATTTTACTTTTTTTAGGTTTATTTCTTTTTAGCTTATTTTAGTTTTCTTAGTTTAATTTTTAGCTATTTATTTTAAGTTTAGGTTTTATTTAATTATTTATTTTAGGTTTATTTTAATTTTATTTAGTTTATGTTTAGTTTAGGCGTAGGTTTAGATTTATTTTATTTAGGTTTATGTTAATCTTATTTAGGTTTATTTATTTTTATTTTAGCTTATTTTATTTTTTTTTTTTTTTATTTATATATTTTAGTTTATTTATTAATTTTTTATTTAGTTTAATTTTTTTAGATTTAGATTTAATTTATTTTAGTTTATTTTTATTTAGGTTTAGGTTTATTTATATAATTTTATCTATTTATTTATTTCTTATTGTATTTAGTTTATTTTATTTATTTATTTAATTTAATTTTAGTTTATTTATTTTATTTTAATTATTTAGTTTAGGTTTTATTTTAATTTATATAGTTTATTTAGTAGTTTTTGTATTTATTATTTATTTTAGGTTTATCTTTATTTTATTTAGTATATTTATTTAGGTTTATTTTTATTTATTATTTATTTAGGATTTATTTAGTTTCTTTTAGGTTTAGGTTTATCAATTTTCAATTTTGTTTATTTTTAGTTTAGTTTATTTTAATTTATTTATTATGTTTATGTTTCCTATTTTATTTATCTTAGGTTTATTTATTTATATATTTTATTTAGTTTAGTTTATTTATTTTATTTATTTAGTTTATTTTAGTTTAGGTTTATTTATTTATTTTGTATTTATTTATATTTAAATTATTTAATTATTTTTTATTTTATTTTAGTTTATTTAGTTTAAGTTTTATTTAGTTTATTTTTATTTTTATTTAATTGGGTTTATGTTTATTTATTTTTTAGTTTAGTTCATTTAGTTAATTTTAGTGAATTTTATTTATTTATTTTAGTTATTTATTCAGATTATTTTTTTATTTAGTTTTATTATTTTACTATATTTTTTATTTATTTTTTATGTTATTATTTTATGGTTAGGTTGAGGTTTAATTTATTTTATTTAGTTTAGTTTTTCATGTTTAGGGTTTAGGTTTTATTTTAATTTATCTATTTATTGTAGTTTATTTTTTAGGCTTATTTTTTATTTATTTAGTTTAGTTTTATTTTATTTATTTTAGTTTGTTTTATTTATTTAAATTTATTTTAGGGTTATTTTAGTTTATTTTTATTTATTTGGTTTTGGTTCATTTTATTTATTTAGTTTATTTAGTTTACTTTATTTTTGTTTATGTAGTTTATTTAAATTTTATTTATTTAGTTTATTTTAGGTTTATTTTAGTTTAGGTTTATTTATTTATTTTTAATTTAGTTTAGTTTATTTATTTAGTTTATTTTAGTTCTTTTATTTTTATTTAGGTTTATTTTTTATTTTTTGTAGTTTAGTTTTTTTATTATAGTTTAGGTTTTTTATTTTAGTTCATTATTTAGGTTTAGGTTTAGGTTTATTTTTATTTTTTAGTTATGTTTTATTTTTATTTTATTTTTTAGGTTTAGGTTTTATTTTATATTTTTTAGGTTTAAGTTTAGCTTTTTATTTTATTTTTTTAGGTTTAGGTTTTAGGCTTTTATTTTTGGCTTATTTTTATTTTATTTTATTTGATTTAGTTCAGGGTTTAGGTTTAGTTTATTTTAGGTTTAGGATTTATTTAGTTT